>JARHVA010005799.1:577500-1097524 GCA_037957365.1 Torreya grandis
AGTATCACAAATATAGAAAAATAATAAATAAGATGATAATATAATGAAAAATTTGAGATAAAACCTATAAGATTTAGATTCATGTTAGGTTCATTAGAATGTATGCAATTAGAAATGCATCATGTCTATAAATCAATCCTAGCTTAGAAAAGATAGATCATAGTTACACTTCTGATTGGGGATATATTAGATAATCAGGAACATAACCAATATAGAGATTAGTTATGCCCAATTAGGGGATATCTTATGACAATACACAATTCTAGGGATGGTTCCAAAGCCTCCAATCATGAAAAATCATGTAATAAACCTAACTAGGTCATATGTTTCCATATCTCACTAAACTAATAACTAGTAAATTAAAGTCTAATCTAGTGTTCACCAAAGCTTGTGGCACAAAGTGGGGGTTATAAAAAATAAAAGTAAACATGCATAAGAGACATATAATAAACATCCAATCAAATAACTCACCTCATGTTGTCCTCGTCGACCCTTGACAATAATAAACATCCAATCAAACAGCGTGCCACCCTACAAGTTGCATACCACTTTACAATGGGTATAAGTCATATAAACCCAATAATTATCTTAAATCTAACTATGTTGTATGATATTATTTCCCCTCACCATCACCACCCAACTTGCCTCATCACACATCACATTAACACAACTTGAAAAGAAGTACAGAACCTCATGAGAGATTTTTCTCTCTTAACACTTATACAATAAAGGTGAGATGGGATTAGTGGTGATGGCTTTCAAGTGAGGCAAAACTACCAACTTAGACTTGTTCGTTTCAATTTTTTTTATTTTTTATTTATATTTATTATTAATATATTTTATTTTATAATATATATATATATATATATATAAAATTAGTTATTAAAATATAATTAATCTTTTCAAAAATTTAATATATTTAAACCATACTCAATTAATTAATCTATTCGTGAAGCCTTGCCACAATCAAATCGACTCTCATGATGTCCCTTTCCACCCTTGAAAATAGAAAACTACCAGTCAAAGAAGTCATCACGTTACTTTGATATAAATATCATTTATCATTTTGCACTATTGTTACATTGATATGCCAAAGTACAGTTTAATGTATCCGCATGTATAGGTGTAAATTATATGGGATAAATGTTATCCTTATGTCACCATAGAGAGATATTCTTACCTTCCAAACATTAATGTGTCCATTGATGTTAATATTATATTAAATTATTAAATTATATATAATAGTATATTGTTATATGGACCCCATGTTATATGATACCACTTAAAATAACTTGTCAATTCCCCTCACCATCATCACACAACTCACCTTGAAAAATTTCACTATTTTCAAGTTTTATATAACCTTGCACTTTCTTCTAGGGGTCAAAATATAGTGTTTTGTATGTTTTTAAGCTGGATGTAATTTATATAGGTTTCAATATATAGGCAACATAGATGAATGGAATCTAAAAGATACTCATGTACCTTAATGTCTTGACCCCATATCAACGATAGTGCAACACTGATTTGAGCTACACATTGGATGTGGAACTGTGTCACAATCAAATAATCTCTCATAAGGTACTCATATACCATTGATAGTATAAAATGGCCAATCAAAGATGCCACCACCCTAAAAGATACATACCTCATATGATAATAATAATAATAATAATACATATAACAAAAATAATATAATATTAATGGATAAAATTATAATATATTACTCTGTGTGTGTATATATATATATATGTATTAATATTAATGATATATTATATATTTTGTTAATATTATAATATAATATTAATTTTATTATAGTAATATTATATTTATTATTACTTCATACAACTTCTTATAAATGAAATGATGCAATGATTGAGGGAGGTCATGCATGTTTAAAATTTAGGTCACACGTAGCATCAGATGAACAGTTTGATGACATGCTGTAACATAGTTTTATGAGTGGTGTTATCTACATTTTTTCTTTAATCATATCTCTATGTGGAATGTTGGGTGTGGTGGCTCCAATCCTAGTTGCATGCATCATGTTTGCATCCACAACCATTGTTCATTTAAAAGGAATATATATTCTATGTTTTCAACTTAGTGGATGTATTTGCATCTTATACTACTTGTTTTGCTTAGTGAAAAACAAATTCATGACTTGATTAATGAGATTATCTATTGTGCATCTCTCTATCATGAGAATTTTATTGATGTCCATACTCTAAATTTCTCTAAATTTTGACACAAACCAAAAATAAGAATGTAGCTTTGGGTTTTTAAGATAGGGAACATTTCAGGGAATGATATTATCTTCTCCTTTTAGGAAGGAGGAAGGAAACAAATACTAATTCACTTAGTGAGATTATTTTTCCTGCAATATTTTTTGAGTTTCTATTTTATATGAACTATGAAACATGTTTTTACTGCTTGGTAGTTATATTATGTCTAATGTCTAATGTTTTGATGGTTTAGGGCCTAGGTTTATAGCCACAAAAGGTCTTTGATATTTATTGATTATATTGAGATATGAAAATAGTTTTGATGGTATTCAAATCCAACTACAGCTAATGGAACCCATTTCTCAAATAGGGAAAATTGGGATTCAAAAGGAATTGAAATTCAATGCAAGATGTGATCCAAATAATTTATGCCCCATCACAAATTTTTGGAAAGATTCAAATAACTCTTACTCCAAATGTGTTATGCTTGTTAAGAGATAGAACTAATTGGGTGGTTCACACAATGACACTATGTTTCCACTACCTTAGGATACCACCATTCAATAGCCTCACCTAAGGTGGTATTTCTCCCAGTTGGTAATTATTAATTGGTTTTCACTAAGATAGTTTCAATTTTAATGGGATGACTTTGAAAGTCCTGTTAGATGTATGTATGTATGTATTATTTATGCACCTAAAATTTCTCACTTTATTATTGTCACTAATATTCTTATTAGTCGATACTAATTCTAGTTAATTTGATTTATCTCACTAATATCCCCCTTTATTCCACTAGTTTATCCTAATTTTTTATATTTATCTAATAGCTCCCTTATGTAATCCTTCATTCACTATTCTTAGTCTAATCCCATTCCCTCATTGATTCTATCATAATGTCTATTATCCTAATCTAATCCTACTTATCCATTATATGGGAATTTAAAATTCATATAACCCCACCTAATGACCTACTAACCTACTCCCTAGTCATTCCTACATTGCTAGGAATCCTAATCCTCATTAAGAATCCCATCTAATCCTCCATTATCCCTAAGCTAATTAAGAAGAAATCTAAGGAGTTATATCAAAGCCATGCCAAAATCAATCTATCAAGTCCATAACCAATCCATGACCAAATAGTCATTGAATCAAGAATCCATTATCAAAATATCTAATCAAGCATCATACTATCAATCTAAGTCTAATGTACAATGCAAATACTATAATGGAGGCATGAAGAGGTAAAAAGGAGGGTAAGAATGTTTTATTATTTTTTATTTACTTCTTCTATCCATTCTTAATGGTGTTATCCATTTTTGGGTTTCTATTATTATTTTTATAATATTGATTAAACTTGAAATTTGATGCACATTTTGACCAGGTCTGTAATGGTTGAAGATATACATTGAAATCTATAAAAGGATTGCTAGTGTATGACATCAGCATGTTGTACTTGGCATAGTCAGTGACTTTTGTCAATAACATCACTATCATAGGCTACATGTCTTTAGACTTCTTATCTATCTGCCAAAAGTCTTATTTTGAAAATATGTTCTTATACCTGTCTAGACAAAAGCAATCATAATGATTTTGAAAATATTTCAACCACCCATTTTCCTTAATCATAAAAAATTTATTTAATGTTCAATATTTAATTTTAATATCTATGTCATCAAGCTATTTACTATTCCCAAGTTTAGATATTGTGGTCAATTTTAATTCTTGAAGTCTAGCTTTATATCTTATAAGTATCACATATTCACGACTATTTTAAGTTAATAATCATGTTGAAAACATTGCTTAAAATCGACCTGTATAATATAATTTGATATCTTATCAAGTCATTCATTATTTTTCTCTTCATTTAGTCATAATCATGGATATGGTTGTTGTCCTTGTTAAATTCTTTATTAAGGTTTAAAAATTTTAAGTTTTTTTAGTTATATATGGTAGTAAGCCAAGCATTATAAATTATAAATTTATAATTAATATTTGAAGGTCTTTCATTTTAATTTTAATTTTAAGGATTTAATGGAGTCAAATTACATATTTGAAGTATTATCTTCATCATTTTTAGGTATTTATAAGATATTAAAAGAATACAATTTAGTCAAATTATTAACAATATTCCTATTTTGTAGGTTCCTATGGAATGATTAGTCAAATATTTCAAACTAATAATCATATATTTTTTAGGTTGACCAATTTTGAAATCAAATATAAACATCATTTTTTTAAATTATCCAAGATAGGTTTGCTTGAACTTGCAGGACTGATTGTTTCAAGCCAAAACTACTAACCCTGTGCTCATAGGCCATTGATCAAAGAAACCATTTGACACTTTTAAAATTAATTTTGATTAACTATTTTTGCCTTGTATATATCATCTCATTCTAAAAAATCATTCCTTGTTTATAATTACTTTCTTATGTGTGTGTATTGACTTGAAAATGATCGTTGTATCATGCCCCTCACATATAGGTAATTAGTTGGTTAATTAATCATATTGTGTGTTTACCTATCTATGAAACCCCCCTCTAGGATAACACATGACATGGAGTTCATCTCCATGCATGGGCTTAATTCATAAGGGTTAGTGTCATGGATTTCATCACTACACACTAACCAAACTCTATGTTCTAGTGGAGTATAATAATGAGGGACAATTGTCGTTAGGATAATCGGCTGACCCCATATAGGTCATCCATGAAGGGGAAGAGTTAATTATTTGAATGAGTAATTATACAACACTCTATACAAACTTGGGCCCCAACGTACCTTCATGTATATATGGGATTCCCTTAGAAACATTATGCATACCTAGCATAGGACCTTTTACTTGTAATAAGTGTACCGCTATAGGAGTCAGTATCAGCTCTAAAATAGCTATCATGTGTTAGTAGGGTTGAGAGGGTTCAATCAATATAGTAATGGGTCACTGACCTACAACCTCACCTTTGAAGCCATTAGATGATGTAGACATCATATTAGACATCCTTGATTTTAATAATCATAGCTTGTGGATTGCCTTTCTTAGGTGTGTGTTATGCTAAAGCCATGTAGATTGTGAGTTGATTTAGCCTTCACCCGAGCCTACATACCTATCTAGGACCTTTTCACATATAATCTTGTATATCCTTGCCACATCATTCTATCCCATCATCTTTTGTATATCATCTTTGTCATCATCCCCATTATATATATTATTTTTATCTATCCTTGTCATTATCCTATCATATCTCTCATCTTTCCTTCATCCCATCTTGTCTAGTCATACCCACTTATCATAAGTCATACCCCCATCTTACCTTGTACACATCATCTTGTACACCCCATTAAATATTCTAATCACATCTCATAGATCATAGTTTGATCCCCTTGTACATAATTAATTTTTTGAATAGCCTACTAGACATATCCCATCTTAGTCCCACATATCATTTGTCATTACCTCTACCATATCCTATCCCATTATTAATTCTATACCCATCACTCACCCCTCTTAATCATCATCTTGTCTACCCTTATCTCACTATCACCCCATATGTGTCATCCTTTTATATTTTATCCCATTTATCATTTTGTCTTGAACATATTCACCCATACCCCTATCACAAATATCTTGTACATCTTTATATTGTTATTCCCTTGCATATATCATTTAATCTTGTACATCCTCATCCCCTTGTGTGTGTGTATATATATCATTATTTTTTACATCCTTTTACATATCCCATACTATCTAGTCTTTATCGCAACGTAATCATACCCCTATCATCTTGTACATCCTTTCTTAATCATCATCTTGTATATCTATTTCACCATTTTATTTTATATCATTTCATTATCCCATCTTAGATTAGTCACACTTTGTCATAATATCACCTCATCCATAATCAATCACACCTCACTTCGGTCTTGCCTTATTGATTAATCACACCATAGTCTTAATCATTCCCATACCATTTTATTGACATCACCCCCTTACATATTTGGTCATAACCCATCACCTATCCTAATGCCATCTTGTCTCACCATCCACATTCTATCCTAATTCCACCTCATCCATAGTCCCAATCGTCCCCATAACATATTGTCTCATTATCCCATCACCTTGTATATCCTTGTGTACATAATTCATTCCCTTGTACATATTTTTAATCACATATTATCACTAGACCCATATGTCATTAGTCATCCCATCATCATACCTCATCATCCACATCTTACCTTAAATCCATACCCAATCACTTGTCTTAACCTTGCGTTCATCACCCATCTAGTCATTACCTCATCTTATCCTAGTTGGCTTCTAGGTCACATATGGGTCTAAACCATCCCCATCCCATGTTATCCCTAATCATTTCATTATAACCTATAATCTTACTTGTACTTATCCCATTACCTTCATCACATCATCCCATCCCATTCCATCTTGACAAACTTGGTCTGAGGTGTTCAAGCTAGTCTTATCATCTACATCATCCTATCATCCTAATACATTATCATTCATTCATTGGTCAGATTTCATACCCTAGTCAATATATTTTTATCATCTTGTCACTCTATAAATTTAAATCTATAAAACCCATCACTTATAAATCTAATCCAATCATCTTGCCTATTTATAACTAGCACCCATCATATCTTCACCTTGCTAGTTTGAATCTAGACACCCATCACTATCCTCAATAATTTTGCTAGATTGACTACTATGCATTTTTGATAGCTTATTATCACCTATTTTAGTATAATTATAACATCTGATCATAATCATCCATCAATCCAATCATGTTTTAATCCATTTATATATTTCATCCTCATCATCATCTATCACACTAGTTCCATCATTTGACTTACTTGGTTCAAGAAACCTTTTATAATCCTTAGTGTACCTTAATCAACCCCCAATCATCATCTATCCTTTATCACACATCCCCATGGATCTAGACCCAATTCTTTTAGACCAATACATCTTGGCCAATAAGGATTAAGTCATTTTGTGGGCACTAGATTTAAGTGCTCGCCTACCCTCAGACCTTTATCCCATTCACCCCAAATCACCATCTTCTAGCACCATAAAATCAATATCAACCTTCATTTATGTAGTCTCCCTAATAAATCAATACATTGTAGAGAATAAAGATGAATTCATTTTACAAATATGAAATATGGGTGCTCACTTTCACAATGATTCTGATCCCATAAGCCTAAAATCACCTCCTAAACTAGTCCACGATCAAAACTTATCACATTCCCATCCACAGTTAAATCCTCCATCTAATAATCATAATCCATCACCTTTATCACCCACCACTATGCAATTAGACCCCTCTCTCATAAACCAATACATATCTACCAATAAGAATGATATATTCTTATAGTTCATGATGATGGGTGTGTCATTTCTTAAAGGCATTAATGCCCTTCAAATTATTGCACCTCTAGGAAAAACCCCTTCATGTAATTATCCTTCCATTCACCCATCCACTATTCATAGACAGTCATATACTCCTTCCCCTACTAGCAAAGAGAATCCATCCTTGGCCACTTGTCCATCCACCCAGTGGCATCAAAAACCATATGATCTAAAGTCCAATGCTTCCAGACCAAAGTCACAAAGTAAAGTGGGTCCTTATATTCCCCTTCCTATATCCTTGGAATCCCTTTTCCAAAAACTTTTCACCATTAACATGATGGTCTATCCACCCATACAACATCTTGATCCCAGCAAACTGAAGCCCTCTTGGTGTAAAGCAAAAGGATATTATTTATATCATCAAACCTAGGGTCATTTCCTTAAATGATGTCAAAATTTTGATTATTATGTCCAAGACCTCATCAATCATTGTGACTTGATAATTGAAGATGAGTCAGATAAATATCTATCCCTAGGTGGACAAGAAGAGGAATGCCAAGATTCCATCACCTATCATGATTAAAAACATCTCCTTCCAAGCCAAGGTCAAGACATCCTATCTATCCTCCATTATCCCCTCATTCTTGACCACCCATTCATTCCAAACAAGTCTAATCCCCATAAACCTAGTCCTTATATATCCCATAATCCCTCTTATGGGTGTGTCTTTGCTTCATCTATTATTAATACATCATCTACCTCTCACCCATCACATCAAATAATCCCCACTGAGAGGACAATCATGGCCAATCACTCCTTTACTCACAACATTATTTCATGTACATCAATGTTAGCATTAGTGTCAGAATAAGTTTTTGTACATCTCGATCATGTTCTACACCAGCATCTAAATCAAATTCCTCATCAGAATCATCATCCCTTATTGATATTATATTATATGGTGATAATGCCTACTCTTTTAAAGATCACACTCAAGATGATGATGTCATTATTGAGTTCTTAAATTATTTATCTAATTTTTAGAGTGGATTTGATCCTACCATAGAGGCAAGTATTAGTGATCTTTTGGAGATTCTTGAGGACACACTCTCCAATGTTGATGCTAGGGCTCCTAGTGACCTTTATGAGGACTATGTTTCCCATTATCCCCTTAGTCCATCCCATTAGCTTAATCTTCCATATTTCATCCATCATCCATCTATCTCACTCCATGAAGAGGACAAATAGTAACATGCATCTTTGGATTCCCCTCTACATGCAATATCATGTGCCACAAACATAAAAGTCTAATACCATATCCCAAAATACATAAATCATAATCAAATCATCTTTGATCCCATCAGTCAAAGTTAAGCAAAATTAAATCATTGGCCTAATAAAAAAATGTATTCCCTTAGTGAAGTCTAATATCAGGCATTAGGGGACCATCAAAGTCAAAATAATCATTATGTATTAAGTCAAAACTCAATCTCCTCTGGTGACACTTGAAAACTGGCACCAAGGGGTAATAAATTCAAAAATTGTATGGTTGAATATCCTCTTAATTCTTGGGTCAAAAAACTAACAAGTCAAAAGGCCTTGGATCCCTTAATCTCATGGCATAAATCTAACAAATCACCTCCACCATATCCAATGGTGTATGCATCTGTCGAACCCCATTTTCACTCCCCATCTCATCACATCATTCATGATCATATCCCTCATTCGCATCCCATATCCCATCATATCAATAATGACATCATCCCATCCATATCATATGTCACATACCTAGGTAGCATTGCCCCTCGTAAGGGTTATGAAGACACTTGGTTAAAATGTTTTGAGGATGTTAAATCAAGAATCAATAAAGGTCACCATCACATGATCCTAGCATCACTTTTTTATATAATAGGTGGTAGCTAATGTCTCCATCTAGCATCAAAATCTTGCATCTCTCACATCACTAATAAAATGAGATGGCATTAAAAAATAAAGAAATAAAGAATTAAAAAGATCATTCATCCAATGGTGAAAACTAGTGTTCTAGCACATCAGGAAAATACCATGATGAAAACTAATTTCTGACATCATGGTAGAATAATATATTGTGCACATTATTCCTCAACACTTAAGGTAAAATCCTAAGTCCATGTCCATCCTAAGTCCACAATCACATCATGCTCATCCAACCCATTACCCAATTATTCATCCTATCATTAGGCAAGACATTATGACACTACATTTAGATACTTGTCTATTGCTTGTTTTTTATTTGTATGTGGTTTGTTTTGCATCATGTATATCTCTTGTTTATATATTTTTTATTTGCATTGTGTCTTTTTGTCTCTTGATCAATTAATAGGGATGTTATGAGGATATAAAAATTACTCTCGGGGATGCAAAGTTTGTTATTTTACCATGCACTTTGGCACAATGTCTTATTGGTCATGTTTATATCATGCAGCATACTTCCAAGTGCCATATATAATGTAATACTTAGACTATGATTATTTTTATGACATTTATGATGACTTGATCTCATCATTTATCTCATCATCATCATCATAACCCATCCAAATAATACCTAATTATTATTCTCATATCATCATCTAACGTCACATAATTCAATTACTAACATCATTCTCTAATCATTAATCCTCATCTTCATCATCATGTTCTAGATAGAAGTACATGAACCTGAGGACTCTTTATACTATGTAGGCAACACTTTGTCACTTCTCAATGCTCAAAGATAGCTCAGCCACTATCTCATCATCCATCTTCATCCCCCAATATTTTGATCACTTGATCTCATCATTTATTCTCTCTTATCATCTTCATCATATTGATCGATTTAGCTTTGAGCTACACCCATAATTAACCTTATCAAATCATCATCTTATCCTAGCCTATATCTCTCCCTTGCATGTGTCCTTACTTTGGATACATCTAAATATTTCAACCTTTAAACCTATCATCATTCAGTTATGGTTGATTCCCACTTATGATGTGTCTATAACTGTGACACCTATCATTTTTCCTCCTTATGCATGTGTCTTTGCCAGGGGCATCATTATCAATTTATAGCTCATTGATAAACATCAACCTCATCTTATTCATCTTATATCCAACATCTAACATCCTATCCTCTCATCTTACCATCACATCCCACCCCTCATTTCTTATTTTGAGTGGCCATCTATCTCATACTTTCTTGCATGTCCTCTCGAGGGGGCATCATATCCCCTAACATCATCTACTAACATTCATCCATGAAATGTTTTTTTTTTGAAATACCATTATTCCTTCCACTTAATTTACCTCACAATTCCCTTTCAAAGATGGGAAAAATATATACACATAAAATTTCTTATTTTATTATTCTCACTAATATTCCTATTAGTGGATACTAACTCAACTTAGTCTAATTTATCTTGCTAATATCCCCCTTTATCCCACTAATTTATCATAATTATGGCAATTTATCTAATATCCCCCTTCAATAATATTTCATTCACTATCCTTAGTCTAATCCCATTCCCTCATTAAATCTATCCTAATCTAATCCTAGTTATCCATTATATGGGAATTTAAAATTCCCATAACCCTACCTAACCACCTACTAGCCTACTCCCTAAGCATTCCTACATTCATAGGAATCCTAATCCCCATTATAAATTATACCTAATCCTCCATTATCCCTAAGATAATTAAGAAACCTATAGAATTGGATAAGTTCCTCCAAGTCTCTAGAAGTCTCTAAACTAGAGACTTCCAAGGAATTTTATATTTCCTTGGATCATTTCTATCCATTGGATCTCCTTATCTAAGTTTGAATCTTAGCCCTTGATCTTCCCTCCCTTACACTATTTAAACAACACTCCTGCTCAATGGAAGGAAATCTAAGGATCTATACCAAAGCCATGCCAAAATTAGTCTATCAAGTCCACAATCAATCCATGTCCAAAGAGTCATTGAATCAAGCATCATAATGTCAATCTGAGTCTAATGTGAAATTCAAATCCTGGAATGGAGGCATGAAGAGGTAAGAAGGAGGGTAAAAACATTTTATTTGTTTTTATTTACTTCTTCTATTCATTCCTATTGGTGATATAAATTTTGGGTTTCTATTGTTATTTTGATAATATTGCTTGAACTTGAATTTTGATGGGAACACACACACACACACACACACACACAATTTATTTTAATTGGATATAGCTTTACTTCTTAATCAATAAGAAATTTTAAACTTAACATGAAAAATTTGTCAATGTCACTCAAAGTTGAATTTAATGATATATTGTATTAAATTTTCAAAAAATAATCTTTCTTTCATTTCTTTCTTCTCTCCTAAGCCAACCAAAAAAACTAGTGATATGAGATATTTATACCAATAGGTGTTTATCTACTAGAATAACCATTCATTCCATACATGATCAATAGTTCACATTTTATGTTGGAAGATATATATGATCATGTTCCCCTATTTTTGATGTGTGAAATGGGTTGGTTGGTCCATGTCATAAGGCTCAGAGTTTGTTGGTGGGGATAAATTGGCAGCCGATAACTAGATAGAAATTATGGAATGATGAGTGGTTAGTAAATCAAAATAATAATAGATAAATTTTGCGATGATGAGAAGTTTGTTTAAAAATATATCTATGTTGGTTTGATGTCATTAACTTTTTTTTTTAGACTTTAATGCATATGTAAGGATGTAGAGGTTTGTTTAATACATTATTGACAAAAATTTATGCTTACATTAACAAAATCTTGAAAATATATACTCTATTTATGAGATTATCATTTGTGAGAGAAAGTTTGATAATTTATTTTGATAGCGAGACATGCATTTTTGATATCATGGTCATAATTTTATTCCTTCCAAAGCCTTATTTTATCATTAGAAGGTAATATTGGTTATTTGAATATTAAAAAAAAATCATGTGCCTTCATTTTTTAATAGTGCTATGTTGTTGGATGACATGGAATCATTGGATTCTTGTAAACATAACTCTATGAATGGTTTGTGGGTCATTTTAGGTTTTATGTAAAAAAAGGTTGTGGGTTTCAAATGTTGTGTTATTTTGATCTTTGAACTTACATATACCATTATTTTTATTCAATATTTTTTTCTTCTCATAAACTTATGTACAGGTATGCAAGGTCATAGTTTCATCCTTGCAAAATTCTTGGTTTGTCATTAAAAGGTGATATATGTTTTCTAAATAACACAATGAATTGGTTGTGTCTTCAATTTTCATCTATGGTAATATGTTTTTTTATGACATGGAATCATTTTATTTTTGTAAATAGATATATATGAATGGTTTATGTCTCATTTTAGGGTTTATGTAAAAAAAGGTTACAGGTTTTTAAGTTTGTGTTCTTTTGACAACTTGATGCACATAGATAATTTTTTTTAATTAATACATTTATTTTTATCATAAACTTTTGTACAGGTTTCTAGAGTTATGATTTTGTTCTTTACAAACCCTTGTTTTGTCATTAGAAGGTAACATATATCCTTTGAATAAAACAAATAATTGGTCCTATTTTCATTTTTTTATAGTATTATCATTTGACAAAATGGAATCATTAGCCTTTTGTAAAGAGAGCTTTGTGAATGGTTTATATCTCATCTTTGGTTTTATTTAAAAATATGTTGTTGGTTTTAAACATTGTGTTTTTTTGATAGCTCTATGCATATAGACTACATATTGAGAATGTGATAATTTTTAGGTGAGTTAAGCTAGAATCATTGTCATTAGAAGATAATATATATCTTACATTATAATCATTATCCATCAAGACTAATATTATATTACATTATTATATTTTATATAATATTATATTTTATATAATATTATATTTTTATATGGACCTCCTATTGTATGATATCACTTAAAATACCTTGGCAATGCCCCTCAACATCACAACCCAACTCACATTGAAATATTTCACTACTTTCGTGTTTTGTATAGCTTTGCCCTTTCTTCTCAGGGTCTAAATATAGCATTTCTATATGTTTTTAAGTTGGATGTAATTAAAAAAAGGTTTTAATATACTAGAAACATGGATGAATGGAATCTAAAATATCCTCATAGACTTGTATTGACTTAGCCCTTGGTGAACAATTTGATGACATGTTGTAACATAGTTTTATGAGTGATGATATTAAGGTCTCAATTTTTCTTTGTATATGATAGAGACTCACTCGACTATCTATAACCTCTCTAGCTTTTTTGACTATATGTTAGTAGGTTGTTAATATTTATAGCCCAAAAAATTTGCAATACCCCTTTATTTATTATATACATAATGCATATAGATAAAATATTGATATTCCTTGTTTGTTTAAATACTAAATTTATATTTTGAAATATAAATTCTATATTGTTTTCTAGGGACTTACAAAGTTTTCTATCATCAAATTTCAAACTGATAGGCAAGGTTAATTTAAAATTCTAGGCCTGACCTATATATTTTGCATTTTATTTTCCTTATTACACATTTGTATTGCCAAATATTTTATTTTATCTATATATTTATTTGGTGTTAAATTTTATTTTCTTTTATTAGAGTGTGAAAATTCCAATAAAATTTATTTCACATAGAATTTGATTCATCAGATAATGTAATGTGATTTTAAATGTTATTGTATGAAAATTATTATATTAGAATTTCTCCTAAAGATGCAAGTTACATTGGAAGGAATGTATCAAGAATTTTCAAGAATTTTTTAGGGTAGGTGTTTTATTTTCATCATTGGAGTCTATTCCCCTTTAACTGTATGATGTGAGAACCCCTTAATGTATGAGAATTAACCTACCAACTCTACCTACCACCTAGGACTTATCATCAATCAACAACATTTTCACTTAACTAAAAACTTGTCTACCATGACATTTAGATTGTATCACAGATAATGTGCCTGCTTATGCATCCATATGGAATACACTTTGAAAAAGCTCTGATACTCACTTCAACCATGACAAAAATAAAAATATATACTCCATAACCTTAATTTATTTCCCCTACATCAATGGCATTGCATTATTGATTCAATCCACACATTAGATGTGGAGTCATTCCATATTCAAATAGAAAACAGTCAATATGAGATGCCACCACTTTGGAAACTAAACCCCTTCACAATGGGTATTATGTATGTAAATATAACAACTACATTGAATTTGGGACATGTGTATGATATAGGACCTCCAACCTATGATATCACCTTATTTGCCTTGTCATTTACCCTCATCATCATTTCCTAGCTCAATTTGAAATATTTCACCACTTGAAAGTTATGTATGGCCTTTCCCTTTATTTCATGTGTATGCGTATAGTATTTTGGTATGTTATTAACCTTTATGTAATTTATATAAGTGTCAATATATTAGTAGCATAGATGAACATAAAGTGCAATATATACTTTCAAACCTCAATGTTTTATCTCTATATCAGTGGCATTACAACATTATTTTGAGTTTCATATCAGACGTAGAGCCTTCTTGTAATCAATCATCTTCATCTTGTCCTCATCAACCCTTGAAAATAATGAGCATACAATGAAAGAACTCATCACTCTACACACTACATACCACTTCACAATGGGTGCAAGTCATGCGAATCCAGTAATTGACTTAAATATGGGCTTGGTGTATGATATTAATTACACTCACCATCATAATTAAGTACACCTCATCACACATCACATTATCAAACCATAAAAAATAATGCACAACCTCATTTTTTATCATCACCTCCACCGCAAATAATAATTAATTTTATTAAAACATCATACACAAAAGGCGAGATGGGATCGATGGTTATGGGTTTTGAGAGAGGTATTTATATTTATTATTATTATATTATATAATTTTATATTAGAATATTATTATTCTTTTAAAAAAAATTATATATTAGAACCATATGATTTAGTAATCTCCCTATGGAGCCTTGCCACAATCAAATTAAATTTTATGATGTCCTCGTTGACCATTAATAATAGAGAATGAACAATCAAATAAGTCACCACATTGCTTTGAAATAACTATCATGTATCATTCTCCATTTTTGTTACATTGATGTGCCAATTTAAAATGTAGTGTAGTTACATGTGTAGGTGTAAATTATATGGGATAAATGATATTTGTATGTCACCACATAGAGAGATTCTCATCTTCCAAAAGTTGATGTGTCAATTGATGCTGATATTATATTTTATATTTGTTTATTATATTGTTATATGGACCCCATGTTGTTTTATATCACTTAAAATGCCCTATCAATGCCCCTCACCACTATTGCACAACTCACCTTGAAATATTTCACTATTTTCATGTTTTATATAGCCTTGACCTTTATTATAGGCGTCCATGTATAGTGTTTTCATATGTTTTTAATATGGATATAATTTATATAGGTTTAAATATATTTGCAACATGGATGAATGGAAGCTAAAATATAATCATAAAACTTAATGTCTTGTCCCCATATCAATGATAGTGCAACACTGATTTGAGATGCACGTTGGATGTAGAACCATGCCATAATTAAATAAGCTCTCATGAGATCCTCATCTATCATTGAAAATAGAAAATGACCAATCAAGGATGCCACCACACTATAAGCTATAGATGTCATATGATACTATATATAATTTAAAGATACATAATATATATATATATATATATATATATAACAAAAATAATATAGTATAGTATTAAAATATTAATGGATATTATAATAATATATTACCATATATATATTTTATATAAATATGGATATTTTGACTGAAGACACAACCATTACATTTTTTACCAAAACATTAACTAGTTCTGGAGCACAATCGAGGGTCTAGTCCTCACGAATACACCACAAAAACAACACAAACACCTAGTACAACAAAACGAATAGGCAAAAAAAAAGGATACCAACCACGCACTAAGACAATAAAGGATAAAGACATCCACCAGATAATGAGAAACAAGAAAATAAAGAAGGATCAAGATAAAAAAAACTCAAAATGAACCATAGAGCTCAACCTTTAGCTACCAATAAACACATACTTCTAGTAGAAAGGAAATAATCCATGGCCCATTACATGCCTCCATATATGGAATTCTAAACCTCAAGTTGTATCCTTTCTTCTTGTATTTTCCTACCCATTTTTCCTTTCATACAACAGTCAGGAGTCTTCAAAAGACTAGGCTACTTAGAAATGAAAAGATCTTCTCTACTAACCAGCTAACCTTCTTAGTCATCCCCATCCTCTTCCCAATCCTCTATTCCATCCTCCATAGTCTCAATCATCTTTTTTTAAGAATAATCCACTATAGGATGGGGATTGAACATTCACTCTGGTCTAGTTTCCATCATGACTCTTTCCCATATAGGAGAAGAGGTTTCCCTAACTTCAAAGCAAGTTGTGCTACTATTGACTCCAAAAACTCCCATTGTTGAGACCTATTCTCACCCTATTAAAAGACTATTACCATTGGGGGCTCACTATAAAGATGCATATTGTGAACCAAAACCTAACTAGGGCAACCAATCTTTATGACCCATTTCTCTAAGAACAATGAGTGAGCACCTTGAAATTTTCTCTTGGGACATGAAGCATCTATGTGATCCAAGTGATTTCATTTAAAGCATCTATAGGGAAGACCTTAAAAATTAAAAAAATAATACCACATACCATGGGAAGAATAAATATGAATATAATGGTGCATATTTTTAGCTAAACCCATCATCAAACACACCCTGACAAAGTTCATATTTAACCAAATGGATTCATCAATTTTTAGAAAGGTTACCAACTTGCTAACCATTTTCTTAAAAAGATGAACATCTTTCAAATCCAAAGGAAGGTTATATAATCCAACCCAGATGGGATCTTGAGATATCATTGTAGTGGTTGGGTTGAAATAGTGATTCCATGGATAGAGGAACACCCCCATCTTGCCAAAAAACCATGGCCCATTTGTCTAGAAAAAGTCCTTGTCTTCAGAAGTATGAAACAAAAGCACAAAGAAACAATTTTCCAAGACCAAAAGAGAGGGATATGAGAGTGATGGCTATGTTTATAGAGACCACTCTAAAATCTATCTCCAAGAGGTTTTCTTTCCCACACACCTACCAATAAAATCTCTATGTCCTCTTTCTACGTCTAGCACAGAGAGTTTGCCATTTGATTTTTCAAAGAGAGGAGGAGATTTAGAAAAGATTAAGGGAATATCACCCAAAAAAATTCATATCAAAGTTTTTATTATGAGATGAGTTTGATTCATTATTTACCTCCTTTGTAGTCTGTATAACATCTTATAAGAGCTTTTCCTTCTAAAAATCACTCCTAGAAATCAGAACATGAACTGATGCAGGATTCTTTCTAAGAATGACTTATTTGTAGAAATCACTATAGAACTAGAGGGGTTTTGAGGAATTTTTATAGCTAATAAAAACATAATCCTTTGTATAAACCTTAACTATGTTAACTACATGCTTCAGTGATGAGAAAAAACCTTAGAGACACCATTTCCCACCACTAGCCTATCCATCTACAAAACATGTTCAAAGGATAGGTGTTATTGAAAAAATTTAGATGCCAAAAAAGTAGAGAATTTTTTAACACCTTTTTCTTTCCTCCCTCTACCCATATATAAGCTAACCCCATACTATTGCTCCTACAAAAACCTCCCAGTACCAGCATCCTCTCGACATCATCATCCTTTAGGGATTTATCTTTGAAAGGGATTTGTGCCCCTATTTGCCTCCTACCCTGGTCCTACTTCAACACAATTGCATGATTTGATTAATGAGATTATAAATTATGCATCTCTCTACCATGAGATTTTTATGGATGTCCACACTCTGCATTGTTCTAAATTTTGACACAAACTAAAAAAACATGTGGCTTTGGGTTTTGAAGATAGGGAACATTTTGGGCAATGATATTATCTTCTCCTTTTGGGAAGGAGGGAGGCAACAAACAGTAATTTAATTAGTGAGATTATTTTTCCTACAATAGTTTTTGAGTTTCTATTTTATATGAACTATGAAGCATGTTTTTACTGATTGGTACTTATATTATGTCTAATGTCCAATGTTTTGCTAGTTCATGACCTAGGGTTATATCCACAAAAGGGATTTGATATTTATTGATTATATTGAGACATGAAAAGGGTTTTGATGGTATTCAAATCAAGTTGAATCCAATGGAACCCATTTCTCAAATAGGAAAAATTGGGAATTTTAGAGGGATTAAAATTCAATACAAGATGTGATTCAAAAAAATTATGTTCCAACTCAAATTTATGGACAGATTCAAATATCCCTTGCTACAAATGTGTTATGTTTGTTAAGAGATAGACCTCATTGGGTGGTTATCACAATGACATTGATTCTCAACTCCTTTAGGATATTATCATTCAATAGCCTTAGCTAATGTGGTGTTTCTTCTAGTTGGTAATTATTAATTGTTTTTCACTAAGGCAATTTCAATTCTGATGGGGTGACTTTGAACGTCCACTTTTTACATCTAATTGGAATCTATATCTTTAAATTTATTTTCATTGTATATAGATTTACTTCCTAATTCATTAATAAATTTTAAAATTAACATGGAAACTTTGTCAATGTCACTCAAAGTTGAATTTAATGATATATTTTAATAAAATTTAAAAAATATATATCTCTTTCATTTTTTTCTTCTCTTCTTAGCCAACCAAAAAAACTAGCGAGATGATATATTTATGCCAATAGGTGTTCATGTAATAGAACAACCATTCATTCCATACATGATTAATAGATCACATTTTATGTTAGAATATCAATATGATTGCGTTCCCCTATTATTTATGTGTGAAATGGGATGGATGGCCAACACCATAAAACTCAAAGTTTGTTGGTGGAGATACATTAGCAGCTGACAACTGTAGACACCTAAAACTGGCCACCGATAGCCTCCAACCAAGGTTTTGATCAATTTCCACCTAAAATGCACAATTTGGCCTAAAAACACTAAAGCAAATTAAAAACATAGAACTTGATATAGTCAAGTGCTGATTTTGGCTAGGTTATCCCTAAATGGGGCAATGAAAGTTATGGGCTAGCTAACTTTGATTAGATCATTTTGAGTCAAATTGCCAATTTTTCACCTAGGTGCTTTGGATTGCTCTTTAATATCAAATCTCTTGCATGAGACATGTGCCTTTTTTATTTTTTATTGGTAACATCCTAAATGAGAATATAGTTCCAATGCATCTAACATTAACTTCCAATTCTAATCCAGTCAAATTTTGGACCAATAACAAGGCATTCTGATCAATTTGAGTAATTTGTCCACAAAGTTCTTAAACATGCTTAAGAGATAATTAAACCAAATTAAAGCCAAATAAATAATTCCATGGAAACTTGTTGAATACTTATTTTTGGAAATGAATATTGAATATCTGCATCATCAAGTGACCTCATTTCTTAGGAAGACATCCCTAGGCCATAAATGCCACAAATATCAGGATTCATGCCCTCCACACCTCATCAATGCCTTTCATGATGCCCTCCATACCTCTTAATTACCCCTTCTTTAAATTTCATGATGAGAATAATTATAAAATTAATTTCAAAAATTGAATAAAGCCTTAACCATGCATCTCAATCTCGGAATGGATGGTTCAGGTTCATTTTGATCAATCTCAAAAATCCATAAATAGAGAGGCCATGAACATCATTTTTAAGACATGATTATGCAAATTTGTAATGCAAGATTGTTTCTAAAAGCTTCATGAAACTAGTCTTACCGTGTGAAATTGATTCCAAGCCAAGCCAAGCCACAAGCCAAAGGTGCCAAGGGGAGATGGAGGTAGCCAAGCTTCCATTGCCAAGGACTTCATGAGCATAAGCCAAGAAAACCACTACAACAAGCATTTTGGAGCATCCAAGAGATGTAAAAAAAGGTTTCTTTTAAATTTTAGTTTTGTGTTTTATTCATGTTTGTTAACTAAGCTCTCCCTAGTGTTTAGGCCTATAGATGTTACGTTAATTAGTGTGTTTCTTTAATTTTGAAACTAACACCATACTAACCATCCTCTCTTGAGTCAAATTCCTAGATCACATAATGGCACACCTGGTGGGACCAGATACATCACACACATGAAGAATATCATTATACAACTTTAAAATCTTCATTTGGATCATTAAAAGTCTTGTAATTTGATTTTATAACTTTGTTTTGCCATTTTTCTTTGTCATGGGTCTACACAGTAACTAACATCGGTTAGTAAAACCATCATCAATTGGATAGCCATCATCGATCACTATTTTTATAACTAATGTCGGTTAGATAACCATAATTAGTTAGTAAGTGTAACCATCATCAGTTATAGAACCGATGTTGGTCACTATGTTTTTCTTAAAACACAAACCCGAAAGATCTTTTTTTGAAGTTCATTATTTTAAACCCAAAATAGCTTCATGGCTAAAGGACATGCTAACATTATTTTTGCAGGACCAAGCTTGACATTTGCTAAAAACATGTTTATATCACCTTTTGCATGCTTAAAAATGATTTAGGAACATTATTTTGGTGTTTAAAGTAACATTTAAGGTGATTAAATAAGTGTTTTTAGCATTAGTTTTCAAATTTACAACTAAGACCAAGGGGTCAAATGAACACCACCTCATTTTTCAAATTTGGGCTTAAAATTGAACACACTTGTCATTTTTGTCTTCAATAGTTGTTTGATCTAATTTTTTTTGGAAGAAAGAGGGATGCCACATGTATGCTCTTCCATTTGTCCCCTTTAGGGAACCCTTAGAATCAAAAGTGCCATTCTTATTGAAAATATCCTGGTCCAAGGCTTAGAAAGAAAGTCATCTAAAGCACTCCCCAAAAACTCACCAAAGTTTGGGTAACCTTGAAAATGACCCTAAAGTCTTTATATTTTATATTTTCTTTATTTTTATACAAACTTGGCTTGTGAGGGGGACTTTATCACCTCCCGTGAGTTTTTTAGGGAATATTTGACCTAGGGTTTCATCTCTTATCATTGAATTCACTTACTCTTTTGGAGTTGCACATGGGATGTAGTGGTACATTGGACATAACACTCTACTGAGTGAAAAATAAGATGTAGTGGTTGAAAAAAGGACTAGACCTTTTTACAACAAGGTAGGTGATATGGACCCAAAATTTGTGCTTTTCTTTTACATTTTTTAGAGTGAAAGTCATTGTCCAATTGATTCCCCTAAAATGTTCAAAAACTTGTAGTTCTTATACAAAATCCCACTTGCTATGGAAGTATTATTGGTGCAAGATGTGCCTCAAGTTCCATGTCATAGTACTATCATTTGAGAGAAGGGGGTATAAAAACCCTACTATATAATGTGCATTTAATTTTGGATAAATACTTAATCCTCTCAAATGACATATATAGATAAATTACAACAATACCAAGCAATTTTTTTAGTTTAGAGTCTAAGAGCAATTAATGAGTTGAGTTTTGTCCTAGATTAAAGTATTGTTTGAAGTCAAAAATTCACTTAAACAAATGATACAAACCAAAACACATGGTCCTAACTTTTATTTTAATGAAGAGGCATTATGATTTCCATGTGAAATCATCAATTTGCCTTGTTTAAAAGTCCATCAAAAACTTGGGAGTCATATCATCCACTTTGGCTCAATTTTGCTACCTAATTGAGTCTAGACCTTTGCCAAAGTTGTTTAAGTCCTTCATTTATAATCTAAATTCAAAATTACACCTTTATAAGTTCAAAACGTTGATGTGTTAAGTGGGTTTGTCATTTACACTAAACTTGAGGGAACTTAGGTTAAATTTCTCATTTGGGTTGAAGGTCATTTTAGACTCAAGATCATTATCACCACTTGATATACTTAAGCCATTTTGTGCTAAACACTTGTACTTTTAGTCCATGCACCACAACATTTTGAGTCAAGAAAAGTAGTGTTATGCTATCAAAATAGTGGGAAACTATCTTTGCCTTAAAAATTTTTTGAAACAGACATTTAGCCACACCTTTTGGGTAGTTTAGTGTCCTTACGCTACCTAAAACATTTAAAATATTGTCTCATTGACCTTATTGCATAGATTTCAAATTTGTTTCTACATTTTTAGACCAATTTGAGTGTACTTTTGTGATCCTTTGTCTATCATAGTTATACTGTTCAATTTTGTCTAGCTTATTTGTCAAAAGAACCAAGTTTTATACCATTATTTCTAATAAAATAAACTATTTTTAAAGTGCCTTTTGTTTCATACCTTATAGCCAGTTGATTGAGTTCATGTCCAAGGATCAAATGCCTAGTGTTTGTTATAAGTGTTTCAAATCCTTTACATTAAAACTTTCATCTATTTCAAAGTATAGCTTTTGATGTCATTTGGCCAAGAGTCCTAGCACATGCCTTTTTTGAGCCTAGATTTTGATGTCGTGTTTGGCCGAAAGACCTAAAAACTTTTAAATTCCTAGATTATATTGATTTGAAACACTTCGACCTTAGAGTTTGGCATTTCAAATTTTGGTACATTTACTTGCTTATCTTTATGTGAACAATGAGACACTAGACATTTAATGCTAGCTTATTTTTCCACTAAATCTTTGTATAAACCTTTTGATCCTTTTGATGAACCTAGACCAAGTTTGAACATCATCTATTTTAGACATTGTATTTTTATAGTTTGTGGAATTATTTGACCTTTTTATCAAAAAGGCATTGACTATGGACCCCAATATGTATTCTTACACTCATAGTGGACTCGTGTATAATCTAGGGATTAGTAATGTGGTTACATAGGAAGAAATGGTGTAAGACCCCTATGTAGATAATATTCCTTATTGGATGGATTCTTATCCCTCTTATAATACTCAATTAGGGGCATAAAGCCAAGATCCCTTGGCTAAATATTGGGTTAGTACACCACCTTATTCAAAACAAGACCAATAACAAACTGCATAATACCTAGCTACCATACCCACAGTGGACAAGCCAACTCTTTAATATTCATATTCTACTAATATGGCTTCCATGTATGATCCATCTTTATTTGAGTGACATTTTTTAAAGAACAAAGATGATATTTTAGTTAGATCTATAGAGGTAGGGGCCAAGTTTCTAGCAAACTTCCCCCATGAAAATTTACTAAGCCTAGTAAGAGTACTCCACAACATAATTTACGATTAACAAGATTCTTCTAGCTATCCTTTGGCTTTAGTCCAAACAACATATCAGGACCATAATCTACCTAATAGAGGCAAAAACATCATGGAATACCACTTTAACCAAACGTAGACAACATATCAAACATGCCTGAATCTAACACATAATTTCAATCTAATAAACATAGTGAGTAAGCCTCTTATTGACCTAATTCCTTCAACAAGAGTTTTGATAGATTTAACTGGTCAAGAAAATTAGAGTTTAGACCCATTCATACAAAACACTTTGATAGACAACTTGCTACATATTCCCATTATTGAATAAGTGTCTTCTACTTCTACATAGAATAATGAACAAAATATAGTAAACAGTGTGCAAAAAATGTCCAATCCCAATCAAAGTGGTATTAACACACAAACAACTAGCCACTAACAAGTGCCTATAGTTAATACCATGAGTGGATCATCATACCAGGAAGTAGGAGTTTCTACATCCCAACCTCAATTGGTTGCCTCTTTAAGTGTACAACCTATGAGATTAGGTAGTCAAACAATGTCTAATATCATGTTTCAATAATAGAATGTGATGAATCCTAGTCCTCCTTAATAAGTAATGAGTAATATTCCACAACATCAGGCACAATCTAGTGTACCAATACATTATAGGATGAATATATTTCCACCTCAACAAGGGGAAACTAATATTCCACCTCATTAGGTAATGACAAACATACCTCTTCATTCATAGACTAATATGCCAATCCAAAACAAGCAATGACTAGTCAACAATGTCCAAATATTGGTCAGTGATAGATTCTAAATTTGTAACCTGATTTCGCTTCCCCATAGGGATTTATGCAACAAGGAGCCTCCCATGTTTCTCAAGTACCTACTAGACAACTGTTGGTTCAAAATGTGCCACAAATTTAGAGATAAGGTCTTGGTCCACAAGTTCCCACTCAATAGAAATGTTTGATTAGTTAGTAGAATGTCCCTTTTCAACCACAACAAACACAGTATAGTTATATCCCTCCATCCCAACTACAAAATCCTCTAGGTCAAACCTTTATTGCCAATCCAAACCAAAATATCACATAACTAAATGTGCAATTTCAAGTACATCCTAATCCACATATGCATATTCTTCATCCATTTCCCAACCAATCCAATATACCCCAACATATATCTCCATCATACCCTAGTCAAAGTGTCCCACTTGTGACCTCCCAACCATCTACCCATACCAATATTCTCCCTCAAACCAATGTTCCTTCCAGTTTCCTATCCCAAGAATTATAATAGATGAAGGATGTAATTGCTACCATTGAGGATGGGAAATAGACTAAAAATTTTAAGTTGGATGACATGTGTTCTTATCCATTCAACATAGAGTATTTTTAGATACCATTTCCTCCAGGATACGAACCACTAAAATTTGACAAATACAAAGGGAAAGGTGACCCTAAGGCTCATTTGACTATGTTCTTTGTTGCATATCAACTAGTGGAATATATCAATGTATATCTTTTATTGTTGTTTCCAAGGAGCTTGGCCAGATAGGCCTTGGAGTGGTTTTTAAAGTTTCCCAAAAATTTATTAACATATTTTGATGATCTTTCTAATAAGTTTGTACAACACTTTTCCTATAATCTTGAACATGATATTTCATTAGTGGATTTAACACAAGAAAATAAAAATGATGGTGAGAGTTTTGCAAGTTATCTACGATAATGCAGAGCCTTTATAATTGGTTTCACCCATATTTTACCAAATAAACAATTAGTTTCTCTGTTTACTAAAAATTTGTATAGTGAGATAGCTTATCATCTAGAACTACAATGGGCACATACTTTCTAAGAGATCATTGATAAAGGTTTGTTGATCGAGTGAGTGCTCATCAATAAAGGAGTCATCAAGCTTATTTCAACTAATCAAAATCTAGGTACCAATCAAGGAAATGGTCAAAACCAACATCTAATGCAAGTGCAAGCATTGTAACTAGCATGAGCCAATAACAAAGAAAGATTGAAGCAATTTAACTACAATAGGAATATTGTGGGAAATGGAGTAATCGAGTCACATCATGTCCAAATAATATAAATGTCATCTACACTACCTTTTTAGCTAACCCCTACCTGACAACCTCTTTAACCAATTCTACAATCACAACAACCAAGACCTGCACAATAAATACAACAACCTTTACCATTGTAAACCCCTCCTCTTAGGAGAACCATTCTTGCACATTGTGTCTTTAGTGGCCTAGGAGAACCTATTGAGTCTATTTCACAAGCTTGTTGCCACTAATATGATTAGCTAGCCTATCCCAAAGCATTATCTTTAAGGCATTCCTTATCCTAATTGGTACAACAAAAATGAATTCTGTGAATATCAACGAGTCAATGGGCATAATCTATGATGATGTGTCCAAATCAAACATTTGATTGAGAATATGTTAGAGAATGGGGAGATAACATTGGATAATGATGCTTCTACTTCCAATCAAACTCTTTGGATTTATCAAAACCCTTTTCCTCAACATAACAATCAATAGTAATAGAATAATTAGTAACAACAACAAAAATGGCTAGAGTAGCAAAATCAACAGTATCAAAATCAAAGACCGAACCAATAGAATAAACAAAATCAATAGCAAAAGTTTGATATTATGGATTAATTATAGAAGACACCAACACAAATTTCTATTTTAGATTTGATATGAATGTCATAAATGCATAAGAACATCTTGATTGAGTTTTTAACCCAATCTACTATTGCTA
The DNA here is from genome assembly GCA_037957365.1 of Torreya grandis. Lineage (NCBI taxonomy): Eukaryota > Viridiplantae > Streptophyta > Pinopsida > Cupressales > Taxaceae > Torreya > Torreya grandis. The sequence goes on from JARHVA010005799.1 coordinate 604,050, forward strand.
GTGACATATCCCCTGATAAATTTCAGGCTAGGGTTGGACACCTAGCTCCAACTCAACAAGTCACATTCAACCAAAGTGATATGTCTTCCCTTGGCCCACTCCATAATAACCCATTGTACATATAAGTTTATATAAAGTGAAATGTGTCCTCATAGACAATGGAGCAGGCCTTAACATAGTGTCTCTAAAGCTCATCAAGCTTCTTGGGTACACAATAGTAGATCTCCAACTAGTAAAAATAACCATCAAAGCCTATGAAAATTAGGAAAGAGAATCACAAGGCACCATTAGCTTACCAATTATCATTGGGCCTTTAACCCATGATACACTTTACCATGTGCTCAATATTGAGTTGTCATACAATATGCTTCTAGGTAGGCCTTGGCTACATGAGATTCATGTAGTCCCATCAATGTTTCACCAATGTATCAAGTTATCCCACTCAGGGATGGAAGTAAATATTCTAGGAGATTTACACCCATATATACACTGCAAACATCTTGAGGCCAAATTTCAAAGCTATAATTATCAGTACAACATGAATCTAAGTTCCAAGTATGATAAATGAAAGGCCATACTTATTGATCCTTCACCAGATAATTGCATAGATCATAATACCTTAGATTCTATTTCCCACATGCTACCTCGTAAATCTTCTAATCATTTCACCATTTTAGATAATGGATAGGGAGAGTATGTGACCCATGATACATTTCATATTTCCAATCTTCCTTAGAACTTGAAAAACTTTGGGTGAAATAACATCACCCCACATATGCATTGGCAATGAAAGAACAAAGATAAGGGAACTATCACATTTTTACCACATCTAGCCTAGAACTTCACCCTCTTGAAGGGGATGAATCATGTTTATAAAATGATGACCAAGTTGATTGTTATAAAATTATAAAGTATCCTATTCCCAATAGGATCATGTAGCATCACAATTATGAAGGAAGATGCCTCAGATTGAATCAACAAGGAACCATCAAGCCAATTTTCATGACTAAGTATGAAAAACCTTATGGACTTGGATTTAAATCACCTGGGGGTGACCCCACATATCTTATTCAAACTCTATCTCTAGTGACTAGTGATGATGATGCTAACAGTGAAGTAGAGTCTGATCATAACCTCACCTTTGATGACCTAAATGACACCAACCTATTTGATAACAATGACATTTGTACCCTTACCTTAGTCATTCATCACAACTGATACCCATAGTTGGACTCAATCTAAAGAAATGTGTGTTTGGTATAACCTCAGGGCAATTACTTGGCTTCTTTGATTCTCACAAAGGTATTGAAGTAAATCTAGCTAAAGTTCATGCTATAATCGAGATGTCACCACCAACCAATTTAAAGCAACTCCATAGTTTTTAGGGTAAGATCCAATCAATCCAATGCTTCATCTCGTAGTTAGAAAATAAGTGTCATCCATTTACACATCTTATGAATAAGCGGGTTTTATTTCACTAGGATAATAACTAACAAATAAATTTTTAACAACTCATAGAATATCTTGTTAATCTACCTATTTTATTACCTCCTATTTTAGGAAAGCCATTCTTTTTATACCTATCAGCTACTGAAAATGCTCTAGGGGCACTCTTGGCTCAACATGATGACAATGGAAAAGAGCATGTCGTATATTACCTAAGTCATACCTTGGTCACATATGAACATAACTATGCACCTATTGAAAAAGTTTGTTTGGTCATGGTGTTTGTAGCTAAAAAACTATGCCATTACATGTTGAATAACAATACCATGGTCATTTCAAAAGTAGATCCACTCAAGTATCTACTATCTAAAATATATTTACAAGGTAGAATGGCTAAATGGATCATGCTTCTCAGTGAGTTTTACATAGAGTCTGTCAATCAGAAGGTAATTAAGGGGCAAATTCTTGCAGATCAACTTGTTGAAGTACCTCTCATAGACACACAACCACTCACATTTCAATTTCCTAATGAATCCATAATGACCATCATTGACATACCCCTTGAGGATTAGCCCTAAAATCTATATTTTTATGGTTCATTTACTGCACATGGATCGGGGTCAGGCCTATTATTTATTACACCATAAGGGGATCTAATCCCTAAATCATTCATAATTAGATTTCCTTCTAAAAACAACATGGCCAAGTATGAAGCACTTGTTGTAGGACTTTGACAGGCAGTGCATTGGAGCATATATCATCTCCAAGTTTATGGTGATTCTTAGTTAATCATTAATCAGGTCATAGATCAGTTTTAGACCAAAGATGACAAACTAGTTCCATATAAAGCCATAGTTGACACTCTTAAGCAATAAATTACCAACATTCAGTGTGAACACATACCAAGGGCCAGTAATAGAAATGTACATGAAATGGATACTATTGGATCTCTAATTTAATAGATAGATAAAGCTAGAGAGTATCAGTTCTTCATCAAGAATTTTTTAGCACCAACTCTTGAACCTTTAACCATTGCAATGATTTGTGATATTATTTTTCCCAATTCTATCTGGTACTCAGATCCTTAAAACTACCTTCATGACCAAGTTATACCACCTAACCTATCTCAAAAATAAACCAAAGCCTTTACTCTTCATTCCACTCATTATACATTACTAGGATCTGTCCTTTACTACCATAGTTTTGATGGAACTCTGCTTCGTTGTTTAACTTTCACATATTCTACACTAGAATTAAGAGAAGTTCATGAAGGGGTATGTGGATCTCATTCTAGTGGGGTAGTCCTATCCAAAAATCTCCTACATATAAATTATTATTGGCCCATGATGGATGCAGATGCTACTACATATGTAAAGAAGTGTGACAAATGTCAACAATAGGCTAATCTGATTCATGCCCAAGCCCAAACATTGAAATTGATGTTGACACCATGGCCATTTGCTACATAGGTACTTGACCTCATTGGTAAGATCAACCCCACTTCATCTAATGTCCATAAACATATCCTTACCACCACCAAGTATTTTACTTAGTGGGTTAAAGTTATACCCCTCACTTACATTACTACAAATCAAATTTTCAAATTCATTTTCAACCATCTCATTTGCCACTATAGTATCCCCTATGAGATTAAATTTGATAATAGAATATCATTCAAGAACAAGGATGTAGACCATCTATATATCGAATATAACATCACACAACATTTTTCTACAACATATTACCCTCAAGGTAATGGCCAAACTAAAGCATCAAATATAACCATTGTCAATATTCTCAAAAAGATTATCAATGATATTGGCACCTACAGATATTCCCTGCACTTTGGGTATATCGTACCAATCATCGTACCCCTATAGGAGCCACTCCATACTCACTTTTTTATGGTGCTGAAGCCATTCTTCCCATTGAGGTCGAGTTACCTTCACTACGTATATCTTTCAAGCATGTCCTAGATGATCATGACTATTGATAACTCACCTGCAAGAGCTAAACCTAATTAATGAGAAATATATAGCTATGCTCAATAATATTTAGGCATATCAAAATTGACTCAATGGACACTATAATCAGCATGTTAAGAATAGAACATTTAAACTTGGTGATCTTGTTCTTAAAGAAAACCAAAAGAATACCATGGCTGAGAAGAAATATAAAGGAAAATTAAAACCAAACTGGATAGGGCCTTTCATCATTGCTATAGACTATGGATCAAGAATATACAAGCTTGCCACACCAAATGAAGATGAACTTTCTGAGATGGTGAATATTATTCATCTCAAGTGTTACTATGCTTAAACACTAAGGCATATTGTTTGTAAGGACTATTTTAGTTATGCCATTTTATCACTATTCTTTTTTGTACAAATATCATTCTTATCCATCCTATTATCCATATCCATTTTACCATTCCATTCTATCGACCTAGTGTGATCTAAATCCTAGCATGTTTGACCTTAGTTTTTTGCCAGTTGTTATGCATTTTTAGCATCAAAAAATCTGATTAGTTTCATCTATTGGTTCAAATAATTCAGACAGAGATCATATTTTGGAACAATGTGACATATGTTTTGGTAGTTGTATCCTTCATTTATTATTCCTTTCTTATCACTAATCTTGTTATTAATTATAACCACCTTTGGGTAAATTAGTACCATTAATCTATGGTATTGCTTCCTAGTTATAACTTCCTATGGGAAAACTAAGGGAAATATTTTTTTATTAAGCCTTGTCATACTAACTTGCCACTTCATATGCCACATTGTGACTTGTTACCAACTATGTTTGTTTTGTTTGAATTGACTAATACACTAGTCAAATTCCTTTGTTGTAGGATGGAACTACAGTGACTTGAGGTCCTACTTTGGGACTATCTAGGTAGCACTCAATACTTATTGAGGTTAGCTCAGTCACCTTTTCCACCATGTTATCACCATTTTTCAAGAAACCTAAGTGTGAATGTTCTCACCATTTTGTGAGAAACCTAAGTGTGAATGCTCTCACTGTTTTGTGAGCAACCTAAATTTGAACACTCTCACCATTTTATGAGTAACCTTAGTTTAAATGCTCTCACTTTTTTAAGAGCTTGAACCATTTAGTGTCTCATCATTCTTGATCAAGTTGAGATAATTAAAAAAATTCTAAAAACATTTTAAAAATCATTAGAAAACATCAAAAACATTGACCATCTTTGCCTTAAATATTCTAGGAACCCTTACTAAGTTACAAGAAAATTACTTGTCACTTAGTTTCCCCATCGTTTTTGGCCTTTTCTCTCATGCACTTGCCATTTTGAAAGACCATTCTTCTTCTTCTATCACATTCATTTTATTTTTTTCTTAGTTATCACATTCTTCCCATTTCATGGGAGAACTACATTTGGCTTGAAGTTTTTTATTAGATATTACATCCATGGAACTATGTAGGTAGTGTCCACTTGCCTAGTGCATATGGAGATAGCTCGGCCACCCCCTTAATTTTTTTATATTCCCCCATTTTATTCATTTGTTGCTTATTTTTTAGGGGCAATGTTCGTATGGTTTCTACTGCATTGTTTGTTTGATTCTATTTATTTTGTTTATTTGTCTACCTGTTTGTTTGATTTCAACACTATTGACTTGATTCAATTTATGTGTGTTCATTGGGTGATTCCTTTCCCACACTTACACTTGAATCCATCCATATTCATATGTTTACATTGTCATCATGGTTTCTATCATTGGTGCATTGTTCTCTATTGAGTATTGGATTATGGGAGTCAATCCTTATACATATTTTGGCCAAGTCCTCATAATGTTATAACATGATGCCTACCGACACATGATACAACAAACCTAAGCTTAAAAAAGTATATTCAACAATGGCGGCATCTCTTCGGAATCGACATCTTGATTCCATCCTAATCATATCTCAAACAGAGTAATTAAACATGAAATAATTTCAACCTTTAATAGTTTGGATGAACATCTCCCTATTATTAGGTTGTTCCAATTCAACATTACTCTCTGTGTTAAGTTATCATCATCCTCAACCAATTTTATCATGTTTTCCATAATCAGGGTCCAATAATTATAATCACCTATGGGTAAATCATTACACATTGTCCCACCTACATTTCTCAATGATTATAACCGCCTTTAGGCAAATCATTTTGTTGTCACCACTTTAATATTTCTACCTATATAGGGTCATGTTATTATCTTGTTTGTCTATCTTAATAGGGGAAGCTCCATATTTTCAATGATTATAACCACCTTTGGGTAAATCATTGTGTTATCATACCACGTTGCCACTATCAGGGTACAATGCTTATAAACACCTTTGGGCAAACCATTATACACCATCCCACTTGAATTCTCAATAAATTTGACTACTTTTTCAATATCATTGTGTTTTCACCCCATAATCTTTCCTTTCTTTGGTCCCCTCATTTCACTTCTTTCTTTTCGAGGGACTATTGCCGACCTATTTGTGCCAACCGTTCCCTCGAGGGGGCATCATATACTTATTTTATCATCATTTTAGTTATAGGCATACATGACCTTTCAATTATTTGAGAAGATGTTACTGTGATTATAGCTTGCAACGCCTTCCCAAACAGGGGAAAATTGTCTAGGTAGAAATTATGGAATGGTGAGTGGTCAATAAATTAAACAATGACATAGATGAATTTTGCCTTGATGATAATTCTATTTAAAAAATATATCTTTATTGTGTTTGATGTCATTAAACTTTTTTTTAGACTTTAATGCATATATAAGGATGAAGAGGTTTATTTGATGCATTATTAACCAAAACTAATGCTTACATTAACAAAATCTTGAAAATATATACTCTATGTATGATCTTCTCATTTGTGAGAGAAAGTTTGATAATCCATTTTGATAGCTAGACATGCATTTTCGATATCATGGTCACAATTTTGTTCCTTCCAAAGCCTTGTTTTATCATTAAAAGGTAAGATTAGTTATCTAAATAGAAAAAAATCATTTCACGTGCCTTCATTTTTTTTATAGTGTTATGTTGTTTGATGACATGGAATCATTGGCTTCTTGTGAACATATATCTATGAATGGTTTGTTGTTCATCATAGGTTTTATGTAAAAATAGGTTATGGGTTTTAAATGTTGTGTTACTTTGATCTTTCAATTGCATATACCATTATTAATATTTAACATGTTCTTCTTCTCATAAACTTTTGTACATATATGCAAGGTCATGATTTCATTCTTGAAAAATTCTTGCTTTGTCATTCAAAGGTGAGATATGTTTTCTAAATAACATAAAGAATTGGTTTTGTCTTCATTTTTTCATCTATGGTACTATGTTGTTATATGAAATGGAATCACTAGAATTTGGTAGATAAAGCGTTGTGAATGGTTTATATCTCATTTTAGGGTTTATGTACAAAAATGTTATGGGTTTGAAAGTTTGTGTTCTTTTGACAACTTGATGCACATAGACAATTGTTTTTAATTAATACATTTATTTTAATCATAAACTTTTATACAAGTCTGTAGACTCATGATTTTTTTCTTGCCAAAGCCTTGTTTTATCATTAAAAGGTAATATATATCCTTTGAATAAAACAAATAATTGGTCATGTTTTCATTTCTCTATAGTATTATCATTTGATGGCATATAATCATTGGCTTTTGTAAATAGAGCTTTGTGAATGGCTTATGTCTCAACTTATGGTTTATTTGAAAATGGGTTGTGGGTTTTAAACATTGTGTTATTTTGATAGCTCTATGCATATAGACTACAGATTGGGAATGTGACAATTATTAGGTGAGTTAAGCTAGAATATTGCCATTATAAGGTAATATATATCTTGAGGAGGTATTATATGAAATAATATAAGGATATTGATAAATATTAATGTTATAAATTTGGGAATACAAACAAATCACTTGGTAGAACCTAAAGCAACCCTATAGGTATTCAAGTGGCCAAAGAGTCTCACCTCATTATAGAAGGGGATTGTTTGAATATAATAAAGTGTCTGACCAAGAAACACTCCCCAAGCTTAGATGATTAAAAATTTATTAAATTATTCTCTAACAATTATTTAGTCCTTTGAAGGGGTCCATATCAATCATGTTTATAGAGAAGGCAATAAGATAGTCGATTGGTTCTGTAACGAAGGGGTTGGTTTCCAATATCTTTTGACTAATATCTCTCAACAAATTTAGAATGATTTCATTCTGTAATTTTCATGAGTTGCATTGTTATCATTAAGGATTTATCTAGATTTGGCTTTTTTAAATCCTAATACTAGCTTTGGATTCATTTTATATCTTCCTGATATGATATCTAGTATTTCTATGGATGTTAATATTAGGGACTCTAGTTTCAATAAATTTTACACCTTTTAGCCTCATTCTGAAAATGATAAGGAGAAGATTTTTGATAATATTTGTAATCATGCCAAGAATACCATTAACCTTCATGTTTACCTTTACATTAATTGTGAGATCCTCCACATTCTTAGCCCTACTAGTGTGATAATCTCTTTTCTTGATGAGATAGAGTGGAGATGGAAGAGAAGCCTATCAAGGACTGAGGACAGGGTTATAAGACTAGCCATAACTGAGGAGTATTTCTAATAATGTTTATATATTGTAAACATCTTGGGGTTTTTGGTTCAAAATGGGAGGATATCTTTGTAAAGTTGATCTATTAGACTTAGATGCTATTAGGAATAAATCCACAATTTGGAGAATTCTATAGCAACGAGGGCTTAAAAAATTCATTGAGGGAATCAAAGGTTACGACCCTCATATTTCCACATTAATTTATAAATCTTGGGAAGCTTGAATTGACACTATGAGGGGTGTTTCTTTCATGGTTTATGAGGATAGTGTTGCTCAAGTTATGAACATAAGCATAGAGGGGATAAAATTATACAAATTAAAATGAGACAAGAAGGAGGACATGGATGCTTCCCTAAAAGGAAAGGAAAACTAATATAATTTCAAAGAGGCTATCTAAGAGACTTTATCCCTAGGCCATGAAATGATGTTATGCATCAGGTTAACCCTAAAGAGAAGATTTAGAGTGGATTTATCTTATCGTTTTTCCTTCCTTAACCACTTTATATATAATAAATTGATCAGTATTACATTCTATCTATTTTTATCCTTTGAAAATTTCATGATCAATGTCTAGCTTTGGAAAACATCACTTCCTGTACAACAAACTTTACTTTACATTATAAATTTTTCCATGCAAAAGCTCAAGCCATTGGTCATTTCCCTAAGATATAGGTTATTGAATCCAATCCATGTGTTTTTATGTTAAGCCTTCAACTGGTGAAAGAGGGGTGGTGAGGACTAAAAATTTGAAAAAATCTAAGTCTTTTAGTGTTTGGATCCATGTTGCGGATAACTGCTTTGTTATAAAGGATAAAATGTATAGTTTGGCAAAGGATTCTTTTATTGAGGATTCCCTTATTTTTTGCCAAAAAGATAACCCTAAAGATTTGCTTCACCTTCACTCTTCAAATGTATATATGAGGAACATAACAAAGCTACTATCAATGGCTCAAGACAAGAAGTGGAGCAAATGATAGAAGTTGTTGAATGTGTACAACCGATAATTAAATAAGAAACATATGTCAACCATGAAACTCATGTATGTTTGAGCCAAGATGCATTGAATGACCCTTTCAATGAAAGTGATGTAACTTTCAGTTTTAGGGAATAAGGTTTAAGTCTTCCTACCCAAGTATGCTCTCTAAGTTAGCAAAATGCATTAGCATAAAACCTTGGAATGAATTGTTATTTCATCCAAGGAGATGTGTCAATGTAAATTCCGTCACTGCCTTATCCTCTTCCTCCTAAGATAATTCATTATTACAGAAGGTGAAGAAGGAGATGCAGAAGATGAAATAGTAGATTTGGGTGAAAATGAGGACATAGTGGAAGATATAGACCAAGATCCAAACTGTGGCCAAATAAATGGGAATCACCAAACATCATCTTTATCATCATTTCTTAAATTACCAATTGAAAGGGTTGTTAAATAATTAGGAAACAATGCACTCAAGTTGACTAGACAATCTCAAATACTCAGATACGAGGAGTATAGATAAAGAGTCCCACAAGAAGGAGATCATTGAATAAATAACGAGATAGTGAGAAGAAAGCCCTTAGGTAGGTTAAGAGAGAAACAATGGAACAATAGAAATTTGAAAATGTAATTAAAACACTAAAGGCATAGTAAAAGATATTACTTAGGTAAGAAAATGAGCATGATATAAGAGAGAGGGAAATCAAGAATGTTATGAAAGAATTGGAGAGGCAAATGCATTTAAATATTTCTTTGAACTCTCTACTAAACATCAAATTTTCGAAGACATGTTGAACATTCTTATCCCATTTGCTTCATTTTCATGCAATTATCCTTGTGAAAATCCTCTTTATGTAATAAATCAAGTACACAAATTAAACCCACATGATGTAATTGAACATATGCCTCATAGAAGGCCTCATACTTCTATGAACATGATAACAAATGCCAACAAAAATCTAAAAAATAATTATTATTAATTAAAATAATATCCAAAAATAATAATTGTTATTACTTAAAAATAAACTAAAGTTTGTATAACAAGGATGTTTAAAGATTAAACCCTACCCAAAAAACATATAGACAACTTAGTATATCTTCAATATTTTAAAATATTTTTTCACAAATCAAACCCAAATATTGGGCCTCGATGCCTGTTGGAATCTTTTTCAGGTTTTCATTTCGTATTATGTAGAGTAGTTTTAGGGCTGCATGGTGTCTGGTTTACAAGTCATACACGCAAAGACGTAAGACATAAATCACAAGCTATTGGTCAACCATCCCAAAAGCATTTATTTCAGCAATAGATAACAGTTGTCGATTTTCTTACTCCATAAAATTACCATAAAAGCATTTCAGCGGTAGAGAAATTTCCGTGTTGTTGCCTGGAGACAGATTGAAGGACACATTCACAGGGCCACTGCAATTAATGTAAAAAAGACAATGCATTGCCCTGTCCACTTTCCACTTTCCACAAAATACACTTGATACTGTCGATTTTGAATCTGTGACAAAACAATGAACAAAGACGGAACAACATTCCATCAACATTTTCTTGTGACAAAAGACAATGAACCAAGACTTCTACGTTTTCTTAAAAAACTGTGTAAAAAATCTTATGATCAAATACCGCTCGATAAATTATTGAGGATGTGAAAATGAAATGACTTGAATTCATTTCATTTTCATATCTGATATAGTTTATGGACCGAAATCAATGACATTGATTAAAAGAATTTTGTATAAATTTTTATAAATTAATTTCTTTTTACGGTTTAAAAAATTAACGATTCGTAAAATGTCAAGTAGGACTTTTGTTAATATGTGTTTTATTGATGAAACATATTGATGTGCAAAAATATTAAAGTGTATTAGAAACTGATTATGTAGTATCTAATATTTGTTTAACATTTACTCTCTAAAATTAAAAGTAAGTAATCACATCTTGACAAGTAAGACTTAAGTATTGATAATCTAATGCATAATTATTGGTACTCCAAAGATTAAGTTTTGGTCATAGGTTTAAAAAATGTCTTTTATGATCTTTCGTGATAAAATTGGTTATATCATAAAATGTACAATATGTTAGACCTCGAAACCTTAGTTATAAATAATTAAGACGATATATTAAGACAGGTAAATTTTTAAAAATCTATTATGATATTATGACACCTTAATTCTCTATCCAAAATTAGAATGCAGGCTACTGGAACCTTTCCCCTATATGAAAATAAATAAAATAATAATATTTATATATTAAATTTCTATTTCAAAAAAAAAAGTTGGCGGTCAACAAATTTCAAATTGCCAGTGAAAGTTAATTTGAAATTTCACGTTAGCCTTGATATTTTGCAAAACATTTACACTCACTTAATTTGCAAAGTTTATAAAACTGTGTTGTTTTATGCAAGATTATTTATTATTTGGTTGTTTTTTGTGCAAAATGAAGAGTGCATGTATGCTCTCCCCTTGTCACCTTTAAGAAACTTGGGTGATCACAAGTGCCTTTTCCTTACAATTGTGCCTTTGTCCAATGCTTGAATAGAATCTTGACAAGGCTCTCCCCAAAATTTGTATGGTTTTCTAAACACAACCTCTAAATTCTTTTCACTTAGATCATTTCTTTTATGCAGCTTGGCTTGTGAAGGGAATTCATAGCTTCTTTACAAGTTCTTTAGAGAAGCTTTGACCTAGGGTTTTATCTCTTAGCATTATTTCAATCCCACTCCATGGCGGAGTATATAAATTAGGGCACACATACTGTGATTACTAAGGTTTGAGTGGTTAACCTCTCTAATCATAATGAAAACTCGATTTAGGTTTGGTTAACCAGGGGATTCCACTAAGTAGTATATGAATAAAATCACTATGCAAAAGAATAAACCCTTTCATAGTAAGTTAATTGGTATGAACTCAATTGATGTGAGGTATCTCTAGTGTTAATAATACTTCAGACCATCTAGACGGTTAAAAATTTATGTTTTAAAATAAATTCACTTGTCGTAGACATATTGTTGATGCAGGGGGAATAGCCTGAAGGTCCATATTATCATAAAAACTCTTGGGATAAGGGGGTGTAAAAATCGTACTACTTCATGTGCTTTTATTTTTAGATTAACACTTAAAAGCCTCCAAAGAGCATGTATATAGATAGATTTTAGTAATATGAAACAATTTTGTCAGTTTAAAGCTTAGGACAATTTACCCAGTTGTATTTGGTCCTTTTATCCTTTACTTAGTCATTGTTTGAGTTTAAAATTTGTTTATTAACCAAATTGTCAAAAAAACATATTTGTTGTTCACCATTTTATTTGAATAAGGAGGCATTATGTTTACCAAATCAAAATCATCCTTTTCTTTGTTCAAATCCTCATCTTAAATAGTGTGTTTGTATTATCTAAATAATGTTGTTATCCTGTCCATTTAAGTCTAAACCATTTTATAAAAGCCTTTAAGTCCTTCACTTTTTAATTCAAATTTGGAATCTCACCTTTCTATGTTCTAGGTTAAGGTGTTAATTGGTTTACCAGTTACACTTGGTTCGAGTTAACTTGGGTAAGATTCCTCATTTGGGTTGAAGGATGCTTATAGACTCATCATCACTTGATCATTGTGAGCTTAGGTCATCTAGCATATCACTCATATTCTATGTTCTAGAACACATTTTATTCTACTTCCATTTACCATGTGATGACATTATGCTTCCTGTTTGGTTTTAGTTTTATACTTAGGAATTTTTGCATGTTTTCACATCTTTAGTTTCTTAGTTCACATTATTACTTTACTCATCAGAAAGACTCTATTCTAATTTTTTAGTAGTAACTCATCGAATTTGAACTAGATTTTATGATATTGACATATCTTTAAACCTACATTTGGTGTATTAGTTTACACTATAGGTTTTAAGTTATCATACCCTCTTCTAATTTAATGATTTTAAGCCATTAAAGTTGAGTAATTTTGTGAACCATTTCTTCCAATTGAAACATACACCACCTTCTCTTTGTTATATATTATTTTAACCTTATCACTTGTTTGGAGAAAATCAATACACACCTTGTTAAATGTTTGTAAACATTTCTGAATCTTAGAAAACATAGATAAAAATATTCTAGACATGACTCAAAAGTACACCTGCAGTGGGGTCTCTTATGGACCTAGCTATAAGGAAGAACACTTTTATGATGGACAAGACAATTCCATGGTATTTGAGGACATTCCCATAACTGTAGGATCTGAGGACAATTATTTTGAATATCAAACCCTAAAAGACAAAGACAAATCACTCCTAAGTTGATTAAATTCAAATCTAGATTTCCATTAGACATTCTTGTGGAATAATTACATACTTTGGTTAGGGTAGAATTACAACATCAACAACAATCCCTCACTCACATTGCAAAAACAAATGTTACTTCTTCTAGAAAAGGAAAGGAAGTGCTCGTAGAGTTAACACATAATGATCAAGATCTTGTCACCAAGATCAAGGAGATAAGTCATCGATATGCAGAACAACTTATATTGGACTTGATGGAAAATTTAGTTACAACTTATATACACAATAATGCTTACAACGAGCAAGGGAATGTGTTAGAACCAATGCAAGATACTTTAGTTGAGAAGACACCTACGATAGATTTTGATGTCTCCATTGAACAACCTAAGACTAAAGAGGTTCCACAACATGATTCACTAGACATGAAACATTCATTTTTAAATCATCAATAACCTCTTGTTCATTTACAAAATCAAGGACCAAAACACTCAGTGAGTATTGAGGGGATCATTCAAAATAATTTCGCTAGTTCATCTTAACTAACACATACTTTGGTGAATAGACAAGGGACTCCCCAAAATCAACAAAACACTTACAACTCATGATGACTGACTTCGAGGAATGTTAATCAACTTAGGAATCAGTGGCTCACTTACTTGACTAAAGGAGTGAACAAAAATAAGGTTGTATATCATAGGGTGTATATCCCTAACAAATCCATGGATTAGGATGCATACCACCAAAACATAATTATATTCACCTACCAATGCACCAAACATAAAAGCATGGAATTTGATGAAATAAATTATGTCATGATTGAAGATAGGAAACATATTCAAGAAATAAAATTTTGATGAGATATGTTCATATCCATTTGATTTGAGTATTCTTGAAGTCTCTTTTCCACCTCATTTTGAGGAACCCAAATTTTAAAAACACAAGAAAAGGGGTAACCCTCGTGAACACATTCAATATTTTTTTGTATTATGCCAAGAGATAGCTTACAACATCATTTATTTGCTTCATTTGTTTCCGTAAAGTTTAGCAAGACAAGCTTTAGACTAGTTTCTTAAGTTACCCAAGGGACAAGCTTTAGACTAGCTTTATACTTAGGAATTTTTGCATGTTTTCACATCTTTAGTTTCTTAGTTCACATTATTACTTTCCTCATCAGAAAGACTCTATTCTAATTTTTTAGTAGTAACTCATCAAATTTGAACTAGATTTTATGATATTGACATATCTTTAAACCTATGTTTGGTGTATTAGTTTACACTATAGGTTTTAAGTTAGCATACCCTCTTATAATTTAATGATTTTAACCCATCAAATTTGAGTAATTTTGTGAACCATTTCTTCCACTTGAATCATACTACACCACCTTCTCTTTGTTATAGATTATGTTAACCTTATCACTTGTTTGGAGAAAATCAATACACATCTTGTTAAAGGTTTGTAAACATTTCTGAATCTTAGAAAACATAGATAAAAATATTCTAGACATGATTGAAAAGTACACCTGTAGTGGGGTCTCTTATGGACCTAGCTATGAGGAAGAACACTTTTATGATGGACAAGATAACTCCATGGTATTTTAGGACATTCCCATAACTGTGGGATCTGAGGAAGATTATTTTGAATATCAAACCCTAAAAGACAAAGACAAATCACTCCTAAGTTGATTAAATTCAACTCTAGATTTCCATTAGACATTCTTGTGGAATAATTACATACTTTGGTTAGGGTAGAATTACAACATCAAGAACAATCCTCACTCACATTTCAAAAACAAATGTTACTTATTCTAGAAAAGGAAAGGAAGTGCTTAAAGAGTCAATACATAATGATCAAGATCTTGTCACCAAGATCAAGGAGATAAGTCATCGATATGTAGACCAACTTATATTGGACTTGATAGACTCTTTAATTACAACTTATATACACAACAATGCTTACAAGGATCAAGGGAATGTGATAGAACCAATGAAACATACTTTAGTTGAGAAGACACCTACGATAGATTTTGATGTCTCTATTGAACAACCTAAGACTAAAGATGTTCCAGAACATGATTCACTAAACATGAAACATTCATTTTTCAATCATCAATAACCTCTTGGTTGTTTACAAAATCAAGGACCAAAACACTCAGTGAGTATTGAGGGGATCATTCAAAATAATTTGGCTAGTTCATCTTAACTAACACATACTTTGGTGAATAGACCAAGGACTCCCCAAAATCAATAAAACACTTATAGCTCATGATGACTGACTTCGAGGAATGTTAATCAACTTAGGAATCAGTGGCTCACTTACTTGATTAAAGGAGTGAACCAAAATAAGGTTGTATATCATAGGGTGTATATCCCTAACAAATCCATGGATTAGGATGCATACCACCAAAACATAATTATATTCACCTACCAATGCACCAAACATAAAATCATGGAATTTGATGAAATAAATTATGTCATGATTGAAGATAGGAAACATATTCAAGAAATAAAATTTTGATGAGATATGTTCATATCCATTTGATTTGAGTATTCTTGAAGTCTCTTTTCCACCTCATTTTGAGGAACCCAAATTTGAAAAATACAAGAAAAAGGGTAACCCTTATGAACACATTCAAGATTTTTTTGTATTATGCCAAGAGGTAGCTTACAAAAACATTTATTTTCTTCATTTGTTTCTGTAAAGTTTAGCAGGACAAGCTTTAGACTAGCTTCTTAAGTTACCCAAGGGATATGTTGTAGATTAGAACAATATATCTAAAAATGTTGTCAACCACTTATCATACAACATTGACCATTAATTTACTATTATTGACTTGTGCAAAGCCAAACAATGAGATGGAAAAATCTTCATAGAATATGTACAGTGATGGATAGCATTAGTTAGACACTTTAAACATAATTTTCTAGACAAATAATTGGTCAACATTTTTTCATATAACCTACACCCTAAGGTGGCACACAATATATGGCTTATTTGTACAAAGACATTTGAAGAAACTATAAACAAGGGTGCATAGATTAATAAATTGTTTATCACCAAGGGCCTTGTCAATATTTATTTATAGGGTTAAACATCAAATCAAACCCAATCTCCTAGTCAAATTATTATAATATAAAAACCCAAAGGGTTCAATAACAACAAGAACATGGTTTGAAATGGATTAACTAAAGCAAGACACATAGAAATGGTGTAGGCTCTGCCATCTCCAAATGTTTAATCACCTCCACCTAATCAATCAAACAATTTACAAAGCATCCCTCCATGAAGGGTATTCAATAACAAATTTAGAGTCTTCAGTAAACCGGGAGAGCTTGTTAAGGCTGCATTGTAAAATATCATAGCATCTAATTTGATTGCATGGCCTATACTAAGGCCATTTATTGAAGATTAACCCAAACCGAATTGGTACTGGGTAAATAAGTTTTACAAGTTCCATTATTTTGTTGGTCATAGTGCTTATAGATGCATTCAATTGTGACATCGCATTGAATATTTAGTTGAGAGTGGTGAAGTTGAGATCAAAATTGCTCCACATGACACTAATTAGGATACAAAAATTTATAAAGATCCATTTCCTTGGCATAATTAACAACCGCCAAGGAATAATCAGAACCAAGGACAAAATTAGAGGAAGAATCAGACTCAAGGTTAGAATCATAATCAACATGATCATAATTAGGATCATAATACCTATGCTAACAACTTGGGTTACAACAACATGCCATATGAATACAACAATACCATAGAGAACATTTATGCTAACCACATTTCCACCGTCACTATTAAATCTTATGAACTATCCTATACTCTTCATAGTACTAGACCCATTATTATAGGTTCAACACCCTCTCCCTCAAGTAATTCCATGTTGAGTTCACATAATTTTGTTGCACCTCCATTTGCATAGGTTACTATTTCTAGATCTCACTCTTCCTATAATTATAATAGATCCTCATTGTATTAAAATTGATCAAATGCAACTAAATGACCATGAGTCTCTCTTCAAGGCCCTTTGCCTTTGTCTTCTAATCATAATAGCTTCTTTCAACCTCTAGATTATGTAATCATAACTAGATGCTTGTGAGTTACCCTTTAGGGCCCTTTACCCTCTTCTTTTACCACTGAACCCAACGTGAACATTACGCCATCAAATCTAAAGATAAACAATGTGCCAGCCAAGGCTAAGCCATCTCATGCTATTATTTAAAAGTCTTATAGTCTATTAGACCAACTAAGTAACAACCCTAATCAGATTTCTATTTTAAATCTCTTACTTATGTATGAAGACAATAGAACTATTTTGAATGATCTTTTGAAATGATCAACTATTACCCAATTTATTAATCTTGAATATTTCCAAACACTAGTAGGACATTTGTCTTCATTTTGATAGGTCACATTTCATAAAAAAAGACATGACCACTCTTGGTTTGAGCCATAATAAACCCTTGTATATTGAGGTCATCATTAAAAACCATAAAATCAAGTAGGTTCTTATAGGCAATGCTTCATGGATGAATATAGTGTCTTTCAAACTGGTAAAAATATTTGGATACACTATGAAGGGCATTCAACCAGAGATAATCACCATAAAGGCTTATGGCAATGTTGAAAAGGAATATTTTGGAACTATTTGTTTGCCAATTATTACTGGGTCTGTGTCCCATAACGCATTCTTACATATTGTGGATATTGAGTTGCCTTATAGAATACTTATTATTCATCCTTAGATCTATGAAGTATAGGCCATTCCATCCAACTTGCATTAGTACCTTAATTCTCCTCAGAATGGGATCAAGGTTACTATTCCTACTGATCTACAACATTATCAATATTGCAAACATATAGAGGTTAAATATCACAATTATAACTATTATCCTAGTTCAAAATTCATTACAAGGAAGAATAAGGAAATAATTCCACATCTATAAAAAACCAATTATATTAACCCCAATGACCTTGATTCCATTATGACTGATCCATTTCCCTCAACTCTTGAAAAATAGGTTATTATAGAAGACGTGGGTATTTCCACATACCATATTAAGGATGCCTTCCATGTTGTATAGTTTCTTAAGTATCCCAAAACATTTGGTAAACCCAAACCTTCCAAAAGACCTAATAGACACTACATGATTTGGTAATATAAGAAAGAAACAAAGAATCCACCTGCGGTATTTATACTTGACACATCACAAAAATAGGATTGAGAGGATTTCACTGAATGGGTCTAGTTATATTTTGGTGTCATAGTAGATTGTTTTAAGATCCAAAATATACCATCCTTAATCATATCATGGATAATTTATATTATATGGTAAAAGGCTTTGGTCCATGAGTGCAAGGAATCCTATAATCTTAATCAGTTTAAAAATCTAATTTGAAGCAAGGTCTTAGATTTATACCACTTGGGGGTGACCTCATGACTTTTGATAGTGATTATTATGAATCGACTAGTGATGAGACTACTGGAAATGATGTAGCATCCCATTATATCCTTTTGACAATCTTGTTAATACATATTTATTTGATTCCAATGCCATTATGACATTAACACCCCATTATTCCTTGTGCTTTTTCCATGTTAAACTCATTGATTAGGATCAACAAAATTTGATCAAATGCCATGATGAAATCTAGAATGAAGAATCAATTGTAAAATATATGAGCCTCAGAGATGGATTTTCCATTGGATATCATAAATAATGTTTTGATTTTTCTTTGGATCCTTGTACCTAATTTGGAGAGCAGACAAACTTTCTTCATCCTAAAAAAAGATAAAACATCGAGATCTTAAGGTGAAAACCTCTTTAATGTGATCATTGATTAGGGAAAAAGTTAAGAAAAAGACAATCCCTTGAGTTAAAACCTATTTCAAGTCATCTTGGATGGGAAACATTTCTCATACCCAAAGGATGCATAAGCTCCATCAAGTCCTAGATCTATAGATAGTACCATCATCATATTATAACAACAACAAATCTTTGAGAATCTTGATGTTGATCTGGATATTTTTGCTAGTTCGCCATTACTTGATTTGGTAGATTCATATTTGTCACATTATATAGAGATTTGGGAAGAAAAATAATAAATTATATCATAATAACAATATCGTGATCACACATTGCCTACTATTCTTGAATATTGTTCTACATTCCTTGTAGAAAACATTGTTGAAGTGAACATAGGAACATTTGATGATCCTAAAATTGTTTATCTTGGAGCTTCTCTCACCGATGAGGAGAAAGAACACATTATATCCATTTTGAAGGATTTTATTGATATTTTTTCATGGGAATATTATGACATGCTAGGCTTAGACCCTCACTTGGTTATGTATCACCTTGTTGTTCATTCAGATGCCAAGCCAATTAAACAAAAAATAAGGAAGATGCATCCATGCATCACTATTTTGATAAAAGTTGAACTAGAGAAATTATTGGGAGAAGGATTAAATATATTATGAAATATTTTGAATGGATATCAAACATAGCTCTAGTTATAAAAAATCCATAATATATACATCTTTGTAATTATTTCAGAGATATCAACAAAGCATGCCCCAAAGATGATTTTTCTTTACCCAACATCGACATGATTATTGATTATACTCCTGGGTATGAGATGTTATCCCTCATGGATGGATTTTATGGATACAATCAAATCATGATAGCCTAAGAATATCAACACAAGATTGCATTCACCACCCGTGGGGAATGTTCTATTATTAAGTCATGGCATTTGGCTTGAAGAACGCTGAAGCCAAATATCATTATGCTATGATTGTCGTCTTCCATGACATGATGCATGATATTGTTGAAGACTATATTAATGACATCCTAGCTAAATGGATAACACTTGTCAAACATACTTATGTTCTATGAAGAATCTTTGAGAGACTTCATGAGTAAAAGGTCCATTAGAATCCCAAGAAGTGTGTCTTTGGCATCACTATAGGAAAATTTCTAAGGTTTATTGTATCACAAAAATGGATGGAATTTGACTCTACTAAGGTCAAGGCCATTATTGAAATTCCTCTACCTTCAAATTTGAAATAGTTATGAATTCTACAAGAAAATATTCAATCTATTTGTAGGTTCATTTCTTAATTATTAGATAAGTGCCACCCATTTACACATCTCTTGAAGAAAGGGGTCACATTTCAATGGTACCAAGAGTGTAAATTAGCACTTAAAAATCTCATAACATATTTTTCCAACCATCTTATTTTGAGACCACCAACACCTAGACAACCATTGCTTCTTTACATTTCAATGACTAAACATGCACTGGGGGCAATTTTGGACCAACATGATAATCAAGGCAAGGAACATGTAGTTTAAGATGCACACTAGTGGCTTATGAACACAATTATACACCTATTGAGAAGGAAATTTTAGCTATGGGTTTTGTTTCCCAAAATTTATGACATTATATGTTGAACAACAAAATAATTACTATTACTAAAGTAGATTCTCTCAAATTTTTATTATCCAAAGTAGCTCTCACAGGCCATATGGATAAATGAGTCATGCTCTTAAGTGAGTTTGATGTCGAGTATCAAAATCAAAAATATATCAAGGGGTACATTGTTATTGATTAATTTTCAGAAGCCACTATTATAAACACTCATCCACTCAAATTTGACTTGTTAGATGATTCTATCATGATAGTAGAAGAGTTACAACATGACCCTAAATAATGGAAACTATATTTTAATGGTTCCTTCACTTATCAAGGATATGGAGCCATCATATTGTTGATTAGACTATAAGAGGATCTAATTCCTAAAGCATTTCACATCAATTTTCATAATACCAATAATATGGCTGAGAATGAAGCACTTGTTATAGGACTTCATCTTGCAGTGCAATGGGATATCAAACACTTAATGGTCTATGGTGATTCTCAATTGATTATTAATAAAACCATAGATTAATATTAGACTAGAGATGACAAGTTTTTTCCCTAAAATAATATTATGGATAATTTCAAAGCTCATTTTAAATCTCTCTTGTTTGAATAAGTAACAAGGGCCAACAACAGATCTCTCGATGTAATGGAAATAATTGGGTCGATGATACAGATTGATATAAGTGCTAAAGAGTATCAATTTCTCATTTAAAACCTTATATAGAATGCACATGTATTTTTATATTTAAAAAGGGTATGCACCATTGATAGTCAAAATCCCCCACCTGAATTACTTTGGTATTAATATTTTTATTATTATTTCCATGATCACATTTTTCCACTTGACATTTCCAATAATCATCAAAAACTTATATTTTACCACATAACCCATTATACCCTCCTTGGAAACATGTTTTATCTTAAAGTCTATGATGGGATGTTAATTCATTGTTTATCTTTGACAAAATTGAAGCTAGCACTTAAGGAGGTTCATGAAGGAATGTGTGGGGCCCACACCAATAGTGTAGTCTTGGCTAAAAAGCTCCTAAAAATAGGTTATTATTGGCCCAAAATAGATAAAAATGATTATAATTATGTAATAAAGTGTGTGTCTTGTCAACAACATAGAAATTTGATACACACACCTTCC
Source organism: Torreya grandis (assembly GCA_037957365.1). Taxonomy (NCBI): domain Eukaryota; kingdom Viridiplantae; phylum Streptophyta; class Pinopsida; order Cupressales; family Taxaceae; genus Torreya; species Torreya grandis. The sequence goes on from JARHVA010005799.1 coordinate 625,946, forward strand.
TTACCACTACAGCGGATCATAACACTACGACCATGTTTACATGGGGCCTCGATCTCATTGAGAAAATTAACCCCATATCTTTAGATGTCCATAAAGATATTATAAATACTATCAATTGTTTTAATAATTGGATTGAGGCCATTAATCTCAATTAAGTCACTGGTAGGTAGATTTCCAAGTTTATACATTACTATATCATCTATCGATATGGTATCCCAGCCCAAATTATATCTAATAATTGTAGATAATTTGTAAAGAGAGATGTTAAAGACCTTTGTGCAAATTACAAAATCAAGCATAATAAATCCACACCATATAAAATGCAAGGCAATAGACAAGCCAAGGTATCAAACAAAACCATTGTGTCCATATTAAAAAATATTGTCAATAATGCTAGTCATAATTGGCACTTACAAATTTTTCTTGCTATTTGGGCTTATCAAACTACTCATCAAACCCCAATAGGAGCCACTCCATAGTCCCTTTTTTATGGAACAAAATCTATTATCCTGATTGAGATTGAGCTGACTTCATTGCAAGTGTCTTTAGAGAATATTAAGATGACAAGGATTATAGAGTTTCAAGATTGTAAGACTAAAAATCCTAGATGTTAAGTGCTAGGTTGCCTTAGAAAACTTGTAGGCCTATTAGAACTGATTGTGGAAAAGATACAAAAATCACATTCTCCCTCAATAGTTTGAGATTGGTGATTTGGTTTTGAAATAGAACCAGAAGAACGCAAATGTTGAATGCAAGAAAAAGGGAATGTTCTAACCTAATCAACTTGGCCCCTATGTGATCATATAAAAATATGGATCAATGACATATCAAATAGTCTCTCCAAGTGGGGAATAACTTCTAGAGCCCATGAACATTATGCATCTCAAACGGTTCTACATTTGATAGCTATTTCAACCATTATCTACAAGACCACTTACTTGGGGTCAATTTGTGCTATAGTCATTTTACCCTACCATTTTAACTTGGACCATCATATCTTGGACCACATTCATTATGTTTTAACCTAACATGGACCACTCTTTTGAGAACCATATTATTTTATGACTCTAGATAGTTGAATCTTTGGATCGTTGGCTTTTTGGATCTTTTACATTCATACTTCACTCATTTTATCCTACCCTAGACCATCTTTTTTTCAAAACTATTCATTATAGATTGTTCTATTAAGAACTAAATTATTTTCATATCCTAGGCTATTGTAACCTAGACATCTTCTATCCCTTGACCAATTATGATCCTTAATATGACTCTTAGGCATTATGAGCACATTGAATGCGAGTTGTACCAAGAAATTCAGCCTAGACAACATCTTGCAGCTTCCTCTTATAGATAAGTGAACACAAATACATCAGCTCACGAATTTTTCCTATTGGATGGTTATTCAGATTTATCTCACTTTACATACTGTTCTTTTATTTTTATGCTATTTGGTATATATTATTACCTTAAAAGGGTCTTTATCTCACCAATTTATGATCATGGGCCATTGGATCTAGATTTAGCTATTATTAGAACTTTTTCTCTTAGATATACATCTCCTTAATTAGTTTGTTTCCTATTCCATTATTTATATTCACAATCCTTGTTGCATTTGGTCTAGCTGTTGCTTCAGCTCTTACCTGTGGACACATATCTCCTTAGTTAGGTATTTCCCTAGACATTTTGTAAATATTTCACTTATATTCCTTATCCCAAAAATATAGAAATATTATAAAATAATTGACAAAATAAAATAAAAAACATTGTATTACATATTTTGTATATTATGATCTCCACACTCTTGCCATTTTGAAAGTAATCATACCACATGCTTTCCATTTTTTAGTATCATTTCCAATTTCCTCTACAACATTAATCATGTTTTCTTATCATCACTTTTCTTCTACCCCATTTCTTTGGAGAACTAAAATTGTCATGAAGTTCATGTTAGATCTCGTATCCATGGAACTATGTAGGCAACATCCACTTGTCTTAAACCTCTAGAGTCAGCTCAGACATCTCCTTCCTTTTATATTTTTCCCCCATCTTTCTTTTGTGTTGTTTGCTTATTGCTTAGGAACAACTTTGTGTCCTTGTTATTGTTACTTTACTATAGAAAGTAATGCCTTTACTACACATACCATGAACAATTATTTTCAAACCACACTAACATTGTGACTAACACTTGTTTATGTGTGTTTATTTGATTTTTATAGTTGTTTTTTTGGGCTTTATTGTCTATTCATTTATTCCATTCTCTTATTTTCTTGTTTTTTTCATTTCTTTTTGGTCTTCTATGTTCCTTTTTTTTCTTGTTCTTTTCTTTTATTTTTATAAGTACATCTTGATAGTAAACATGGATTTGGATTATTTGTATCTAGCCTTCATATTGTTTATTAAGTTATTCTTTCTTTTCTATTATATATTCTTGTTCCTACTTAATTCTTGATTGTTTATATTTTGATTTTATGTTAGGTTACATTTATGTATATTTTTTCTTTGTTTTTGTTTAAATGTAAATAGTTGTAACTCTAGTATTGGTAAATCTTATCATTCTCCTTAGTTATAAATTTTCACATTTGAAATGGCTTAGCATGATTGAAATGCAATGTCATTATAGGTTATTCATAATTATGATGCATAATTTCATTTTGTTATAGAAAGCACTAAGGGTTTTGGATCCATACCTCAAAAGCAATGCAGGTCCAAAGCTCAGCTCTTAAGTGAACTAGTGAAACTAGGTATAAATGGCTTATCTCGCACTTGAATTTATGTAAGATGTGAATTTTTTGGCATTTATTATGAGTCTAATAAAATACTAGTCCATTTTTATTCTATTTCTTCTTTCCTCATTCCATTTTCTCCCACTTCAAGGTGAACTACATTAGCTTGACGTCCATCTAGACTATGTAGGCAATGCTTGGATACATGATGTATCTTGGGTCATCTTAGCCATCTATATTATTCTCTACATCTCTTTCATCACTTTATCCATCCTCATATGCCTAGTTTCCTATGAATGTTTCAATCATTAGACCATCAAATTTATGTCTACACCCGCTCATATTTAATCTATGCCTTAGATAATATCCTTGATTTGCACTTGTTAATTTTCCCTACTGTGGCACATATTTTAACCTATCACCAAATCAAATAAGCCTTATTGTGGAAAAATTATCTATCAGTGATCAAAATCAGCCCTACTGAGGCAAAATTATTTTATTAATCAATCAAATATATTCCACTGGGGCACATTATTATTTCCTTTCTATAAATCAAAGCTCTCCTTTTTATTCTATTTGCAAGATCTATGGAATTTTATCCTTGTTATAGGAATGTTTTATTGTGCAAACTGTCTCAGGATTGATCATTCCGTAAGTGCACAACATTCACCGTAGTTTTAGGTGTGTTTAAAGTATGTCTCTTATATTTTTGGATGTATCCTTCACACATCCCCCCATATTTGGGGACCATTATTTTCTAATTATATTTTCATCATTGAGAATCTACACATGCAATCATTATCTCAATATGGATTTTACCTATTCCATGGGTTAATTTTAAATTTTCTCTCTTTTTAAGAGTCCATCCTTCTCTTTTATCCTAGTAAGTCCTCTTCAGGGGGCATCATGGATAATTTACTTCCAACTTCTTCTAGATAAATTTTTATTTGAAAAGATGTTACTTAGCATGGATGTCTCACTACACCTTCTCAAATAGGGGCAAAATGTAGTCATCTATTTCCTAACACCATTATGTTGAAATTGTCAATCTTAATCAAAATTTGTGAAAATGCATAATTTGGGAAAAAATCACTATAACATGCTAAATGGTTTGAGCTTCTCATATACAAGTGCCAATTTATGCTAATGTATGCCTGAATGGGGTAATGCATTTTATGTGATTAGTAACTTTCCTTAAATCATTTCGAGTCAAAAAAATAAAAATGTAATTTGATGCCTTGAACCCTTGAATTATTCTAGTTTAGGAGTATATTACATGTACATGTGTTATTTTATGTCGACAATGTCCTAAATGGGATACTAGTCTTTATGTAACTAACATCTTCTTATAATTCCACTCCAATCAAATTATGGCCCAATAATATTAAATTTTGACTAGTTTGATTAATTATGTATAACCAATTTTCAAAGAATTACATAAATTTTGATTAATCTCACTTAGTAAAATTAATCCAAATCAAGAGCTTAAGTGGAAAATCCATGAAAGTTATTGAATATCTTTTAGTTGGAAATTGATTCTTAATATCTACATCATCAAACGACATCATTTGTGGGGTGGCATCAATAAGCCATAAATGCAACAAATATAAGGTTTAAGGCCTCCCATGCTTCTTTAATGCCCCTTCCAAATATTTATGAGGGTATTTATGGATTAATTATACAAAATTGGATTAATTCATGCCCACACATATTGATCTCAATATGGATGGTCATCATTAATTCTGATCAATCTAAAAAATATATAAATAAGAGGGCCAAGACCACCATTTTTAATCTTCATTTATGTAAACTTATTATGCATAATTATCTCCACAACTCATTTGTGTGTAGTGTTATTATGATTAATTTGTAATAGGATAGCTTCAAGAAAGGCATACATTTGATTCAAATATCATGAGCCTAGTTTAATTAGTGCACTTAGATGATGGAGGATCTTTGACTTGCATCATTAATAAGGACTTGAGCACCAAAACAAGGGGAAAATCTTGTTTTGAGCAAATTTTGGATGATGGGATGCTCTTGGAAAGGTATTATGTATGTGCTTTCTTTTAATATATCTTAATTATCATTTGCAAAACCTTGTCAAAGGAGTTGTCTTAGCTAGTTATATTCTTATGCATTTTATTGAGTTTTCTTTTCTAATGCTTGATATAACTATCTTTGGATTCCATATATATATATATATATATATTTGTGTGTGTGTGTGTGTGTAATGTCTCCCTCTTTATCCATCATTGTATCCTCTAAGATTCCTAAATTCTCCTCATGATGATCTTTAACCTGGTCTTTCACATCTCCAAGCTATCCATCATCTAGATATTTTAGATCTTTCTCATCATCCACATTAAAGCCTTAGAAATACCTTAATTTTAATCACAATGCCTTAAGTTCAAAGCATTACAACTATAAGTCCCACCTTAAACTATGCCCATGGTTTCTTCTTCCTAATTTTATTTTCCATTTGGTATTGTGGCCTTTATAACTTCTTTGTGTTCTTTGGCTAGTTCCTGCTTTTATTTTTATCCTTGATTTATTTCATCCCCTACATCATGTGATTAAAAGTATTATTTATCCAAACCTTGTTTCATTTTATTTTTTATGGGCATGTAATGATTTTTTTGCCCATCTTATTAAAATCTACACAAACTATAGATTTTAATTCATATTCAATCAATTATGTCCATATTCTATAATTAAAAGAGAGATTTATTATTGACAAAATCTCCTTATTGATAGGGACACTCACACAGAACCTATAATAGATCAATCTCATTCTATCTTTTGTTAGTAGGTCAAAATCTAGGATCTATATGCAATAAAGAATGAATCATTTATATAAATCAATCCTAACTCGAAGAATAGAGATAATACCATATACTTCCGATTGGTGACACATTAGATAATCATGAATATGACTAATATGGGGATCTATTAGACCTGTTTAGGGGTTCTCTTACCATAATCCACTATGTTAGGGAGGGTTCCAAAGCCTCTAGTCAAGTACAATCATGTAATAACCCTAAGCAAGTCCTAAGTTTTTATATCTTACTAAATTGATAACAAGTAAAGCAAATGTAATCTAGTGCTCACCAAATATTATGGCACAAAGTGGGGGTTAGAAACAATAAAAGTAAACATGCATAGAAGACATATACTCATGTCAATGTATAGAGAATCCTAATACATGGAAGAGAAGTACAAATGCATATTTATCTACTCTTGTAAAGGAAGAATAAAGTTAAGAGTACTTACCTTAGAAGATAAACCCACCGAGACTCAATCTCTCCCTTAGCCAAAGTGCTTTGCAAGAGGTTGTTATCGTATGTAAGGATGAAAAGGATAAATCATATCTAGTCTACATAACCTATCAATTCATCCAAAAGACTTCTCCACAAGACAAGATCTGTATCTCTAAATAAAGTTTAGTACCCTAAACTTGATCTTCAAGTAGAATGATGGATAAGAAAAAATTTTAATAGCTCTTACTTATTCTTATCTTCTATAAATAATGGTAAAATTAACTTGTATATATAGGTGGATTTAATCTTAAATCCTTTCAAAAAAATTTGCTAACAAGGACAACCCAGTCGACCTATTACAATTAAGGACAAAAATTCACATGTTTATGGGGTTAGTCAGCTAAGAGATGACCTTGATCGTAAGTAAATTTTACCCAAAACTATACAGGGTCAACCTAGTTGACCTAGTATAGGAAATTAAGACTGAAAATTGTACAAAATCGACAATGTTGACTTGGTACAATAAATAAAGGCTGAAAACTGTATAGAGTTGATAGTGTTAGTCTAGTACAGTGAATAATCAAAAATGGGTTAAGGTTATGAAAAGGAGGAAAGAAGATAGTAAATGATTGAGGAGTGTGAAATAGAGAATAACAAGCTTATGGATATGGTTTTCAAAATAAAAGTATGTAGATAACAAGTTGAAAAAAGGGACAACAATCCTAAAAAGAACCAATGGCCTACCCACTCCTTTCCTGATATACCCCTTAGGACGTACACTTAGAGAGATTGAGACTCGATGGGTTCCTACAAGAGACAAAGTGTTTTTAATCAATAAAAGTTTAAAAATATTATGTGTATACATATTCCCCACATTAAGGTCATTTTGTGTCACTTAAGTGCAACAAAAGATGGTGCTTCAGGAATAGAACATGATAACATATAACTCTGATGCTAAATAAAATATAAGAAGCAAAAAATAAGATAAATGAAATGATAAAATTGAAAAACACATACCTTTACTTAACTTAGTGTTGTAGACAAAGAATTAGACTACAAGAGAATTGAAGGCATCCAAATGTGAAGAACATTAGGCAAACTTATAAAAATTGGTGCAAAAAATAGCCAAAAATCAACTTTTTTGGAAGAAAGGCATATAGTGGTGGAAATGATTCTCTAAGTCATGACAATTCTATAAACTTTTATGGTTTAAAAAATGGAGTAGTAAAAATAAAGATATGGGTAAAACAAAGAATCAAAGTAATAACTACCAAAAGGCATTTATTATTGGCAATATAAAGGGTCGGTACATAGAAATAATTAGGTTGACCTAGTCGACCTAGTAGGCTAATATTTTGATAAGTCCACACTGCCAACCTAGTAGGTATGTGTTGATCAATTATGTTTTTTAGAATATAATCTTAGTATATGACCACCAACCTAGTAGAAAAATTCACTCTACTAAACTAGTACTAAGGGGAAAAAGTAAAGGTTTAACTTAGTTTGTTAAGTCAACCTAGTGATTTTTAAGGCAAGGTTAAAATATTTGAGGAAAATGAATGAAAATTATAGTAAATAAATGAAAAATGATTGTAAAACATAGTAAATCATAGTAAATCATGTTGTAAATCATGTAAAACATAAATGGAAAAAAGGAATGTAGAACATACTAAGTCACATTGGGAAACATGTGAAACATGAATGATAAATTAAATATAGAACATACTAAATCATGTTGGGAAGTATGTAAAACATAAATGGAAAAAATGGAATATCAATGCAAGAAAACTCTAACAAAGATATGAAAGTAAATGACAAGTAACTTAATGTAAGATAAGCATGTCGAATCAAAAACAAAAATATGGATGATGGAAAATGAAAGGTAAATCAAGATGTAAGACAAACATGAGTAATTTATACATAAAGATAAACATGTAAGAATTCCAAATGTCATATGTAGGTTAAGTGAAGTCCACAAAAATCAAACAAAAGCATGATAAATAGATGAAAATTAAAATATCTAAAGGATGAAAAGTCAAACTTAGTGCTTGTTTTGAGATACAATGTAAGAAAACAAAACCACCTAATGACATGACTAGTATGCCAGTGAGATGGTGTGATAATAAAATGGTGTAAGGTTGTTTTTAAGGAAGGCCTAGTCCTATCCAAGGTCTTACAATATAACTCACAATATATAAACTAAGAGGAGTAATAAGGTAGATGTGATCAACTAAAAACAATATCCAACAAGGGGAATATAAGGAAAATGTGATGTAAATAAGGAATGTGAGTCACCACACGGGTGATGTGAATACATTTAGCAATAATTAGACACACTAGGCAAGTGATAAAGGCTAAAAACTATCAACATGAAGGACTTAGGACATTTTGACTAATGAATAAAAAGCTCATGCTAAAAAGTGAAGTATATAGATCATCCCATGAAGGCTATATGAATGAAAACTAAAATGTACCTACCTTCCCTCAACATGTTCTCCATTCCTTAGGACCACTTACATAACTGTCAGTTACTGTGAAATTTGGGTACTTATGTGAGAAAGTAGGCAGCACTAAAATATTTTTTATTCTCCTTTTCTAATATACTGACCTACCACACTCCAATAGACCTTGGCTCTATTGTGAGGCTAAATATGGATTTTGAGCTTTGAATAGAAGAAATATATATGCTTAGAATCATGTATTTTAGTGTGATTTAAATTTTGGAATTTTTAATGTTGCCTTTTGGATCTTTCTTTTTTGTTTGAATTTTATGTGTTAACTTTTAAATTTATTGATGGATTTATTCCTCCTCCATATAGATTTGGAAAACCAAACATGGGTGTTAATTATGACAAACACAAGAGATCTTATATTTGATCATTAGAGAAAAGGACTTAAAGACCAAGGTGTCTAAATACTCCTATAATTTCTCACAAGTAACTATGCAATCTCAAAGTTGACTGATGTGATCCTCAAATTAAAGGAAATAAGGGAAATATGGGTATCATGAGAGATCCATCTATGTAATAAGGGATACAATGATGTATATTATTATAGCTAATCACAAGTAGGTAATATAGTGTTATTTAAGGGATAGAGCTATCCTATGATACTCATGTCACTATAGAATCCATGCTAACCTACAATGGATCTAACAAAAGCATAAATGAAAGTAATAGTCATCCCAAAAAGTGGTTTAAAAAACATTTAATGTGGTAATTTTTTAGGAATACCAGGTTCTATCCATGGTATTAAACTGAAACTCACAAGGTGGACACCAATGAGGTGAATGATAAATAATAGGGACAAATAATCATAAAGATACTAAGGCAAATAAATGATATAAAAGACAAAAATAAAAGAGAGATATATAAGGACCAAAATGCAAACAAATTCCAAATGTAATGTATAAGAAAACCAAAGAACACAAAGGTGACAATGATGCTAGTAAAGTGAAATTAAAAGAGGTAAAGTGAACAAAAACAAATAAACATGAGACAAAAATAACAAGATATATGCTAACATTTGAATCCATGTTGAGCATGTGAAATGCAAGTCTATAAGTCTTGGAAGGTTTCTTGAAGCTGAATGTATTTGTCATTATACACTGTAAAATATGAGTGGCCATCATCAAATGACCCAATGAGTAATTAGATGTAGGGATGGTCATCATAAGATGCCCCAAAGTCTACAGGTACATGTGGATGGGCATTATAATATGACCCAACATGGGAGATGGAGTGAGGAAACATTGAACTTTTAAAATGGTTTGCATTGGGTTGGTATATGCATTTAGAGATAGGTAAATGTCTTAGCTTGTTATATTTTAAGGATATTTAATGTGACATAAGATGGGTAGGAGAGGTATGAAGAGATATGATATGCTTTGGAGTAAGCAATTGAACTATGTACTCTTTTGGTTCATATGACTTAAGAGGTTGAGGTTGAATGGATGCAACGATATGTTTAAAGTTGTTCATGTTATCTATCCTTTCCTTATTGGTGTAAGAATAAAGATCAACTATGGTTTGATAAAAATTAGTGGATGAGGTGTAGGTATGGGATAATTTTTGTTGATCATTAGGTAGTTGACGTTGATGTGATTGTGGATCTTGAGATTGAAGTTGAGAAACTTGAAGATAGTCTTGATAAAATTATTTTGTGAGAGTATCAATATTCAAATGTGGACCAAGCAAGGAAGAAAGAAGAAATTGGTGAAGATCATGAGAATGACTAATAGTATCATGCCACCAACAAAATTTATCAGTATTTTACCATTTTGGAGGAGGTTTGGAAGGTTCAAAGCTCATGGATTTAGAGGGTGGTAATTTATTCTTAATCTATTCTAGACTCAAGTGTTGGATGGTGGATCCTAATCTTATTTTAATGATTAGTTTCTAATAGGGGGTATGGGGGGGGGGAAATGCCCCCCCACTAGGGTCATCATGGGGGTCCATCATAAATATTGTAATCTCATAGTTAATCTAGACCATTTACTATTTGGTTTTAGATCTAAAGGTATAAATTCAGTTAGTTCATTTTTTCCCTAATTTTTAACCTTCCTTTGTTATGAGGGCATTGTAATCAGGTGGGAAAATGTGAGAGATTAAAGAGGATATTACAATGGATGTATTGTAGGTTTTTCCCTTCATTTGTTAGACTTAATAATAAGGACTAGCAGTTTTTGTGTGGATGTAGCCCATATTGGATGAACCACGTTAAAAATGTGTCTCTATTATGTTTTATTTTATAAATTTTATTTCTATCTTTATTTCATTATTATTACTCTAAATTCTATATTCATAACATCAAGGGAAGGTAGGTTGGGTTAAAATTGATTGAATTGGATGCTCCATTTTGTGGTTGGGGAGGCTTGGATGATTCAATGTTAAGAGAAAATGAATAAAAAGTTTTTTTAGTAGTTGTTTGAGGTGTTTCAAATTGATTTATAATAAAGTATTGAATTTTTTCTTGGTCTAATGCTTCTTCTAAAGTCCTACGTGAAAAAATTCAAACTTTGTATTGAAGGGGAGATTTAAGAGTAGTAACAAATAGTTTTAAAAGAGTGTCATCATTCATGTTATGGTCCACTTTATGAGTTAGAGACTTCCATCATTTGATGAAAGTGTGAGAAGTTTCATTAAGAAGTTGCTTATCATTGACGGAATGGATAAGGTAATTTTTAGGAAGGTCATCATGTTGGAATTCATTCATTAGAGCATTGACTAAATCCTCTAGTTGTGTTATGGAATGTCTAGGAATGTGGTTGTACCATTCAATTGCCTTACTAGAAAAGTTTTAGGCTAATATCTTGGTGGAAGCAAAGGTGCTAGTTTGGACCCATTCTTTAAAGAGATTACCAAAATACTTAAGAAAGATAGTAGGTCCCTTAGTCCCATTATATGTGATAGTTGGAGAAATGTTTCCAATATATATGGATGTAATGAAAGGGGGCAAAGGTTCATTTTGAAGATGTTGAATAATTTTATGATTTATTGGAGGTTGAGGGATGATATTCCCATTGATATATCTAAGAGGAGGGACAAAAATTTAATTTGGTTGAGAGATGATGACTTAAGGTGGTTGACTAGTCATGTGTAATAAATGTTATTGCATGTTCATCATTGGAGAGGTGTTATAAGTTTGAATTATTTTTATTTTTTGTATGACTTGTACAAGAAGTTGAGTTATGTAAATTTGTACAATAATATTAGAAAGTGGGGTATTAGTGTTGGTGGAAGAGGGATTATTTGGTGGAGCATTCCCAACATTGGTATTGAGGGGAGGATTAGGATGAATGACCTGAAATACATTACATTGTGTAGTGATTGATTTTGGATTAGGAGAAGATGAAGGAAGAAAGTGAATAGTTTCATCTAAAGTAATGAAATAAGTGAGAATATGATCTAAATCCTTGATGATACAATCATTCTTGACTAAGGGTAAGTTGCAAAGATGACATAATTCTGAGATAAAACTAGATAAACACACACAAAATAGGTGCAAAAATAAATATATAAGAAGGAATAAATAAGAGTACAAAGTTGATAATGTCAACCTCATATTAGAAACTAAGGTTAAAAACTGTAAAGAGTCAACAAGGTTGACCTTGTATAAGAAATTGAGGTTGAAAAATATATAGAATCAATAGTGTTGACCTGGTATAGGAAACTAAGGCTAAAAACTATACAGAGTTGATAATGTCGACTTAGTAAAGAAAACTGAGCTAAAAATTTTATAGAGTTGATAGTGTCAACCTAATACAAAAAATAGGGGCTACAAAACTATACATAGCCAATAGTGTTGACCTAGTAAATAAAACTAGGGCTAAAAAAGTGTACAGAGTCAACCTAGTAATGTGTGTAGGTAAAAATAGACAGTCTGTAAGAGACTATGTCGAGAAAAATTATTGTGTACTAAAATAGGAAAATTTTTGCAAGTACTTTTGAAAGAAATAAATGAAAGGAAACACATAATCAATTGGACCAATGAGGTTGATCTAATTGAGGAACATAGCACAAAAGCTTGTACCAACACTGGCTAATGCATGTTTTTACAATATAGCATACAATTGAGTAAAGAACAAGCATTTAACTTGGAAAGTAAAAGCTAACTACGTGGTCAACCTGAATGTTGTTAGATTATTTAGAATATAATTTTAGATGTGATAGGAAGTTGGCTACAATCAAGGAACTAGAAAGCAATCTAAGGATGGTTTTAGAATATTTGGGTTGAAAGGAATTTGTATTGGAAATGGTTATACCTTGTTATTAGGTCCTATATCTTCAATTCACACACCATAATGATAATGGTGTCAATTAATTAGTAAATATATACCATTAACCACATTTTTATACTTGGCTAGAAAACCAAGTCAACTTCCCCTTTGGTGATGAAATCCAAGTAGGTAGGTCTTGGGTAAATAATTGTTAAAATTTATTTTACGATTTTTCGATTTGATATTTTTTGGATAAAAGATAAAATAGTGTAACTATACAGTATATTGAAAACCCACCTAATTAGACTATGTGATATATTCTAAGAATGCAAGAAACAATGAATGAAAGTGTGAGATAATTGTTAGCATATAAGTGTTAATTCTAACTTTGAAACACAATATAATGTCGATTATGATGATAGTGTATATAGATAATATATAATAGATTCAACATTATCACTTTTATACATTAAAATTAATGGCCTAAAAAATAACCACATTGACAGTGTCGACCTAGTTTTCCAAATAGAATACAAAATATAGAACTATGTTGATAGGGTAGACCTAGTTGACTATATAGGGGTAGTTTTAAAGACTGTAGAATATGAAAAATAGAAGTGTGATGAATAACAAAATTGATAGATAGGGATAGAAAGGAACCTTGGTGGGTTGGAGGATATAGAGGAAAATAAGATTGTTGTTGAAGTAACCTAATTTATACATGTAAATTATTTTAATTGTATCAATTGGGTTGATTAATATATTTAGATTTTATTTAATATATATTTTTTAAATGTACTATATTGACAAGGTCAACCTACTATATTTTTTGGAAGTCTAAAAATGTATAAAGTCGATAGGGTTGACCTAGTAGTGTGATCTAGATGTATGAAAATGTATAGGGTTGACAGGGTTAACCTAATAACCTATACCTAGTGAAAAACTAGCACAAATGGAATATAGTCATATTGATGAAACTATGTTGTTAAACCTTCACACAAAATTTAGAACTGAATCAACATTATTGACCCAATATCATAAACATATAAAAATAAAATGATTAAATAATGAAAAATGTGAAGTAAAATTTGCAAGGGTTAGATTCACATCAGGTTGACCAAAATGTATGTAATCATAAACGCATCATGTCTATAAATCAATCCTAAATAAAATATATATATATATATTCTACCATACACTTATGATTAACGACAAAGTAGATAATCAGGAACATGACCAATATGGGGATCTGCTACACCTGAATAGGGGATCTCTTACTGTAATACACTATACTAGGGAGGGTTCCAAAGCCTCTCATCAAGAATAATCACACAATAAATTGAAGGGATTCCTTTGTTTTTAAATCTCACTAAACTAATAGCAAGTAAAGAAAATCTAATCTAGTGTTCACCAAAGCTTTTGGCACAAAGTGGGGCTTAGAAACAATGAAATTAAATATGCATAGAAATCGTATACTCACATTCATTTATAAATAATCCTAATGCATGAGGATAAGTAAAAATGCATATTTATACACTCTTACAAAGGAGGAATAAAGTTAGGAATACTTACCTTTGAAGATGAAATTGTCGAGCCTCAATCTCTCCCTTGGCCAAGGTGTTTCGTAAGAGGTTGTTGTGGAATGTAAGGATGATAAGGATAAATAAAGTCTAGGATACACAACCTATCAATACATCTAAAAGACTTCACCAAAAGACAATATTTTTACCTCCATAGAAAGTATGGAACCCTAAGCTTATTCCTCAAGTAGAATGGTGGATAATCAAAATGTGTAGTAGCTCTTACTTATTCTTATCCTCTCTAAATAATGGAAAAATAAACTTGTATATATAGGTAGATTTAACTCTAAATACTTTCAAAAAAATTGGCTAATATGGTTGACCCATTCAACCTAGTAAAATTAAGGACAAAATTTCAATAGATCATGGGATAGGTCAGCCAAGAGCCAACCTAGACCCTACATGAATTTTAATAAAAACTATACAAGGTCAACCTAGCTGACCTAGTAGAGGAAACTGAGGTTGAAAATTGTATAGAGTTAACACTATCAACCTAGTACAATAAATAAAGGCTAAAACCTATACAGAGTCAACAATGTTGACCTAGTATAGTGAATAGAAGCTGAAATCGGTACAAAGTCAATAGTATCAACCTAGTATTATGAATAGTCAAAAGGGGATTAAGTTAGGAAAAGGTTGAAAAAAGGTAAGAAATGATTAAGGAGTGTGTAATAGAGAAGAAAAAGCTTAGGGATAAGGTTTTTAGGATACAAGTGGAAAAAAGGATAACAATCCAATGAAGCACCAATGGTTTGCCCACCCCTTTCCCAGTGCATCCCTTAGGGCATCCACTCAGAGAGATTGAGACATGATGGTTTCTTGTAAGATACAAAGTGTTAGTAATAAATAAAAGTTATAAATTATTATGTGTATACAAGATCTAACTAATATATTTATTGATCCTTATCAACACTTTTTTCTTCCCAAAATTCTAGGGGAATGATCAAGAGTGTAGTCTAAACTAAAATTTCATTGAATAGTTTCATATCCAAACTAATCCTTAGTCTCCATTTTTTTCATGTAAGATTGGATTTCCATAGGAACCATGTACTCCCTAATAGATTACCATCCTAATCAACGTTATTATAGAAATATATTTGGAAACTTTGGGGCAAAGAAAAGATATCCGTCAAGCCCTTAGGGTTCTATTTTTTTATCACCCATTATTTAAAAAGATCTATGTTTGGTTATGGGCCCCACTATTCAAAAATATCTATGTTTGGTTGTGGGACCAAGAACTTGACAATTAATGATTTTTCTATTTTTAAGCTAAATCATTCCACTATATTTATAGAAATAGTTATGTAGAGAACACCATCCTGTTTGACCACCATTGACACCTTAGGAGTCTGACTAGAATATGGGGCTTCAATTTTTTTATAAAATCTTGTCTTCCTAATATCATTGGATATGATTAGGCCTTGGGATAAAGGGTTTACTAATAATTTATAGCCTAAGGCATGTAGATAGGAGCTAATTTGTATGGGTCATAATGTCATCATTATAGACTACACCTAAAAAATAAAAATGGTTAGTAGTCACCACTAAACCTATATATATATATATTTATCTCAAACCCTAACCTATATAAATTTATATTATGTAAGTATTAGGAGCTAAGTAAGGCCATAGGTTATAGGGAAGAAGAAATGGCATGGTAATTTTAGGGAAAAAAACTAGGTTACGCTTAGAAGTAGGTTGAAAAACCCTCTGAATTCATGTTACTTTTCTTAGAATTTGCCTAAGGTTCCCAAAATCTCCCGCAATAATTCCCTGTAATAGTGGCTAAACCTTGTGTCTAGGCTTGTGTGCCTCAACAGGCATGTTGTGTACTTTTGTAGATACGTTTCTACATTAATATGTTTTCTCCATAGAATAATTTATATGCAATAGTCATATCCTATTTTACCCTGATTTTTTTGTATCAGTGTGTTATGGTTACTTTTAAGAATAAAATATTTGAAGTTGAGTCTAACTATTCCTATTGAGCGTGCCACTGAAATAATTTAATTATAATATTTTTTTAAATGTTGAATAATGAAAATGATATAATTTATGAAGTACCACCCAAAATAATATTTACGTTGTGTAATCATGAAGAATAAATAATACTTAGCTTATATCTAAATGTGTAGAGAAATATGAGATGTTTAGGTACATAGATACTATGTTTGAAGATTTGAAATTAGTTATCAATTTATAGAAGTGTGCTTTAAATAATTTTAGACACTTCGATCAAGCCTAACACATTTTATTTGATGCAATTATTCATTCTACATTGCTAATTTTTTATGATATCTTTACCTTTTATCAACATGCAACTAGGTTCATTAGTCTAGATTTTTTTCACCTTTTCTTGTATGTGTTCAGATAGTGTTCACAAGCTATGTATATCTACATTTACCTTAAAAATCTATATCTTCACCTTAGCCTAGGGTGCCCTAATTAAAATGGCTTAATTAGCTCATGATGTCGAGCTAAACCCAAGGACCCCTCTATCAATGCATTTTTCATATATAATCACTACTCCTAATAGGGCCTCAAACATTAGAATATAATGATTTAATGAAATTATCTAGCTTGGTAACTTGAAAAATATGGCTCATGGGCTATATATTGATCACTTCAAACCTTTGGTGTCACTACTCCTCTATTTTATATGAAAATGGGATATAATACGTCATATTTTATTTATTTTGCATTTGTTTGTATTGAGAGATGTTAGATGTGCTAGGTGATGCTAGAAGATGAAATGAATTCACCTTAACTTTTATATATATAATCTCTTTTGAAATAATCCTCAGAAAAGGGTTGAATAACATTCATAGGATGACCTGTAACAGTTATTAGATTTGAAATTTTGAGTGTTTGTAGGGTACAAGTGATTGTGATTAAATAAGGATAGTAACATGAACAATGTTATCCTTCCCAGGATGTAACTATCTAAGGTACATGATAGCTATTATAGTTATATATATTAAGATGGAGGATGGATATCAAGTTTTAAGAATTATGTAGTTATTTGATATTTGAGTGATCATAATAATGAAGTTTTTGGATAATGATAGGTCATTGTTTTTTATGAGGTGGTGAACTTGATTCTTTTGATTTCAAGGAAGATAAAATTGAGAAATAGATCCCTAAGGGATATTTTTTAAGTATGAAATAGTAGATACATGTATAAATTTAGACTTAAGAATCTAAATTTTTTCCCTTGCCCGCCACCCTTTAATCTAGTAATGAAATTTCTAACTTAAATAAAATAAAATCATACCGTCGTGTGTACAACACACCTACACTTTACTTGAACCCATTTGAAATTTGTTGTATATGGATTATTTGTAACCAAGAGCATGTTACAACTATATTCAATGCATAGAATATGAAATCTAAAAAAAATTAAAATTGCTTGAAAGAAAGAGAAAAAGAAAGGAGTACATTCATGTGTCGATACAACCATGTTCCCAATTTTTAATTTGCTTGGTAAATATGTTTGCTAACTAAAAAATTATATAAGGGAAGAAGATAATTGGAGGGTAATCATGCCCTTAATTTGGTATAATTATGTGTATCAATCAAGCCAATCTCACCCGAGTTATATGGTTTAGCCATGTGACTCTATAATAGAATAATAGTGCCAACACTATCAAGGGCATAGAATATCAATCACACTAATCAAAACAATCCCACCACTACATTAGATTAAACTCAAATACATCATATCTTGGTAAAAATTTGTTAAAATTTAGTAAAAACTTAGTAAATGTTTGGTATAAACTTTTTAATTATTTCATAGAAATTGTATATCTATAGTTTGGTGAAAATACACCTTGCATATGTCTCAAGCTAAAGTATTTATAACCCTTGATCTGTAAAATGTTTAAAACTGAATCAAAAATTTGAAAATATTTATCCCAAATCTATGCCCAATGCATAAAATATTATCCCAAATGTATATTTTAATTATGTAATTTTTTAAAACTAAATCAAATTATGCCATTCTACTAACTATATGTATTATGGAGTCATGTCTTATATGGCATTCCCCCACTAATATCCCCCACATGAGATGAGTGCATTAAAAATTATAATAATCACATTATTTCTAAAGGATAAAATAACTATGTTGAATTTTTGTGAATGATGTAGTAGAAAAGCATATTGTATTGACATTTTGAAGTAGTTAAATCAATGAATCTCACAATATGCATACCATATATTTTGAAATAATCCCCATGAAAGGGTTAAATGGATTTATTATTTTAACCTATACAAGTTATTATATTTTCATATTTGAGTTTTTTTATAGTACAAATAGTTTCATTGAAACAAGGACAATAGTGTGCATGCTATTGTATCCTACCAGGGATGTAACTATCTAAGGTGCAAGATAGAATTTCATAACTTACAATAGAGGATGGATATCAAAATTTAAGAATTATGTAGTTACTTGAGGTATAAGTGATCAAAATAAGGAAGGTTTTTGCTAAGTATAGGTCATTGTGCCTTGTGAGGTGGTGAATGTGAGTCTTTTGACTACAATGAATGTCAACCTTAGGAATAAATCCCTAAGGGATATTTGTCAAGTATGAAAGACTATATGCACATATAAATCCATATTTGAGAATCTACATCTCCATATAATCCAACAAGTACAAATTAAAATGTTTTTTTTTCCAAAAAAAGGAATTAATTTACACCTTTAAACTTAGAAATATTAATCTATATTTATTAGCCTTGATAGGGTCATTGTTATTATTGAAAAAAATACACATTCAAGTAAATATAGAGGAATTAAATTTGTTTTTGGGAGGACAGTTGTAATAAATTTTGTCTCTAATTTTGTTGATTTATTAAAAGCCTTAAATAATATATTAAAATAAAGAATTAAACTTAAATATATAATCATGGTAAAGTAGGATTTTGAAAGCATCAAGAAAGTTTTTATTTTTGTCCTTCTGCTTAGAGATGCATGATAAAAAATATAGGACCATATTAATATAAACCTTTCCCCATTACCTAAACTCACTAGTTTCTAATAGATGTTGGAAATATTGTCACTGATGTTAAAGGTTTAGCATTACTTGTGATAAAGGCCCCATTGCATTTAATGTTGTTTGTAATAAATATATCTTGGCTAATATGAGTTAATATTTATTTAATATTAACGAATATATTTTTGGTTGAATATGAGACAAAATAAGGGTCCATGGAGAAGTTGAAGAGCCATAGGGTAAAGAAAAAAGAAGCATGGGATGCATTTTCCCATGAAGAGTCATCTTGGGGAATACCAAGAGTCACCAAGTGAAGACAAAAGAGTAAGGGCACAATTTATCATGAAGGGACACTTTGAGGAATAAGAAAAGTCACCAAAGATAAGGACAAAAGTGGGAAGGACATTTTTGGTCATGAAGGGTCACCACATGACTTTCAAAGGCTTGAATATGAAGGGTCATCCAAGATTGGCACCATTTTTCCATGAGGATTGAAAGGTCACAAAGGGGGAAGGCCAAAGGTCATTTGAAAAGCTATAAATAAAGGCTTGAGAATCCATTTGTAATATGGAAGAAAGAGGTTGATTTGATATTTTAATATCTAGCTTAGAAGAGCAATTGTGAGAGATGAATATGATTTGTATTTGTTATATCTAGCTTAGAAGAACAAAGGTGAGAGAGACGAAGGAGATGTTATATTGATCTATCATTTGTTGAGATAGAAACATTGAGAGATAGGTGTGTGGTATACACAAAGGGGTTGGTGCTCCTGTGGGTTGGTGCTCATGAATTTTTGCTGGGTTGGTGCTCGAAAAAGGTGTTGGTGCTCCTGTGGGTTGGTGCTCATAAATAGTAACTAGGTTGGTGTTCAGCAAAGGGGTGTGGTGCTCCTGTGGGTTGGTGATCACAAATAGTAGCTGGATTAGTGCTCAACAAAAGGGTATGGTACTCTTGCAAGCTTGGCTTGAAAATATTATTTGGGTTGGTGCTCATTCATATACTTGAGATTGTTCTCCATGGTTTTTCCCACATTGGGTTTCCACGTTATATCTAGTTTCTCTTTCTATCTTGTGTGGTGGTTATTGTTTGAGTTTTATTGCATATCTTGAATGTTTGATTAAATGGAATTTGGTTAAAGAAAATATTTATAAGATATATGATATACTGATTCACCCCGCCTCTTAATATATCCCGTGCTTAAAAATTGGTATCAGAGCAGGTTCCTTTTTGAAAAGTTTTACATCTTGAAGGTAGATCAGAAAATCACGATGGATGGGTCATAGGAAGAATTTTCTACAAATAAGGCACCTTTGTTTGATGGAACAAATTATGCTTTTTGGAGCATGAGAATGAAGGTTTATTTGATGTCCCTTGGATTCGACATATGGAAAGCAATGGTGGAGGAATATGAAGAGATACAAACATCTACAATTACTCTAGTAAAAAAGAAGGCAAGTGAATGTAATGGTAAAGCTTTAAATGCTATTTTATGTGGTTTATGTGAATCTTAATTTGTTAAAGTTATGCAATGTAAATCTGCTCTTGAAACTTGGGTAAAAATTGAGAATATTTACAAAGGTGATGGAAAGGTTCAACAAGCTAAGCTACAGACTTTTAGAAGGTAGTTTGAAATTTTGAAGATGGAAGAAGAAGAAGATATAGAAAGTTATCTTTTGTGAGTTGATCAAATTCTAAATTAGATTCAAGGTCTTGGAGAAATTTTGGACGAGTAAATGGTGGTGAAAAAGGTTTTGAGATCTCTACCAATGAGATATGATGCAAAGGTTTTGGCAATTGAGGAGATGAAGAATTTAGCCAAGCTAAAGATGGATGAGCTTCATGGTATTCTCATGGCATATGAGATGTGGATAGAACAAGATAAACCCTCAAAGAGAGAAGTGGCTTTCAAGACATCAAAGAAAGAGAAAGCTAAAATTCAAGAATCAAGTGATAGTTCTAGTGATGATGATAATGACAATGGAGCACTTTTCATTCACAAGCCGAAAAGAGGAACAAGTAAATATCAAGTAAAATTACCTTTTAAATGTTTTAATTGTGGAAAGATTGGACATTTTTTAGCTAGATGCCTAGATAAGGTTAATGATGATGAAGAAAAAATTCCTACATACAATAAGAAATTCAAAGGCAAATCTAAGAAGGGATTCAAGAAGAAGAACCTGTATTCTAAGGATCTTAGCTCAGGCGAAGATAGTGGAGTCACTGATTCAGAAGAAGAAGAGACTCTATACATGGCCATACATGAAGGTGATCAAGAAGAAGAAGAGGAGGAATTTGAAGTGAATATGGAAGGAGAGCTCATTTGTGCCTTAGAAGAGTTAGAAGTTGTTTAGAAGAAGAATCGAAGATTAAAGTGCTAGATCGAGAAAAATGAACAAGAGTCAAAGGAAATGATTGAAGATCTACAAGCACACTTTGAAGAAGCCAAGAATAATGAAGAAGATCTCACAACACAGTTGGAAATAAAAAGAAAAGAATGTCAAAGGTATGTTATTAAAATTACCTATTTAAAAGAAGATATGAAGAAATTAGTCAGTGATAAAGTAGTCACTGATTCAAAATTTGAAGATAGCACTAATATGTTGAATAAGATATTGGAAAGTCAAAAAGCATATTTAGATAAGATAGGGATCAATTTTGAAAAGAAAAAGAGCTATGCTAAAGCTCTTACACAAGAGGAAACAAAAAGGGGAGAAGTGAAGAATATAGAGGACATTCCAAACAGAGAAGGCTAGAAGGAACAAAGTTATAAAAGGCAATCAGGTCAGAGATATATAGACATGTCTTATTTTTATGGCTATTGTTTTTATTGTAATGGATATGGTCACAAGAAATTAGAATGTAGAAAAAGAGCTAACAATTTCAGAAATAAGGAGAAGGAAAGTCAAGTAGAGTCAATAAAAAGCCACAACTCTTTTGCTCCTGTATCAAGCTTTGATGAAGAGACCATAGTATGCTACAAGTGCAACAACTTCGGACACATAGCTCAGTATTGTAGAAGCACATTCGAGTCAGTCAAGAAGGATCAGAGCTTCAAATCTCCATTCATCAAGAAGAAGGATCATAGTTTCAAAGCACCATTCATCAAGAAGAAGGTTCAGACATGTTCATGGCAGAAGAAACAACATGAAGATTATATGATGGTTCAGATAGCCCTGCATGTAAGAGGTAAAGATCAGCCATGCTTAATTGATAGCAAATTTTTGAGGCATATGACAGGAGATAAAAGTAAGTTCATTACTATAAAGAAGATCAATGGTGGTACAGTGAGATTCAAAGATAAAACCACTACCAGGATATCCAAAAAAGGTACATTGAGTTTGGATTATGGTAGAACTAAGACTAAGAATGTTTTATATGTAAAAGGTCTTGAGCATAATCTGTTGAGTGTTAGTCAAATATGTGATCAAGGATACACATTAAAGTTTCATAAAAAAGGTTGTGAGATTAGAAGAAAATATTCAAATGAGTTGATTTCAAATGCTCAAAGGATAGGGAATAATGTGTATGTATTGTCAGATATCTTCTCAAAGGCACGATCAAAGGATACATTCAAAGATCAGCAAGAGGAGCTGGGAGTAATTTCTATTACTTCTTGCCATTGATGTTTAACATCAATATTAGATTAAACAAAACACACAGAGAAAATGAGATTGAGAATAGCAGAGCACACATTCAACATATTCAACCAAGCATGAAGGCCTATTAAATAGGCAAACAAATGAAATACATGTGAAGCATGAGACGGGTATAAGAAAACTAACCTACGTCGGCTTGCATGAAATAACAAAGGCCGAATAAACAACTAACCTCTTAACCAAAGTGATTAAGGAAACTAACCAACATAAATTACCTTAGTAAATAACCTAAGGTAAATACAATAATATGCTAACACCCTCCCTTAATGACTAAACCAGAAACACAACCAAGTTTATCTCTGAATTTTATGAACTTGTCTCTACCAAGTGGTTTGGTCATTATATCAGTTGGCTGCTCTGCAGTGGGGCAGTAGAAGAGACTAATGTCTTCATTTGTAACCAACTATTGGATGTAATGATGGTGAACCTAAATGTGTTTGGTCCTGGCATGAAATAATAGATTCTTCACCATCTTCAAAACACTTTGGTTGTCACAAAAAATTGGAGTAGGCTTTGATGACTCAAACTGAAGATCCTCCAAAATTTTATTCATCCACATGGTTTCACAACCTGCACTGACCACAGCTTTATACTCTGCTTTTGTTGAAGATAATGCTACTGTAGTTTGTAGTTTGCTCTACCATGAAAAAACTCTTGAACCAAAAGTGAAAACATACCCTGTTGTAGATTTTCTTGAATCAACTGAACCTGCCCAATCAGAATTAGAATATCCTGAAAGTTCAAAATCTACACACTTCTTATACAGTATGCCAAAGTCAAGAGTACCTTTGACATATCTTAATACTCATTTTCCAGCTAACCAATGGACTTCTTGTGGTTTAGACATGAAGCGAGATAGAAAAATCACTGCAAAACAAATATCCGGTCTAGTGGTAATGAGGTAAATGAGACTACCCACTAGCTGCCGATACACTGTTTCATTGACCGGAGGTGAATCAGTGTTTGTTGAAATTTTAGCTCTTGTTTCCATAGGTGTGTGAATTGGATTACAATCCATCATTCTGAGCCTTTCTAGAAATGAACTGGCATACTTATTCTGTGACACAAATATAGTATTACCACTTTGCCAAAACTCAACACCTAAACAATATTTCAGTAGTCCTAAGTCTGTCATGTCAAAAGTACAACAAACATCAGCTTTCATTTGCTGAATGAGACTAGTACTACTCCCAGTGATGGCTATATCATCAACATATATAATGAGAATCAAGATATCATCACCAGACACCTTTACATAGAGAGTTGGTTCTGAGTTACACCTTTTGAAACTTGACTCCCTAAGATATGAGTCTATTTTTGTATACCAGGTTCAAGGAGCCTGCTTAAGTCCATACAAGGACTTGATCAACCTGCAAACAAGATGTTCCTTACCAAAAACTTGAAAACCCTGTGGCTGAACCATGTAGACATCCTCCTCTAGATCTCCATTTAAGAAAGCACTCTTTAAATCCATTTGGTGCACCAGCCATCCAAATTGAGCAACAATAGCAATGATCAAACGAAAAGTTACCATCTTGGTGGTTGGAGCAAAAGTCTCCTCATAATCAACCCCTTCCTCTTGTGCATAACCTTTTTCAACAAGTCTGGCTTTGTGTTTGTCTAAGGAACCATCTGCTTTGTATTTTACCTTATAAATCCACTTACAACCAATGGATTTCTTCCCTGGTGGTAGTTCCATCAACTTCCAAGTATTATTTTTCATCAAGGAATCATATTCCAATTGCATAGCTGATTCCCACTCAGACTTCCCTTTGGCCTCTGAAAAATAATTAGGCTCAAATACTTGTGAAACATCAGTTGTTAGAGCAAGATTGACATGCTCACCTCTATTACCAAACTGCTTTCCTGATCTCAGTCTTCTACTTTCCACACCTTGTGGCAAGTCTCCTTCTTTTAGTGCTTCAATTGTGGTAATATACCACTTTGTCTTCTTTGGTTGTGATGCTGGAACCTCACAATGACCTGTATCAATTCCCTCCCTAGAATGTGATTCCACTGATGAACAAGAATCCTGCTCATTTTTCACATTATAACTAATAATGGAATTATTAGATAACAATGACTCAATATCTGAAACTTGACTAGTTGCTGTGAAGTATGGCATTTGTTCATTTACTATGACATCTCTATTGACCACAACTTTGTTAGTAAAAACATCAAGTAATCTGTAGGCCTTTGACTGATCACTATATCCAACAAACATGTATGTTTTGCTTTTTGCATCCAAATTTTTTCTCTTTTGACTAGGAATAACTGCAAAAGCTACACAACCAAAAATTTTGAAATCACTTACATCTAGATTTCAACCTGACCAAGCCTCCTCTGGAGTCAAATTCTCCAAAGCTTTTGTAGGACTTCTGTTGAGGATGTATACTATTGTATTCACTGCCTCTGCCCAATACCTGTATGGGACATTTCTGCTTTGGACCATACAGTGAGCCATGTCCATCACCGTCCTATTACGCCTTTCCACAACTCCATTTTGATGTAGAGTGTAAGGTGTAGTGTATTTTCTGTGTATGCCTTCAGTGGCACAAAACTCCTTGAACTGTTTTGAGATGAACTCACCCCCATTATCTGTTCTAAGAGATTTCACTAGCCGTCCTGCCTGTTTTTCAACCACAGCTTTCCAAGTAAGAAAGTTAGAAAAACAATCAGATTTATTCACTAGAAAGTATACCCACTTTTTCCTAGAGAAATCATCAACCAGTAACAGGAAATAATGGGCACCAGAAGGGGTAGGTGTCTGCATTGGACCATGCAAATCTGCATGTACCAAATCTAATACTCCCTTTGCTCGAAAAGCTTTACCAACATCAAATGAATGTCTAACTTGCTTCCCCAACTGACATCCAGTACATACATGATGAATATGCCGAATAGAAGGAATCCCCTTAACCATCTTAGTCTTACTCAATGTAGTCAAATACTGAAAATTCAAATGCCCATACCTTTCATGCCATAGTGAACTTGTGTTATCAACCGCTGCAAGTGCACTTTCCTTTGCTTTGATTGGATCTGCAAGCTTATACAAGCCTTTCTCACCGATCCCAACAACAATAATCATGTTATCTTTAGTGGTGACTAAACATTGTTGTTCTTGAAATTTTACAACAAAATCAAATTTTGAGGTGATCTCACTGATTGAAAGAAGATTTTTGTTCATATCCGGTACATACCTAACATTCTTGAATGTATAATTTACTGTACCATTAAAACTTATGTGAACATTACCAAATCCTTTCACAAAATATGTTGTACCATCTCCCAAAGATATAGATTCATTACTAATATTATCTTCAACAAAATCCACATACCAGTATTTATGGCATGTATAATGGCGAGATGCCCCTGAATCAAAGTACCAAGCTTGATCCACCACAGAATTACCACTGGAAGCCATGAAAGCAAAATATGGTGATTCCTCACCTTCACCTTCAGCTACATTCGCATGATGAGCTTTCTTTCTGGGGTTAGCCATATCATGTTGTCTTTTCCTACAATCTTTCTTAAGGTGACCATGTTTCTTACAGTAAAAACATTTCCATTTAGATCTCTTATTACCACTTACTTGTGAAGATTCTGATGGATAGCTATTTTTACCAGACTGCTTACCCTTTTCCTTGATAAAGAATGCATTCTCTATGGAATTGGATGTAGACAACACTGCCTGCTCCTGTCATCTCTCTTTTTGCAATAGCAATGTAGACAATGTTTCAAAATCCAAAGTCTGCATCTCAGCAATCATGTGCAAGGACTCCACAAATGACTCAAATGATGGTGGAAGATTTTGCATAACAAGAGCAATCAAATCTTGCTCATCAACAGGTTTTTGCACTGCTTTCAACTGGTCACTGATGTCCTTGATCTGCAATAGAAACTCAGAAATGGAGCCACCTTCCTACATCTTAGTGGAAAACAACAAATTCTTCAAATACAACACTCTACCGGCTTCAGAAGCCTGATATTTTGAAGATAAAGTTTTCCATAAATCTGATGCTATAGTCGCATTTCTGACCTCTGAGATTAGATTATCTGCTACTAACAATTTTAACAACATGAGATCCTCACGATGACGTTTATCATAGTCATTGGTCGCAGTGGTAGGCCTTTGCTCTTTACCGAGCACTATTTGATCAATATTCACATATTCACATATTGTCAAAACCTTGTGACTCCACAAACTAAAGTTCTTGCCAGTCAATTTCTGAGAATCTGGTAGTAATAGGTGTTGAATACTAGCCATTTTACCTAGTTTTTCACGACAATGACAAAATTGGAAAAACTATAATGACTTTTTTTTTAAAATTCCTTCTACACACTGATTATATATTGACACTGAACAACCTTAACCATTTTCAGCAACAAACTCAATACCGTTTGCAAGATCACAAAAAATCTACCACTGAAACAATTAAGTATGGAAAACTACAATTCTGATTTAAAAAATTCTTTCTCCGTTGACATCCAGATAAAAAACCCAAAAAATGGTAAAATTTTTAGCTTTCTAGACGCTTCTGTGATTATTAGTCAGCAGTAGGTCCCCAATAACCCTTATTGGCTAAAGTGTTGATTTATTTCAATTAAAAAAATAAAAATAATTGAAATATTAAAACTTTAGGCTAAAAATTTTATAAAAAAATTCAGCCAATCAGAAAATTGGCCTACCTCTAAAACTTCAGGCGAAGATTCTGAGCCCGTTTCTCAACCAAATTGCAAACCCGTTTTCAGCAGTGTCTTAGTTTTGATTTAACTTGCAATTTAGACTTTTGTTTCACTAAAAAAGATGAAGAAATGAATTTTTCTGATTTTGCCGAATCCGTAATTCAACAGAGGCTTTTGAGCCTCTAAAACAACTTGTTTTCGCTTCCTTTTGGTCTTATTTAGCCTTCTGATGCTTCCTGGCAATTTTCAGACCTTCTAGTTGAGTTTTCCGAATTCCGTGATGCTTTCTCTCTCCTCGGCTCTCCACTGGGTGCCTGAAGCTCCTCCCTTGCAAGACACCGACCTCTCTTTGGCTTCCACAAACCTCCACTCAGGTTCTACAAACCATAGGCTCTAATACCATATTAGATTAAACAAAACACACAGAGAAAATGAGATTGAGAATAGCAGAGCACACATTCAACGTATTCAACCAAGCATGAAGGCCTATTAAATAGGCAAACAAATGAAATACACGTGAAGCATGAGACAGGTATAAGAAAACTAACCTACATTCACTTGCATGAAATAAAAAAGGCCGAATAAACAACTAACCTCTTAACCAAAGTGGTTAAGGCAACTAACCAACATAAATTACCTTAGTAAATAACCTAAGGTAAATACGATAATATGCTAACATCAAGTGAGGGGGAGCTAAGTGTTAGCTCCAAGTAGACCCTTTGATATTGAAGTCAAAGGGGGAGAATAATAGGTACAAGTACAAGTGTATAAAATGGGTACAGGGAACAGGTATAGGTTGCTACAGTAAGGGGGAGTTACTATATGTTTTCAAATGATAGTATGTGCAGGTGACAGGATGTGGTAGTTTCAGGATTGAGGTTGCCATCAATGACAAAGGGGGAGATTGTTGGAAATATTTTCATTGATGTCAAAGGTTTAACATTATTGGTGATAAAGGCCCCATTGCATTTAATGTTGTTTGTAATAAATATATCTTGGCTAATATTAGTTAATATTTATTTAATATTAACAAATATATTTTTGGTTGCATATGAGACAAAAGAAGGGCCAATGGAGAATTTGAAGCGCCATAGGGTAAAGACAAAAGAAGGATGGGACACATTTTCCCATGAAGATTCATCTTGGGGAATACCAAGAGTCACCAAGTAAAGACAAAAGAGTTAGGGCACAATTTCTCATGAAGGGACACTTTGAGGAATACGAAAAGTCACCAAAGATAAGGACAAAAGTGGGAAGGACATTTTTGGTCATGAAGGGTCACCACATGACTTTCAAAGGCTTGAATATGAAGGGTCATCCAAGATTGGCACCATTTTTCCATGAGGATTGAAGGGTCACAAAGGGGGAAGGCCAAAGGTCATTTGAAAAGCTATAAATAAAGGCTTGAGAATCCATTTGTAATATGGAAGAAAGAGGTTGATTTGATATTTTAATATCTAGCTTAGAAGAGCAATTGTGAGAGATGAATATGATTTGTATTTGTTATATCTATCTTAGAAGAGCAAAGGTGAGAGAGAGGAAGGAGTTGTTCTATTGATCTATCATTTGTTGAGATAGCAACATTGAGAGATAGGTGTGTGGTATACACAAAGGGGTTGGTGCTCCTATGGGTTGGTGCTCACGAATTTTTGCTGGGTTGGTGCTCGGTAAAGGGGTTGGTGCTCATGTGGGTTGGTACTCATGAATAGTTGTTGGGTTGGTGCTTGGCAAAGGGGTTTGAAGCTCCTGTGGGTTGGTGCTCACGAATAGTAGCTGGGTTGGTGCTTGGCAAAGGGGTATGGTGCTCCTGTAAGCTTGGCTTGTGAATATTGTTTGGGTTGGTGCTCATTCATATACTTGAGATTGTTCTCTGTGGTTTTTTCCCACATTGGGTTTCCACGTTATATCTAGTGTCTCTCTTTATCTTGTGTGGTGTTTATTGTTTGAGTTTTATTGCATATCTTGAATGTTTGATTAAGTGGAATTTGGTTAAAGAAAATATTTATAAGATATATGATATACTGATTTAGCCCCCCCTCAATATATCCCATGCTTAACAATAGATGCAAATATAAACACGTCAAGTTCATATTTGAGAGAAACTTCACATTATATTGTAACTTTATAAGAGTTACCCAAAGGTTCAAGTTACATCGTAAGGGATGTTTTTTATTGTTTTGGTGAAGTAGGTTTTTTTAAAAGTGAACAAGTCTAAATTTATAGTGGTGGAGGTGATAGTGGAAATGATGTTGTGTGTTTATTCATATGGCATGATAATGTGTTATATGAGGATTCTGTTTCACAATAAACTTGAACAATAATTTGTCATCTAAACACTTATTAATCCATCTTAAACATAACAACACATATTAAATACTAATATTGTCATTGACACTAATACTAATACTTATTAAATATGTTTAATAATATAATATATTACTAATAATTACAAATATATTATTATAATATATCATTTTAATAATTATAATATATATTAAAATAATAATATATACAGTAATATTATTGTAATAAGAACATACTATTTATCATTAAGTTTCATATATATAATACAATATAATATAATTACTATATTTTATAAATATTATATCACTATATATTGTAATATAATAATAAATTTATATATAATGTGTGTGTGTGTGTGTGTGTGTGTGAGAGAGAGAGAGAGAGAGAGAGAGAGAGAGAGAGAGAGAGAGAGAGAGAGAGAGAGAGAGAGAGAGAGAGAGAGAGAGAGAGAGAGAGAGAGAGAGAGAATTGATATATTAAATAATATTACTATAATAATATATTTATGTTATATAGTAGTAATAATTAATATATTAAATAATATCTTATATTATATAAATATTCTCATCAAATTATAATCCCACATTGAACCAATTAGGTTATTAGCTGAATTGGGAATTCAATAGAGAACCAAAATCACATTAGGATTTTGTAATCATGTTTCACGGACTTAAATTTACATAATTGAATCACACATCCAACCAACATAGTGATTATTTAAATGGGGTAAGCAATTAGGAAAAATAAAATCTAGATCATATCAAGTTGAACATATAGGTTTCGGGGGTTTAATTTAATCTATGTCCCCCATTCAATTAATGGAGTGATAGGGTAAATGTGGCACTTAATTAAGGAAAATAAACCCCCAAATAAAATTAGGTTTTATAAAAGAGGTTTTAATGGCTCAATTTTACCTAATTACATTGTCATCTATCCAATGAATTTTTTTGTTGAATAATGCATTAAATTAGGCAAAATTGAGCCCTAAGTCACATTATATTATCATAGTTATGTTTTTTGGGCTCAATTTTCCATAACTACATCACCCATTATGTTGTTGTGATTGCATTTTGTGGTCTTGATTTTCAATCATTTCATCCCCTATCCAACCAATAAAGTGGAGTGATTGGTTGGATGGGGAACTTAATTAAATAAAATGGACCTCCAAATCACATTAGGTTATCACAATTATATTTTGAGGAAATTATTTAGCCTAATTGCATCCCCCATCCAACCAATGAAGTCATTAGATGAATGGATCACTAAGTTAGGGGAAAAAATCCCTAAATCAGATTATGTTTTTATAAATAGATTTAGGAGACTTGAGTTTTCCTAATTAAATCCCTCATGTAAGTAAACACATAATTAGTTGAATGTGGCTAATTTTCCCTAATTACATCCCCCCTTATAACTAATCAATTGATAAGTTGAATGGGACACTCAATTATGAAAAAATGAGTCCCAAATCCCATTAGGCTATCACAATTATATTTTAAACACTCAAATTTCCTAAATTATGTCCCACATCTAGCCAATCATGTGATTGGTTGAATTGTGCACTTAATTAGGTAAATTAAGCCCCAAATCACATTAGGTTATCATAATTAAATTTCAATAAATAAAATTCCCCAATTTTGATGCCATTCAACCAATTAATTTATTATTTGAATCGTGTGTTTTTTTGTGCCCCAACACCCCCCATTTGGTATTTTTCAAATAGGGTCCCACCTTTTTTTACTTTGAATATTTCTTCAAAATATAATGTCTAAAAACATAGTCCTAAATGAAATAACAATAGAGCCAAAACATTGTGCATTTTAAATTCTAATGTTAAATGGTTATCTTAAGTAATTTTTTTTTTCATTTGGAGTCAAGTTTTAAGCATTAATGTATTCCTTATGAGAACATTTGACTTTAAAAATGAACCCTTTCAGTTTGGGCAACTAAGGAGACTAACAATGTTATGTTCTAGTTTATTCTTGTTTGTCTTTTTTCTCCTATGCAGGCTATTCTACTCCTTAGTTTGTTTCATTTCATCTCAAAAACATCTCTAAACTTACTTGATCATTCCACATGAAACCATCATCCTCAGCTATGGCCCTTGATGATTGACCAGGCCTTTATTTTATTGGGATCACTAAAAGTTTGATAATTGTCTCCATCCCACCCTTCTATAACTATCTAGCACTTAATAAAATTCTAAAATATTCTAATTATCTTGGCCATCGAGATCATACTAAGTCTCACCATCCTGGCAACTGAGAGTTCAAGTGGAAAGAATAGAAGTCATAAATTCATCTACACGAGAAGAGTTGTGAAATCTATCCATATGTCACCATATTGCTCATCTTGGCCAATGAATGTTTACATAGCTTATGAAATTTAAATCATTTTTCTAGAGTAGCGAGACTTCTCCATGTATCATTATCCTACTAAATTGTGGATGAAATGAGTAAACTTATATCTTATGATCATTTAGGAAAGTGGAGCAATGAGATTCATCCATGCGTCATCATCCCATCTAACCAAAATTTAAAATACACAAGGTACAAAGGCAAAGTTTAAAATATTTATATGGAGTAGTGATAGTTATCCATTGTCATAATCAGAAAGGTTTTTAGTGGTGAATATTTATTAAATATTGAATATTCTATTTTTTTGAAGTCAACATTTGGAAATATTGTGTGGAATGTGGTAACATGGGATCGCCTAAATTTTAGAGTAAAATTTAAATTTAAGGGTTGGCTCATCTAATTTTTAAAATAAATTTTCCATTATAAATGTATATCACTAGTACCAAGAAATCTAATTTTGGGGGACTTGCCACTATATATATGGTATTCACTTCTTGAGTAAAAATTATCTCAAGTGTTGGTATCTTTTGTCATGCTTCTGGAACTAATAGTCGAGTGATAGTAAAAAAATGAAAAATAATAGTAAGAAAGGGATTAACGATAATAAGGTGTCAGATGATAGTAAACATGTGTCAAATGACTATGATCAACTGTGTTTGGAGTTATACTCAACTATAGATTTATACTATGATATTTATTTATTTTGTGTTTAGATTCATACTTAAGTATCGAACGATTGTGTCATGCAGCTAGGCATATGTACTATACAAGAGGATAACGATGCCATGGAGCTAGACAATTGTAGTATATAGTGTGTAGTCATATGACTACATAGCATAGTCTAACAACTATAGAATGCATTTAGATGACTTCATAGTGTATTCAAATAACTACATAATGCATATATAAAAATTCTTTATACAATCAAATAATGTTAAGGCATTAATGAAATTAAAAAAACATAAAAACATGTTATCTTATTTCAACCAAAGGGAAAACATAGGTATAAATATTAATCTATAAATTTTTATTATTTATTCAATATTATTAAGGTTCAATAATAATTAATGTCTACAACCTTTTTTCATGCAAAATATAATGATAATATGATTGAAAATATGCCTCCATTAGAAGATGTACCTAGGTATGAAATACTAGACATATGTACAAAATATTATTTGATTTACTATTATGTTATTTATTTTCACTTTTATTATAATCTCTATTAATAATTAGTTTATAACTATTTTTCATGCAGAATGTAATGATAATAGTTTTGAAAATATGCCTCCATTGGAAGACATCCCTGGATATCAAATTAAAAATAGAGGTAATAAATATTATATGATTTAATATATTGTTAATTCTTTACACTTTCCTATTAAGGGCCAATTTATAATAATAATTACAATATTTATACCCATTTTGCAAGCAAAACCCATTGATAACCTTTTTAAAGGTATGCCTTCATTGGAATATGTATGTGGGTATGAAATGCCTTCACAGAATTCAAGGAAAAGGAAACTAGAGGACATCATCATAGATGTCGATAATGAGTAGTCAACACCACGAGATGAGATTTCTACTCAACCAGTAGAATTTTTAGTTGAAAAAAGCTCTAAAAATATGTGCGTGAAAAGAGAAGTACATGGATAATTGGAAGGTCATGGAAGCTAGATAAATTTTAGTTTGTATATATTTGAAATCAATTTGAGTTAAATGCAGTCATGTGATAAATAAATTTTATTTATTTAACTGTATTTTCTATTTATAACTCATTTCTTTAACAATAATTTCTGTTTATAATTGATTTATTTAATAGTATTTTTTATTTATGAATTTTTCAATTTTGTATGTATTTCTTAATTGTAATCTATAACATTCTAAAATAGTAATTTGTTAAAAAATTATGTTTACTATATTATTTACTTTTTCATTTTTACATCTTTAAACAAAATTTGCATTTTTAAATCATACTAAATAATATTGAACCTTAAAATAAACCAATTAAAGATTTCATTGATTTATTAGACATTATTGCATAATCACCCAATGAAATTCTAATGTCTTAAAACATTTTATTGATTTAAATAAAAAATACCATGTACATACATAAAAATAAATAATACGAGTATAAAAGCCAAAATTATATAATATATTGTTTATAATCAACTCAAATTGAAATTTTATTATTTTTCAAACCAAAAAAAGAATACAATCCCAAATTACATTAATATCACAACACAAAAATACAATGCCAAATAAAAATTTCATTGTTTTTCATACACTTGGGTGTTTGTCTATGTTCCCTAGCTAGCCTGAGTATCTACTTGGCTAGAAGTGGTGGCCTTTGAAAGGATCCCTAACTTCATAAGATATTTTGCTATGGTATTAATATTTTGAAGACTTGACCTTTCTTCTGTAGTAGCATCTCCACGTGATATAAAGGAAGGGTCCCTTTTAGCTTTTACTTTAAATAATACTTCAAGGTCCAAGCTGTGTTCTTCAATGTCTTAATCTTCTTGTTCATTAAAATAATTTTTTCCTTGAAAGAAATGCATACATATATACTTTTAAATGCAATATTCAAATGCATGGCAATTAAAACAACTTGATTCTTCAAATTATTATATTTTTAATGTAAATGAGAAAAAAATGTTAATTAGTTAAAATTATAGAATAAATTTTATTGAAAATATAATTAAAATAAACTTACCATAGCCTTTACTTTTTATTCATTCATGATATCCACAAGGATTTTATTTTTACTCCATTTATTGTAGTTTGCTTGGCATTTTATGTTCGAATTCTCATGACTATTTAATATTATATAAGTAATGTTATCATTAAAGCTATTGCTAAAATATTACTAGAAATTTTTTGGTAGACTGATGTTCAATCATTACATACAATTGATTGCATTGGTTATGGTTGTGAAAATGCAAATTTATTTCATGTATAAATACTTTTTCCCTATACTCCCATATTATTAATTCATCAAGTTTATTAATAATACATTCATTAGCAAATGCCTTAGTACTATATGTCGTTAAATTATAAAATGGAAAAAAGTGCATTGGTCATCATTTTGTGGAGTCTCCTCAGGGGTGTCTCTACTGGGTAGACTATTAGGTGTAGACTAAGTCTATAATTACTTTTCTTTCATGGATATATTTATTATATTATTAGGATTAAAATATGGCATGAAGCTACCATTATCAATCCTCAATAAATCCTTGTCAAGATCAATATTTTTAAGCAATGCGGTGGTTCCCAACATACTAGGGAGACTACCAATAATTGTTTTTTGAAACTTTGATTCCTAAAATTAAAATGTGACCCCACTCTCTTTTGGGAATGTTAAAAATTTCCCTCTTCATATATTTATAGGGTAGGGTGGTGGTAGTGGTAGTTTGAATTAGAAATTTCCCCTTTGAGAAGGAGAGGAAAGACCTATAAATTGGATTAAAAATTAAAAAACATCAAACATTTATTAGCAATATTAATTTCATATGTTCCAATCATAATCTATTTATCCAAAAATAAAAACTTTGAATCAATCCATGCACCTTGTCGTATTCATTGAAAATGAACTATGGAAGTTATAACTAATGTTGGTTTCACTACAAACTTCCCGCTGTAAAAATAAAAGATATCTTAATAATGACAATGATAAACTTAATTTTTTTATCTAAATCAATATTGATATTTTATATCAAGTTATACTAGCAACATGATTAGAAGGTTGACTAATAACTATAGTCACAATCAGAATTTGCATACATTTTCTCCTTTAAAATGCTTGCACTGGAGATGATTTTATATTTCCCTCCATGTTTGTATCTATGGTTTCCTTAGGGTGTTGATGAACCTTTATTGCTACATTTCTTATTTAAATAACTTGAGATAATATTTTATAAAAGAAATAATGAGATTATTTTTAGCTTGAAAAAATTAGTTATTTAATTATTTATAAATAATAATAGCGCAAAGCAACATACAATCATATTCATTCATGGAGAGTGAGTCAACAAACATTTGGTGAGCAAGCGTGATGTAGAGGAAACACTAAAACTCTCACTCTATACTTGTTTTCCATATCCACTTCCTTTGACAATGGTTATAAGGCTCATTCTTCAAGAGATTCACTTAGTTCTCTTATGATTTTAAATGATTTTTAATTCCATATAGAGTATTATTAGGCCTTTTTATCCACTCACTAACTCATAAACAATTTTAAACACTCAACTCCTTTCTCCACACAAGTTTGCATACACTCTACACACTCTTTGTAGCCTTATTTTTGGGATTATTTGTTTTACACAGCTCTATACGGAGTTATAAAATCAATATACTTCCTCATTCAAATACCCTTTTCCATTTTTTATCCTCCTATCAATTTTTAAGTTCCAATTCAAACTTTAGATCAACATTTCAGGCTTTTCTTTGGTCCAAATTAGGTCTATTAGGTCTCTTTCCCTATCTTAGACACTCAATCATCATTATCAGTATAGATACATGATTACATGTATTTTAAACCCTTTAATTCCTCATAAAACATCATAACATATCTATATACCAAGTTTCACTATATTTTGATGGTTAGAATTGTCTAAAACTTCCAAACCCTAGTTTAGGGTTTTAAGAACATAGTTTGACCCGAGAGCACATAAATTTCCACTATGGACATTTTAAATAATTTAAAAGTTTTTTGAAAAGTTATTTTGTTCTATATTACTCTTATTAAAATCTCCCAAATATTTGATTCACCATTCCAATCCACTGTAACACATTTCCAAAGCAAATTGCACTTGACTATGCAGAAAAACACACACAAGAAATAGGGAAGAATTTTATTTGGCCTAAAATGAAAATTATATACATATAGAAATGATGAAAAAAATTATTAAAAAAACTAAATACTCAACAAAATTGATTAATATCTACACATTCATCATATACAGTGATTTAAAACTCTGTTGTAAGTACCGTTATGGAACCTTAATGCAAAAACACAAGAAAATAAAGATTGTATATTTACATACTTCAAATAGGGAACTCTTTTATTTTTAAAAGAACATACATCCTTATAAATATAATATATAACATTTATTGACATCTAAAAAATCTATGAAAACATTTTTTTTAACACTTCTTGAAAGTTACAACCTACAGCACATTCAAATATTCAAGAACATGGTCTATGTACACAGTGTGCAGAATAGGGGTTCATTAATGTATCTGTCTTCATTTTATAAAAAAGGTTTATTTTTTATATTTTTTGAAGAAAAAATCCAAAAAAAAATTCATATCCCTCCAATCACACTTATAACAAATTACTAATCTCAATATTCCATCAACATAACATATGCCGTCAGTAGTAAAGCCATGACATAAAAAAAAGGTCTATATTAATTTTGTTCAAAACAAAGATTACAAGAACATAAAAACCTACTTCATAAAACATTTAAATTCCCTTAATTTTTAATACCTAATATTTAATATTAGTTACAAAACCAAAACTAAATCTTCCATCCTCTAAAAAGATGCATAACTACCTCTTGTGATCTTTCCTCAGAGAGGTCTCTTTTAGTTCAATTGCATTTTCTTGATGTTTACACCATATAAGTTACCAAGAAGCATAAAAATAGGATAGATAACATATTTTTAGACCTAATAAAATTCATAAACCCTTATACACATTTATAATATATTTCCACCTTCACAAAATGCATCAATGTCCTTAGACAAGGCTTAACAAGACTCAAGATTTCAAAAAGGATTTTTGGTAGGAAAACCAAAATTTAAATTATATGCACTTTAAGACTATATATAATCCACCTAAGGAAAAATTATGATGTATAACACCTAAAATACACTTAATATACCATCTTAATAAAAAAAATGGATCATATTTTGGGTCCTTATAGGATGCCCCTGCATCATACTACAAAGCTGAAAAATGTTTCCCATAGGTGTTTGTTGATGCACTTTGTGTAAGCTCGTATATGCCTAAAATAAACATACTTATAGAAGTTATCATATTATAATTTCCTCTCATATAGGTGAGCATTTTAATGAGTCCCACATTTATGCCTTCTTTGGTTCATCTTTATGAATAGTATACATGCACATGAAACCAAACTATTAAGCAAAACATTATTACGGTTATCTTCTTATTGCATTATAGATGTATACCAATATTATTCCTTTGAAAATTGATTCACCTTCTCCTTATTTCCATGATCAACCACTACTAAAAATATTTAATATTATTCCTTCATCCATGTTTCTTATTTTGTCCCCTTTAACTCACATAAAAAATGTTCTTGCTCTTTACATACCTCATACTTATGTAGAGTCTTGATTTTTTATTATTCATCACCACTATGGGTATTGTTTACCTCTTGAATATGTAATGGTTGCATGCTAATTTTACACATCTTATATCCTTGGTTTGTCATTCTTACTTGTTCAAGACTCTCGTTAAACACTTGAGTTTGTCAACCTTTCTTCTTTGGCTGCCACAATCACCTTAGATTGTACATTCATCTCTATCTTGTATTTTTCCTTATATTATTCCACACTTTTATTAATTTTTGCTTGCTTATTTCCTAAAATTTCATCACAAAACAATAGATTAGAAAATAAATGTGGAGCCTTCATGGTTCTTTCTTGAGTTGTCTCCTTTGAAAATTCAATGCCCATATTCTTATCTTTCTTATTTTTCATCCCAAACCACTGCTCATCCATCTTAGCTACAATCTCTATCACTATCTTGCTATCATATTTCTCATAGGATTACATTCTATGCTTATTTTTGCTATCTTATTTCTTTTGAAAACAACCTATTGTCACCTTACACTCTTATTCATCCTTTATTATGTCCATCTTTGTGGACTCATAATGATGCATAATAACCATCTCAAGACATCTCACCTTTTATTCTCTCTTT
The DNA here is from genome assembly GCA_037957365.1 of Torreya grandis. NCBI lineage: Eukaryota > Viridiplantae > Streptophyta > Pinopsida > Cupressales > Taxaceae > Torreya > Torreya grandis. The sequence goes on from JARHVA010005799.1 coordinate 665,176, forward strand.
GGTGCCTTGACCAAACCCAAAATTTTCATGGCCTTGTTCCATACTACTTTGTTTCCATCATCATTATCCTTTCATTTTTTCTTTCTTTTTCACCCTTCAGTGGGAATAGAATGTGTATCTCTCCATGTTTCTTGATGGTATATGTATTTACTTGAACATCATTAATAGATTAATTATCAAACTAAAATGGTCTTCCTAACAAAAAATGACAAACATCTATGGGAATAATATCACACAACACTTTATCTATATATTTTCCTATATGGAATTCAACCCAACTTTATTCACTTACTAGGATTTGATGTACCTTTTGAACCCATGCAACCTTGTATGGTTGTGTATGTGGAATATTTTTTAGGCCTAACTTATACACCATCTCTAAAGACATAATATTATTAGTGGTTCCTCCATCAATCAGTAAATGACAAACCTTGCCTTTTGCTTTTCACCTTCTTTTGAATAAACTTTTTATTTGGGATGGTTCTTTGACTTGATTTCTATACTACAATAAGATTATACTCATGAAAAATACTCATTTATTTATTTCCTTCTTTCCTCATTCATCTCTCTTGTACTTTATTGCTTAATACTTCTCCTCATATTTAATAGAAACTTTATTTCTCTATGTCCTTCTCTATAACAATACCAACATTGTCCTTAAAATCTTTGTTTTATTCCATGTATCATAGGACCTTCATCTCTTCTTAATCTTCTACCTAGAAATTTTATAACTACCCATGCATGGTGTTGCACTCCCATGCCTTCTTGAACTACTATTACATGCACTTGTGATCTCTCTTAAACCACCTCTTCATTTCCTCTCTCATTTCTTCTTAGTTGTAAAGGTTTTACTTGAAATTATTGTCTATTATCTCCTTATTCTCTCTCTATTACTACTCTTTTCACACCATCTTTGTGATCATCATTAATATCGTTCATCCTCATGACTAATGGGTAAATCAACTATGCCACTTGGTCTGTCATTTTCTTGACCAAATCTTCATCTCTACTAACTCTCTCCATAGAACATTGCTCTTGGTTCCCTATCCTGCACTGCACTTCAAAACACATGATTTAAATATTTTCATAATCCTCTAAGAATATTTTACTTACTATGATACCAAAATTATTTAGATCATACACCAAAACTTTCACTCGATACTTGGTTTCCAAATCCACTTCCTTTAACAATGCTTCTGAGGCTCATTCTTCAAGAGATTCAAATATTTATATTATGATTATCAATTATTTTGAACTTGCCCAATATACTATTATTATGCCACTCTATCCACTCACTAACTCACAAACACTTTTCAACTCTCAACTCCTTTCCCTAAACAAGTTTGCATACACTCTACACTCTCCTTATAGCCCTATTTTTGGGATTATTTATTTTACATATCTTTCTACAGAGTTATAAAATCAATATAATTCTTGATTTAGATACCCTTTCCCCTTGTTGAACCTCCTACCAATTTTTAAGTTCCAACTCAAATGTTAGATCACCTTTTTAGGTTTTTCTTTGGTCAAAATAAGGTCTATTATGTCTCTTTCCCTATCTTAGACACTCAGTCATTAATAATAGTACAGATATATGATGACATGTAATGAAAACCCTTTAATCACTTATCATATATCATAACCTATATATAGACCAAATTTCATTAGATTTTGACTATTAGAATTGTCTAAAACTTCCAAACTCTAATTTAGGGTTTTGAGAACATAGTCTGACCTAAGAGAACATTATTTTACATTGTGAAATTTTTAAAGAGTTTAAAATTTATTTGGGTCTATCTAACCCTTGGTAAAATCTCCCAAACATTGGATTCACCATTCTAATCCACTGTAACACATTTTCAAGGCAAATTGCACATGACTGTGTAGGAAAACACACATAAGAAATAGGGTAGTATTTTGTTTGGCCTCAAAAAATAATTCTCCAAATAAGGAAATGATTAAATTAAATTCAAAATAATTTAAAGACTCAATGTTTCCAAACAAGATTCATTTTTCACATTCAAGAAAGGAAAATGAGAAACTTAAGAAGAATGGACGAGGGTTTGTACGTACCCAGATTGTAGTCTTGCGCACCAGATTCAGACGATAGCAGGAAATCCTCTTTGGTTATGGAGGATGACACTTGAAAGAGAAAGAGACTAAAACATGAAAAATGTTAGATGACAATAAATTGGACTGCCAAACAAAAGCTTGGTCTTAGAAGCGCAAAGACTTCTTGGAGGATGACAGTCCACTGTTAAAAATAGAATATTTGATAGAAATAGAAATGATAAAAGACTAAATGAAGGAAATAAAAAGCAAATGCGTACCTGATATGCAGCAATCTACTTTGTACATTCACTGACATCGGTGGTTTTGCCGGCATCAGTCAAGGAAGGTCGCCGACGTTGGTTAGGTTGCCGACGTCGGTAGGGGCAATGGTCGAGGTCAGTCAGGGTAATGGCCAGGGACAAGTTTCAGGTCTGGTATTTGGTCTGCAGAGTGGTCTGAGGCTTTGTCTAAGGGTCAGGGAGACTGTTTGGGGGTCAAAAGGATTTCTTGGAGGTCTGAGGGACTATTTAGGGGTCTATGCAGGGCTGATTGAACTAAGGGTATTGTCTGAAAAGGGACTGAACGGGTGACAGAGGCAAAAAGGGGAAGACAGAGGTCAGAGAAGGCCTTTTAGCCTCTCTGGGAAGGACAAATAAAGTTGTGGGCAGTGGGCTGGATTAGTAGATGAATTCAAATAAGAAATGAAATGAAAACAAGGAAAGTACTTACCTCCTGCTTGTTGAAGGAAGAATGGAGGAACCCTGTTGTCGAAGCTGTTGAAGGACCTGCAAAAGCCAAGAGCCTGGAGCTATCTCTACAGAGTGCCTATAGCTACTGATGCTTGTTGTGTGAGAGGGAGAGAGAGAGAATATGAATTCCAAGTGCCAAGAGAGTTTTTCATTCGTGGGGGGCAGCAACAGATGCAGAAATGCATTTTTGAAGGCAACTGATGCCGGCAGAACCACCGATGTCAGCTGCATAATGACTGACATCGGCGGTAGAAGAATGGGGACAAAGGCTAAAATTAGCCTCTGTCCATTCTTGCACGCTGCTGGGTCAAAACGATCATGGGAAAATGGTTATGAGGGCTTAAATGGATGCGGGAGGAAGGATTAAGGTGGGATTTGGGTAATTAGGGCTAGAAAAGAGGTGGGGGCATCCAAGGAGGAGAATCCAAGGTGGCATGGGTGAGGTGGAAAGGAGACAATTACCAAATTAAAATATTTGATTTATTTTAACTTAATAATGGAGGGGACTTGGGACAAGTGGTTAGGACATGGGCCAAGGGGGGCCAAGGGGGGAGGACGACCAAAGGGGTAGACACGATTTTGGTGTCTACATTTGCCCCTTTTTGTCTTGTTGGTTGTTCTTGACGAACTGCAAGACAAAAATAGGAGTTGGTTGCCCTAGGTATGGGATGCGGTGTTCCCCCCTCAAAGTGGGAGTCGAGGGAAGGGAACCAGAGATCGAGTGTTGATTTGACAGAGAGATGGATAGAGAGGATGAAGATCGAGTGTGAACGCTGCAAAGGGTGGGATTGCATGTATACCACACCACGCGAGAGGTCAGGCAAATTGTCATGGTCAAAGGGTCAAGGAGTGCCAGAATCAAAATAATTAGGCCCTAGCATTTAGTCGTAGCTGATTGGGTTATTCGGTCCAAGCTATAGCTCTAAAGGGTCTTCGTGTTCCAGGTATCTTGGGCTCAGGAAGTGCTCCTAGAAAACACGAAAAAAGCCACAAGTAGTAGGGATCAATGTGCTCTTGATCCAATACTTGTGAGGGTCAGGTGATAATTTGCTAACTTGGTGTGAGGTAGCAAAGGGCAATCAAAACAACCAAGACAGAGTTGTCTTGAAAGCGGTCGAAGGAGATAGTCGCTATCTCCAAGGGCTGGTGGTCGAGGCAGGTGGAGGCAAAAGTGAGCTCAAGTGTGCTCCAAGGGGCTAAGATGACTTCTACTTGAGAGCTGACTGATTGGGGGTATGATTTTGGGGAAATGTGATGAAAAAGGAGGTTCGAAGGCCACCGACGTCGGTAATAAAACTAACGTTGGTGGCCCAAAGGGACCGACGTCGGCATAAATCGACCGATGTCAGTGGACTAGGGCACGCCGATGCCGACGTCAGTGGCCTGCTAAATCTAACAAAATCGGATTAGCAGCCCACCAAAACTCATTTGTTATTTTTTGACTAAGAGAAAAGGGGGCTCTGGAGATTTTTGTGTGAAAGTGACTTGGAGTGACTTGGTTAGCGGTGTGAGGTGGCAGAGAGGCATTGGTGAAGAGAGGGAGTCGCTTGGAGCCACAAAGGAGGTTGTAGAGTCAGTTGTGGACTAGTAGGAGCTTGGGATAGAGAGACACGATGGAGATGGCAGAGGGGAGTAGAGGACTCGTAGGAGGTCCACCACTAATGGCACCCATCGTGCAACCACGCCGGCGACATTGGGATGAGGTAGGAGGTCCAATGAACCCTATTAGGTTGATTTTTGTTTTGATTTTGTTTTTGAGGTTTTTGATTATTTAAGGTAGAAATTGAGGGGGGAGGGTAGTTAAGAAGGTGGGTGGGGGGTCTAGGATAGGTTAGGAGACTTTTGGAGGGTTTTGGGGGGGTCAAAGGGGCTAAAATGGGGAAGCCCTAAATTTAGGGCTCACCCCATTCGGCCCTAGGGCCAAACCAGTCACCAACGTCAGCAGGTTCCCCAACGTCGGTTGACCAGTGACTGGCGTCGATCACTCACCTATCGACATCGGTCACTAAGTGACCGACGTCGGTTAGGTGAGTGCCATCACCAGCACGCTAACTGATGTCGGTGGCTGCCTGGTTAAAGGAGTTATGAAAAATGGTCAAGTCAAAGGGTCGAAGCTACGCTAAGGGCTTCTTAGGTGTCAGGATAGGCATAGATGGTCAGATATGTTGGTCAAGTTGGTTGACATGAGTTTGGGTGGATGCAGGTGAGGCAGACTCTGATGCTATAGGATCGCCTCCCAACTTTGCTGATGCAGATGCGCGGAGGCGTGACTATTGAGGAGTGGGTGTAGATGAGCGCAGTGAGACTAGATGGATTACGACGCTACTACAGAGTGGCAAGGGATGTGAGCCTCATGATAGCGCTGATCGAGTGGTGGGACCATGCCACCAATACCTTCCACCTACCTACAAGAGAGTTGACAGTCACAGTTGAGGATGTGTACCAGATTTTACGGTTGCCAGTACATGGGGCTGACATCTATGCATGCTCGAGAGAGGCACACAATATCCACATGGTCATGCTATTTGAGGAGCACGTCACAGAGACGAGCTACCATTCAGCCAGTTTTGCTTACGAGCCTTTGTATGCGATGGATAAGGATGCACATCGGCTGGCAGTCCTGATGATGATCAACATCACAGTCTATGCATTGTCAGATGCGGAGGGAGGCAGGTTTCTGGTCGCCATGACTAGAGTTTTGATGGAGATGATTGAGTGGTAGACAGTGTTCACTTGGGCACCAATCTTTTTAGCCCAGGTTTACAGGGAGCTATGGGGGATTAGCTAGTGGTGGTGGTATAGCTTATGCGTGGGCCACCTCCTACACTGCTGGGCCTACTAGCACATCACAGTGACACGTCCTCTTGGCCTCCTAGTGGTGATTCAGGTTGGCTTCAGGGTCAGATTCAGGCGATGGCATGAGATGATGGTTCAGGTGCGGATGGATGGAGTGGTCAGAGACATTGACTACTATAGAGGGGTACTGGAGGCCCTGATCCCAACAGATATCATCTAGAGACCGTACCTAGTGTATCTAGCTTTTAGAGACCAGGGAGAGCAGCTTGTTAGAGTGTAGAGCATTAGATGGGTCAGAGGCAGACGAGCTGGCAAGCTCGAGAGGGTGCCAGTGGAGAGAATGTGGTGCCAGTTTGGGTTGCTTCAGGATGTGCCACCTGCCTTCCCACTATATAGGCGAGTTGATATAGAGGCACCACTCCCACTGCCAGAGGAGACAGAGGGGCCAAATTTTGAGGAGTTATCGATAGGGTCTGGGATAGTAGATCCAGGATGCACAGAGGCCTACTCGACATGGTGGGTAGGAGAGTATACAGGGTTATAGGTAGGACCACAGCTTGATCTGTAGACCATGATCAAGGATAGGGATATGGTGAGGCAGGAGAGGGATGCTACCAGACAGAAGAGAGATGCTGCCATCCAGGAGAGGGATGCAGCATGAGGATAGGTGACCATTTTGCAGGGTCAGTTGGCCGCATCCCAAGCACAGGCATTGGTAGGACAAGTTTTTGGAGGACAGGGTCCGATTCAGCATCCACCTCAGCAGCCAATTTAGTAGCCAGCATAGTCAGCATCAGTGCAGCCAGCGTAGCCACAACCACAGGGGTCAGTTCAGGGCGTGGCATCAGGATTGATGGGTCCGCTGTAGACTGTGCCTATATCTAGGTACATGACTACTTTGGCTGAGATCACCTATTATGAGGGTGTTATTATGGAGTTCCCTCAGATACAGTGGTATTCAGAGATGAGAGATGAGCAGAGCTGACAGAGATCAATGTCACGTGCGACTACGTTGGGCTCCCGCAAATGGCATAGGTCAGAGGGCAGAGATGATACAGCATCTTCGCGACTGCCACCACCACCATAGCCACAGCCTTGAGGGCATATTTTGGTGCTATGTATATACCGGCCTACTTGCTGATGATGCGAGATGTACTTGATTTTTTGAGAGAGAGCGAGAGAGAGGCACATATTGTGCCATTGTACAAACATTGATATATATATATATATGATGAGATTTTTTTTATGGTTGTGTTATGAAAATGGTTTTAGATGTTAGATGTTTGCAGCATTTTTCATATGTTTTAATGATATATGTTGAGATATGATGTGATGATGTTTTATGATGATATGTAATGATTAGGATGTAAATGATTATATGATGATGTTTAATGATTATGATGATGGTGCTTTGATTTTTTTAATGATTATGAAAATATGTGATTGTTTGTGATGTGATTGGCAGGTGACGAAAGAATGTGATGGAAGAAATGTGATGAAGGAATGGCTGAGCTAACCCCAGAAGACCCCATGTCAACTGAGTGCTACCTACATAGCCCCTGTTGTTAGGGCCTCAGGCCAATGTATTTCTCCCTAAAAGGGAGGAAGAGGGTCAAAGTTATGGATTGGTCTGGTCAGGGTCAAGTCATGGTCAAAGGAGGAAAGAAGGTTTGTCCATCAGAGAGACGAACAAATGAGGGTGGTCGAGCTAACCCTAGAGGACGTCGTTGCAACTGAGTGTTGCCTACATAGCCCCGGTCTTAGGGCCTCATACCAATGTAGTTCAGACTAAGAGACAAAATGGTCGATGTGATTGGTCATGAGGATGATTAGCACGTCCCAAATGTCTGAGGGTTCATGCTTGAAATGATGAGGAGAAAAAGATGTTACAGCCTTTTCCAAATGGTGTATTCTGTAACATTGGTCGGGGTTTTTCATCCCTAACAATTGTCCATATTAGGTGATGGATGTTTGCTAAAAATGAAATGAGTCTATTTATGCTTCAGCAAGTAATGGTTTATGCTTAACATAAATTGTGTGGTCCATAGTTTCCATGTGTATTGGTGTCCATAGAAACTATGTGAATAGGGTATGTGAGTGGTCTGAAAAAGAGGGTTGAGTTGATTGTGGCAAATGACAAATGATGCAGTTGAATGTGACAAAAGTGTAAAGGAAGTGAAAGGCATATTCACCCTTTCATTGACAAAGACCAGAGTGATAGCATAGACAGAGGTTATTAGAACCAAGAGCCCCATTCATGCATTACGTCATTGACCATGGGTTGTGTTAGAGCGGTAATCAAATCACTTTGACATTAAAGTGAGCTCGAAGTCCCTTGAGCAGGTGTTGTGATAGGAGGAGGATAGGGTAACCCATTTTAGAGTAGAGATAACCTTGCCCCTTTTTATAGGAGACCCTGAGACAACTACAAGCCAAGTCCATGACCCATTTTTTTTTTGGTGCAGACTGATCAATGCGGGAAGTCTACATAGAGATGTCACTTTGCTTTGGTGGTCATTTGTGAATCTAATCAATGCGGGAAGCTTCTATGAAAGTGCTGTGTGTAGCAAGATTTAGTCATAGCCATCCCTTCGAGGGAGTGGTCTATATTTTTTATTTATATATTTAAGGGCTTTTGAATAGCTATCCTTCGAGGGAGCAGTCTATTAGCTACAACAATGATAGTACATCTGTCGTTCGAGGGAGCAGTCTGCTTTTTTGATTTTTGATTTTGTGACCTTGGATATTTTGACATCTTGATTTATTTTTGACAGAATTTGAGTCATGGACAAGACTATAGAAGTTCAAGGGCTCCCTTTTATTAGGACAAAGCAACCCGTACGTCATAAAAGGGTTATATAGGATTTGTTAAGGGAAATAGGGTTGAAAGGAATGGGGATTAAGAGGATGAGGATTGCTCAAGGGATGAGCTCAAGTTAAATTTCAAGTGGATGAGTACTCGACTAACAGTAGAATGGTCGCAGATGCAAGGCATTAAGAGGCTCAGGTTCTGGCCGTCTGTCGAGAGAGGATAGATGATAAGTCCCTGACCCATACTTGTGCGTGATGATGAAAGGTCTGAGACAATTAGGGGAAAACTTTCCTCATTTATTTCGCTCCATATTGGTCACATGTTGATTCTCTTTGAGGATGAGGTCTCCGATGTTGAAATCTCATTCTCACAGATTATTGTCATAGGCTCGTTTGATGTGATTTTGATAGACATGGAGATGGTTGAGGGCGGCAAGATGACGTTCGTCAAGTAACTCAAGTTGAGCTAAGTGATCTTGATGAAATTCATCATTGGAGAGAATGTCATGTAGAGAGATGTGGAGAGATAGGATCTGTACTTTGAGAGGTAGGACAGCCTCTATTTCGTACACTAGAGAGAAAGGGGTAGCACCCGTAGAGGTTTGGATGCTAGTGCGGTAGGACCACAAAATGAAGGGAATGTGAATGTGCCAGTCCCTTCATGTGTCATTGACCATCTTCATGAGAATTTTAGTCAAAATTTTGTTGGAAGCCTCGGCCTGCCCATTTGCTTGTGGGTAGTAAGGCGAAGAGAAACTGAGCTTGATGCCAAATGAGTCACAGAGCTTCTGGACGGTCTTGTTTTTGAAGGACTTGCCATTGTCAGTGATGATTTTGTGAGGAACACCAAAACGACAGATGATGTGGGTGCTGATGAAGTCAAAAATTTTGTCAGATTTTTTGGAGACAAGAGGAATGGCTTCCACCCACTTAGTGAAATACTCCGTGGCGGTGATGATGGATTGATGACGAAGAGATGAGTGAGGGTTAATCTCACTGATGAGATCTAAGCCCCACTGAGAAAAAGGCCAAAAATCCTGAGTGACTTGTAAGGCATGGCTAGGGAGATGAAGCAAGTAAGAGTGTTGCTAGCACTTGATGCAACACCGAACATAGTTACTACAGTCTTGATGAAGAGTGGGCCAATAATAGCCCAGGCAAAGGATGCGCTTGGCAACCAAATTTCCATTGAAGTGTCCACCACAAATCCCGTCGTGGACTTGTTTAATGGCATGAGAGGCTTTAGTGGAGGTTAGACAGCGAAGAAGGAGGCTATCAAAGCCTCACTTATAGAGAAGACCCCCTAGCATGGTATAGCGAGCCGTGCATTTGATGAAAGCTCGCCGCACATTGCTAGAGAGGTTGGGAGGAATGACAGAAAGAGATAAGTAGTCCAAAAGTTGCTTGTACCAATCATCTCGTGGACTAGAGTTTAAGGTGTTGACATGATTGATGTTAGGAGAGATGTATGAAGGCAACGACACATGATGCACCATGACAAAAAGTCTGGATGAAGACGATGAAGATGGGATATGTGAGGCAAGACAAGCCATGGTGTCAGCAAACTTATTCATGGATTGAAGAACAGTCTGCAAGAGGTAATGGTCAAAGGAGGCTAGAAGAGTCTCAACACGGTTTTTATACCTTTGCAAAATTTCATTTTTACAGAGGTATGAACCGTTGACCTGATTGATGACAAGCTGCAAGTCGCTGAAGATGTTGATTGACTTGATGCTGAGAGAAAGGGCGGTTTAAAGTCCCAAAATTAAGGCCTCATATTCGGCCATATTATTGGTACAATCAAAGTCAAGATTGAAAGACAGAGGCATGGGATCACCTTCGAGTGGGATGAGGATGACCGCTGCACGTCAACCGAGTTGACATTTGGAGCCATCAAAGAACATGGTCATCTGATAGACGGTGTCATCGGTGGAAAGTGTAGCGATAGACTCGTCAGGGAACTCACACTACGAAGGTTGATTGTCAGGAAGAGGGGCATCTTCCAGTTGGTCAGCAATGGTTTGCCCCTTGATATATTTCTACTAGATGAATTTGAGGTCAAACTCAGCAAGCAGCATGAGCCATCAAGCCATACGTTGATTTTGATATGGCTTGGAATGCATGTACTTAAGAGGGTCAGTGTGAGTGATGACAAAGGTTTTGTGGTTAAGAAGATAATGGCAGAGCTTGGTAGCGGCAAAGACTAATGCCAAATAGAGTTTCTCAGTATGAGTATGCCGAGTTTCATAGTCGACCAGTGTTCGGCTGATATAGTAGACCACTTGCTCACGGTGATGCTCATCTCGGTGCGCGATCATGGCACCTAATGAATGGTTGGTTGCTGAGATGTAAAGTTAGAAGGGTTGGTCATCTTTAGGTGGAATGAGGACTGGTGGAGAGATCAGATAGCATTTGAGGGCTTCAAAATCCTCTTTACAGTCCTTATCCCATTTAAAGGAGACGTCCTTCTTAAGGAGATGATGAAAAGGTTGGCAGTGGTCAGAAAGCTATGAGATGAAACGGTGGATGGACTAGAGCTTCCCTTGCAGACTATGAAGCTACTTGAGATTGGTCAGAGGTGGCATCTCGAGGATAGCGTGGATCTTGGTGGGATATATCTCGATGCCATGAAAAGAAACAATGAAGCCTAGGAGCTTGCCTGAGAGGACCCCAAAGACGCATTTCTTGAGGTTAAGGCAGACATTGTATTGAAGAAGGCGAGAGAAGATGATCTTGAGAATGGTCAAATGGTCATGGTGAAACTTGGACTTGCCGAGCAGGTCATCCACATAGTCCTCCATGATTTTGTGGAGGAGATCATGGAAAATATAAGTCATGGTGCGCTGATAAGTGGCGCCTACGTTCTTCAAGCCAAAAGGCATGACCCGATAGCAGAAAGTCCCCCATGGGGTAATAAAAGTAGTCTTGTGCTGATCTTCTGGTGCAATCAGGATTTGATTATATCCTGAAAACCCATCCATGAGAGATAGCATCTCATGGTCGGCCGTGAGATCAACAAGTTGGTCAATGTTGGAAAGAGGAAAGTCATCCTTGAGACAGGCTAGGTTGAGGTCGCGATAGTCCATGCAGATCTGTATCCCCCCAGTTGCTTTGGTGATAGGGATGATGTTAGAGACCCACTGTAGATAATCGATGGGTTGGATGAAAGAGACAGAGAGAAGGCGTTGGAGCTCCTCTTTGACAAGGAGTGCAACACGAGGATGCATCTTTTGAAGCTTTTGCCTGACAGGCTTAGCCTCTGGTTTGGTGATGATGTTATGGGTAGCGATGGTGGAGTCGATGCCAGGCATGTCATTGTAGGTCCAGGCAAAGGCCTTGCTATGGTCAAAGAGGAACTGGGTGTAGTCAAGCTGCTCCTGAGCGTCTAAAGATTGGCCAATCTTCAAGATGTGAGGAACATCGGAAGAAGGGAGGTTGATGTCAATGGTTGATTCATTTAACATAACCTGGGTCTTAGAAGGGAGAGAGCACTAGATGAAAGAGTCATCGGTGCCCATGTAGGAAAGAATGGCATCATCGTCTACGTAATGGATAGTGTTAATGGTCGTCGACTCATCCTCTATCATGCTAGGAAAAATGAGAGGGAGAGACCTAGACACCCCATTTAGCTGATAGGTCAGGGGTTCCAGGTGGATGGTGTTTATGCAAAAAAAAAAACTAGGAGGGATGGAAACCACCGACTCCGTAGGTGAAGGGGGAGAAACGGGCGAACTTGGAGGAGATTGGTCAATGATGGGTTCGGGGCAAAGGTTTGTAGGAGCCTGAGTAGGGTCTTGGTATCCCAGGCCATATTGTTTCTTAGCATCATCATCATTGAGAGGCTCAATGGGCTGATGGGAGCTCTGCTCATAGCATCCGAAACCAAAACCCTTCCATGCACACCTGTAAAGGTAAGTGTGTGCAAAGGTGGGGTTGCCAAGAAATGAGAAATCTAATGTGAATGGTTGCGGTGAAGAGAGAGGGTTGCCATCAGTAGGAGCTTGATTGAGCCCCCCATAGATGAGGTTGGTTCGGAGGTGAGGAGGACCATAAGGCATGACCATCCTGATCTGATGGTCGTAACTAGGGTTGTGGTGAATGCATCCATACTCTTGCAAAGTTTGGAATATGTCTAAGGCTAGCAAGCGATATTCCCCAAGTGAGAGTCATTGGAAGATGTCTTCCATGGGGTCTTTGGTAGTTGCTTGAAGAGGAGGGGTGAGGGTGACCACCGATTGTAAACTGGTCGAATCTTCCACAGATGGAGGCGGCACTAGGGTTGATGGCTTGAGAGGAATAAGAATGTCATTTGGATGGTAAGTTGTGTTACAAGTTTTGAAAGGTGATAGGTCAACGGGAATGGTGTGGACTTGCCCGTCGTGCTCAAATTTCACACAACGGTGTAGGGTAGAGGGAACACAGGCCATGGTGCGGATCCAAGGTCAGCCCAGTAAGATGTTATATTGAAACTTTCCTTCGATGATACAGAAGAGCTCTGGGACTATGCGTGGGCCAAAATGAATGTGAAGGATGACTGTGCCAATGGTTGTGGTAGTGGTGTCATTGAAGGAGTGCAAGATTGCGTCGGTCTTGGATACGCAATTCTTGGGAAGAGCCAATTGATCAAAGGCATGGGTGGAGATAATGTTTATGTTGGCACCTCTGTCAATCATAACGTGCTTAATGCGTGTTCGATCAACATAGGCGGTGATGAAGAGAGCAGCGTCCTGATCTTTCGTGTTAGATGTAGGAATCTCAGAATCACTGAATGTGATGGAGGCAATAGGGGATAAAGAATGGATGAGGGCAGCGAGTGGTTGGGGGTCCTCGGGTTAGACCTCTGTTGCCTGTAAGGCTCGGATGAGAGATTGATGATGCTGGGGTGAGGTTTGGATAAAGTCATATGGGGTCATCTTCACGGGCGTCTAGTGAAGCTATTTTATCATGGAGTCATGAATTTCCCCTGAAGAGGAAGAAGAAGAGGGTTGAGATGCGCCAAGGATAGAAATTTTAGGCTTGGGTGGTAGAGGTGGCTTGATGAAAGGGTAGGTCCAAGGAATGGTAGCTTTTTCTTTCGCCTTGTCCTTTTGTGACCTAGTGGTTATGTGGATAGCATTGATTTTGAAGATAGGGGGTGAAGGAGATGAAGGGGTCATGGCCTACTGATGAGATGTTGATGTGGTTGAAGAGGTTGGAAGGATATGAGAAGGTGTCGAGGGTCGGTTAATAGTTTCCTCAAGGAGAAGAGTGTCTTTCTCCATGTAGTGGCAAATCACGGCCTTAAGGGCACATCAAGTCTCGGTATCATGTCCTGGCATATGATGGTATAGGAAAATCTTTGTATCATCAAACCAGGAAGGCTTAGACCCGAGAGGTTGGAAGGGCCTGATGGGTGGAAGGGTTATGTTGGAGGTCTGCAAAAGTCAATGCAATATCAAAGAGTATGAGCCCACTAAAGGGTCTGTGCTCATTGATGTGTGCAATGCTGGTGACTTTTACTTGGGCGGTGTTGAAGGAGGCTTCCGTACCACCTTTTGGGTTGATGGTGCGGCGACAGGGGAAGAAAACACTTTCTTCACGAGAGGTGCCAAATTTTTGGGAGAGGATAGGCTAGTGGTAGGCAAAGGAAGCAGAGGAGGCAACTTGTTTTGATTAGAAGTTGGAGTGGGGAGGATTTTGATCAAGGTCGAAGGATGAGGGCCCAAAATGGAGGGAAATGGTGACGGGGGAGGAGGAGTTCGCCTCTATGGTTTGGCAGTCTTCTTTGATTTGGTTTGAAGGCTGCTATTGGTCAGGGTCTAGTCTAAGTCCACCTTCACGTGCAAGTGAGTGAGGTTAGGGACAGGGCAAACACCGAGTGACTTGATTGGTTTTGATGGGGTAGATGAAGGTTTTGGTTTTGATGTGGTTGGTTGAGGTTTAGAAGGTTTAGAGGTGGAAGTCTAGTCTTTGATAGAGGTCTTGGGAGATTTTGCCATGGGGGGATTGATGGCCTGAGATGAGGTGGCATGGGCATGCTGAAGAGCTTTAAGTCACTCCCACAATACCTGATGCTCCACTTTCCTTGAAGGGAGAACTTCGAGTTTCTCCACTAATCGAGAAAATGGTTGAGAAGATGTTGGATGAGGTTTGGGTCATTGAGAGGATGTAGACAGTTGCAGGGCCGAAGATGAGATTGGTGTAGCAGTCTTGGACCCCAGGCATGATGAAGTCTTGACAGGTTCATCCTTGGTTGGAGACGGAGGAGAGGCAGGTTCTTCTCTGGGTGGAGAAGAAACCAGGGAAAGAGGCTCCTCAAGAGGGTAAAGGGCAGGGTTGATTGCACCCTCCACTTGTGGATGAGGATTAGGAAGGGTCAGGTCCTCCATAGGCAGCAAGAAGGAGGACGGTGAGACCAGTGGTGCCGGTATGGTCGAGGCGTCCTCCAATATAAGAGAGGTTGACGGAGAACTAACCAGAGAAGGAGGTTCATCCACATGTGATGGACTGATGGGTGGACTAATCTCTGGAGTTGGTGAGAGAGGTTGGTCGGGGATGAAGGGTGAGACCGTATTGACTATTCGTATATTATGTTCGTGAGTGTCATCAGTCATAGTCTGCACATTGTTTTGGGTCGGAGGATGATTGGGAAATGGTTGCTTGAAGATGTTGATGCCTTGATTGGGTGGCACATTGGGATTGTCGAGGATGAGGTCACCCTTTTCAAGCATGTCTTGGATGATGTTTTTAAGGGTCTTGCAGTTGCCCATGTCATGGCCTTTAACACAATGGTAGTTGCAAAAGTCATTTTCCCTATACCACGCAGGGATGGCACGTGAGGGATCAAATTGTGGAGGTGGTCGGATTTGGGGGAGATTGAGAACCCCCTATTTGACAAGTTTTTCTAGCATAGATGCGTATGACTCTCCGAGTGGAGTATACTGTCGCTACACGTATCTCTACTGGAATTGGCAAGTGACACTTTGGGACATGGATGGCTCGGGCTGATTGGTTGAAGGTGAAGAGGATGAAGGTCTAACGACTACAATGTTTGTTAATGCCTTAGACTTACGATTAGATGAAGAAGGTTTAGAAGAGGAGTCATTGGTCTTGGTGTTGGGATTCTTACTCTGAAACTTGACTTTATTCTCCTCGATGGCACATAATTCAAGCTTGTGGGCCATCGTGAAGGCTTCGTTGAAGGTGCGAAAGGTCTGAACCCGCAAGGTAGAATAAATATGCTTGGCACAAGATTGGGAGAAAAGTTTGATAAGTTCAGGTTGGGGTAAGGAAAATGAGAGATGATTGATGAGGCCTCTCTAGTGAGCAACAAAATAAGCTATGGATTCGTCCTCAAACTGTCGGATAGAATAGAAGTCTGTGATTGAGACCTTTTTGGTGATATTGATAGAGAAGTGACCAAGGAAGAGTTAGGCCAGCTGGGTGAATGTGAAAAGGGAATGGCTGGTGAGAGAGTTGTACTAGTCAAGAGCAGCACCAACAAGTGACATGGGGAACGTGCGTAAAAGTAACGCATCGTCATGGGCTATGAGATAACAGGCATGTCTGAATGCCCATAGGTGCTATTGCGGGTCTTCCTTGCTCTAAAAATGAGAAAATTTAGGAAGCTCCCATTGACTGGGATACAGCCTGATCGGGACGGAGGGATGAATGGGCTCATTGCAAATTTTCTCATATGAAAGGGCATTGCGTGAACCAGAAACAGAGGTCTCGAGACTAGATATCTTGTCCATCAGCATTTTGATGATGTCTGTTGACGGATTGACGGGTGGAGAGCCCCCTAGGTTATAGGGTGCTTAAAAGATGCTAGAGGAGGCATACGATGTAGTTGGTTGCGCTTGTAGGGGCGCAACGTACTGATAACTAGTTGTTGGGATAAAAGTGGAGGCTAAGGGTGGTTGGGTAGAAGGCATGGCTAGGGTTGATGTTGCCATGGGAGGTTGGATAGTGGTAACATGGGCCAATGGATAGGTAGCCACCCTGGTGTTGATAGGGGTGAGGGTAGGCAGAATAGAGACAACCAGATTCTGGAAAGGGGTAGAGATTGGTTGAATAGGCTGCGGTTGATAGGGGGCCAAAACCTTGGTGGAAGTGGGCCCAGAGATGGAGGGATAGGCCACACTTGGAAGGTTGGTCAAGGTCTAGTCATTGCTCAAGGCGATAGCCTGGGTGTCTATGGGTTGAACCACAGATGCTATTGATATGGCTGTTGTCTCGACTAGAGATGTCAGCATCCCATAAATTGGGTTGCCCAAGGAGTCTCACATTCGGCTTCATGTGAGATAATGCTGCAAGGCTTTGAAATTGAGGTCCAAGAATCTTTCGAAATCTTGGTCCCCTTCAGGGACAATGGGAGTCTGGGTCGGGGTCTGTCAAGTAGGAGTTATTTCGGTCTCCGAGTGGAACTCCATTATAGGACTGGTTATGGACGGGGAAGGTGGAAGTGGTTGATGCCTCGCGTGGTCGACAAGAGCCTTGGTTTGACTACAAGTCAGAACCATTCAAGGCAAGAAGGTTCAGGTTTCAGAAACTATGTTTTTTAGTCTCAGGAAACCATAATGGGTGATGGACAGCAAGAAAGTCAAGTTTTAAGCTTGTTGTTTTGGGAAAAACGTTTTGGACAGTGACCGACGTCGATTTAAAAACTGATGTCGGTGAAAAATGTTGTCAATGTAGGTAAGATAACCGATGACGGTGAAGAATGTTGCCGACGTCGGCGGTAAAACTGATGTCATTGACTATGTTTTCCAGAAACTCAAAAAATTTGAAAGTTTTTGGAAAAAAAGAAGAAAACGTCCTCACTAGCTCAAAAAACCAGATAGGAACCGAAAAAAGATGGAGACAGACAGACCCTAAGCGTTAATTCCTAGGAATAAATTATTAGGATCGTGTTGGCTTATGCCTTAGAATGTGTTTAGGAGATTGGCTTTTGAGACGGGTCTTAGAAGAAGTAGTCTAGAGTTAGTTTCAGGTTTGTTTAGGCACTCAAGAGTCTGTGTTAGGTTCCGTACTTGGCCTAGTGCTAAGGAGCAAGCTCCCCTCACTTCACGAACCCAGTGATAAGTTGGGCCTGCTTAGCCAGTATATACTTCCCCTATAGATTATCCTCTGCTATAGAACAGAGTGGGCTTTCCCCTTGGTGATGAAATCCAAGTGGGATTGCCGGGACGGGTAAGGTATCTGCTGGGTGATGAAATCCCAGTCGGGCCTTGTCTCAGGTAAGTTTTGATGTTTGATTTGTGCAAGTGATTTGGTTGTGTAACATAAAGTGGACTATGATTAATTCATGATGTGGTTATTAATTACTAGATGTGGACTAAGAAATGCAAGCAAGTAGAAATGAAATGCAATGTGTTTTAAGCCCAAGTCAAAATTTGAGTTCGAATGAAAACAAGTTGAGAAAGGGTTGAAGAGTATGACTTTTGACTAGTCTAAGATGCAAGAAAATAAAAAAGAGTTCTTTTTATTCCTGCTAATGGTGTCTTTTGGAAGAGATAGAAGAAAGAGGTGAAAAGGAGAAACCTAATGCACCTATATGAAAAGAAAGAAAAGAACCCAAGGAAGACCCTAGGGTCCCACTGGGCATGCCAGAATGTTTCCAAACAAGATTCACTTTTCACATTCAAGAAAGGAAAATGAGAAACTTAAGAAGAATGGACAAGGGTTTGTACGTACCCAGATTGTAGTCTTCTGCACCAAATTCAGACGATAGCAGGAACTCCTATTTGGTTGTGGAGGATGACACCTGAAAGAGAAAGAGACTAAAACACGAAAAACGTTAGATGACAAGAAAGTGGACTGCCAAGCAAAAGCTTGGTCCTAGAAGCACAAAGACTTCTTGGAGGATGACAGTCCACTGTTAAAAATAGAATATTTGACAGAAATAGAAATGATAAAAGACTAAATGAAGGAAATAAAAAGCAAATGCGTACATGATATCTAACAATTTGCTTTGCACAGTCACCGACGTCGGTGGTTTTGCCGGCGTCGGTCTAGGAAGGTCGTTGACGTCAGTTAGGTTGCCGACATCGGTAGGGGAAATGGTCAAGGTCGGTCGGGGTAATGGCTAGGGACAAGTTTCAGGTCTAGTTTTTGGTCTGCAGAGTGGTCTGAGGCTTCGTCTAAGGGTCAGGGAGACTGTTTGGGGGTCAGAAGGATTTCCTGGAGGTCTGAGGGACTGTTTTGGGGTCTGTGCAGGGCTGATTAAACTGAGGGTATTATCTAGAAAGGGACTGAACGGGTGACAGAGGCAAAATTGGGAAGACAGAGGTCAGAGAAGGCCTTTCAGCCTCTCTGGGAAGGACAGAGAAGGTTATGGGCAGTGGGCTGGATTAGCAGATGAATTCAAATAAGAAATGAAATCAAAATAAGGAAAGTACTTACCTCCTACTTATTGAAGGAAGAATGGAGGAAACCTGTTGTCGGAGCTGTTGAAGGACCTGTAAATGCCAAGAGCCTGGAGCTATCTCTGCAGAGTGCCTGTAGCTGATGATGCTTGTTGTGTGAGAGGGAGAGAGAGAGAGAATATGAATGCCAAGTGCCAAGAGAGTTTTTCATTTGTGGGGGGTAGCAACGGATGCAAAAATGCATTTTTGAAGGCAATCGATGCCGGCAGAACCATCGACGT
Organism: Torreya grandis; assembly: GCA_037957365.1. Taxonomy (NCBI): domain Eukaryota; kingdom Viridiplantae; phylum Streptophyta; class Pinopsida; order Cupressales; family Taxaceae; genus Torreya; species Torreya grandis. The sequence goes on from JARHVA010005799.1 coordinate 684,211, forward strand.
CGGCCGCATAATGATCGACGTCGGCGGTAGAAGAATGGGGACAGAGGCTAAAATTAGCCTCTATCCGTTCTTGCATGCTGCCAGGTCAAAACGGTCGTGGGAAAATGGTTATGAGGGCTTAAATGGATGTGGGAGGAAGGATTAAGGTGGGATTTGGGTAATTAAGGCTAGGAAAGAGGTGGGGGCATCCAAGGAGGAAAATCCAAGGTGGCATGGGTGAGGTGGAAAGGGGACAATTACCAAATTAAAATATTTGATTTATTTTAATTTAATAATGGAGGGGACTTGGGAAAAGTGGTTAGGACATGGGCCAAGGGGGGCCAAGGGGGGAGGACGACCAAAGGGGTAGACATGATTTTGGTGTCTACACTCACCAAAATTGATGGAGATTCAGACATTCATCGTATACAGTGATATTCCCACTCTGTTGTATGTATAGTTATGGAAACTTAATGCAAAAACATAGGAAGATAAAGATTTTAGATTTCCACACTTAAAAAAGGGGCCTATGTTATTTTTTGAAGAACATACATCCTTATAAATGTATAATATAACCTTGGGTGACAATTAAAACATATGATAAAACATTCTTGTAACACTTTTTGAAAGTTATATCTTGCAACACAGTCAAATATTTAGTAAAACGATTTGTGTACATAATATGCATAACAAGGGTTCATTTATGTATTTTTATAAGCACAATAATATTCCCACACTATTTATTGAATATTATAAGATTAAAAAAAACCAATAATCTATATAAACATTTGGAAACAATGTTGAACACCACTTTGTGCATTATATTAAAACTCATAGTCAATTGACAAATTGAGCATCATAAAAAAAGGTTTAATTTTTATATTTATTAAATAAAATATCCAAAAAATAAACATTCATATCCTTGAAATCACACTTGGAAGCAATTACTAATCTCAATATTCCATAAACATAACATATGCAGTCAACAACAAAGATATGACATAAAAAAAGGTTTGTATTGATTTCTTTGAAAATAGAAGTTACAAGAACATCAAAACCTCCTTCATAAAACTTTTCAATTCCGTTCATTTTTTCTACCTCTAAATGTAATATTAGGTACAAAACCAAAACTAACTCTTTTATCCCCTGAAAAGATGCATAACTACCTCTTGTTATCTTTCCTCGGAGATGTCTCTTTTAGTTCAATTGCATTTTCTTGATGTTCACACCATGTAAGGTACCTAGAACCATATAAATAGGTTAAACAACATTTATTTTTACCTCATACAATTCCTAAACCCTTAGCCATGTTTATCATATCTTTCCACCTTCATAAAATACATCAAAGTCCTTAGACAAGGCTTAATAAGACTCAAGATTTCAAAAAAGAGTTTTGGCGGGAAAACCAAAATTCAAATTATATGCACTTGAAGACTATCTAGACTCCACCTAAGGACAACTTAGGACCTATAACACCTATAATACACATAATAGACCATCTTAAGAAAAAAATGGATCATATTTTGGGTCCTTTTCAAATTCCCCTACATGAAAAAGCCATTAGAATAGGTGTGGCTTACACATCATAAAAATAGTCATTGTTTAATGAAATAATAAAATTGGTATAAAAAAATGTTTAATTTTCATTTAGAATGGTATAATTTATCCATAATTTTGTTTCAAAGGAATGAACACTAATCAAATTGTTGATCTCTTAGAGTATGTAGAATATAAATAACTATTTAGTAATAAATGTACAAAAGCCTCACCTAAAATAAAAATATGGTTTGTAATAGTTAAATAATTCCAAAACAAGTATTTTTCACCACTTCAACTTTAATTTCCCTTCCACTATGACTTTGGGGACCTGTAATGAAAAAAAATATTAATACGTGAAGAAGTTATGACTAATAGATGTAAAAAAGTTTGAAATATTGATGAATTATAAAATGAAAAACATAATATCATATACATGGAATGCATAAATAGACTCAAAATATTTCTTGTCATCATCAATTAATATTGCCTTCGTTGTGACTTCTTCCACATCCTTATACGATAGACATGTTAACTTGTGGATGTCCTCTGGAGTGATTCCAAATGAAATATAATTTGAGCTCAAGTGAAGAGTAAATTTGATGTGAAACTATCTAATTTTAATAATAGACAATTTATAATATTATTTTCTCTTTTTTATTACATAATGTAGAGAATCCCTCGAAAGTTGCATTGGTCGATCAAATCCATCTATGTATCATCTTGCAAAAGAAGTCATAGGATCCCTATGCACATGATATTTTTGTATCATTATTTGGAGGATTTGATATCAAAACCTACATCATAAAATTTTTAGGAAGTCATGGATGTTAAAGATGTTTCTTTATAAAATTAGGTGAGGATGGAGAGCAAGGATAGCCAGATAAAATATGTTTCCTATAAAAATTTGGTGATGATGGAGAGAAAGGATAATTTTATATATTATAGCATTTACATTCAACATTTGATGAATCCAACAAGATTTCAATCATACTCGTTACAATATTAGTGTCCAATTTTCATGCCAAAGTTAACTACAAGGTCCTCTTCTAAAGTTACTCCTTTTGATTTTTTATAACTACCTTACCAATCAATTAATAAAAAGTATTTTTCTAGTACACAACCTTATCCAAAAAAGTCTTTGGATGTAAACTTATCTATAGAAAGGTTTTATTTACCTATAATTTTCAAGATAGAAATTACTAGAAACCAAGTTTTTTTTTCTTTCAATGGTGTCAACCCCTAAACCTGGCTCAATATGATGACATCCCTATTTCTAGCATTAAAATCATCCCACATCTCACTAGAGAGAATTCTACCACACCTATTAAACATATAAGACACATTGCTAATATATATTATGTGACACAAGAGAGTGTGTAAATCATATTTCTAACCACTTCATTCAATGGGAAGGATATTCAATGGTATAGAGGATTCAGGCCTACTCTATTTCTACTTGGGATGAATTGAAAGAATAATTGTGAAAGGATTTGAGGATAAGATTTATTACTTGTCACTGGTAGAGGAATTGACTACTAAAAATATGTCTCCCCAAGAATTCATGGTAGATTTAAAATATATATTTCGAAGGACATGGGAAATTATCCCAACCATAGTCAAGCCCACTATAAACTATGATTTTTTATACTACTTGAAGGCTTTGAATAGTGATGTAGCAGTGATGATCCAATCAATAGGGGAAACACATTTCTTGATGTATATGAGATGGAAATAAGAGTTGATAATTTCCTCATCTAAGTTAGTAAGATTAATCCAATGCCTCTTATTCCTTTATTCCTAGAATTGTATCCCCCTCCTCTTTTTCCACCTCTTGTATTGTCCACATTGAACCCTATTCCTTCACAAAATAATAAAGAAATGACTAAGCCTATCGCTTCTAATGACTTATATGCAGTATAGAGTTTTCTATAGAGTTTTGGAAATGAGATCATAACAATTAAGATCCATAAAAATAAAAGTTATAGGCCTTACCAACCATACAATCAATTCAATCAGACCAATAAACCTCCCTTCAAAAGTAACTTCCAAGGTCAAGGGTCAATCACCCATGCTAGGCTTTACAATAGCTATAACCTAAATGTTGTTAGCTCTTTTAATTCCATTATTCCTATTTAAAATAGTCTATACAATATTAGTCATGGTATCTTCCCTATGATAGTCCCTAAATCAGATTGTGTACTCTAATGATAAGTCCAATCAAGCTCTAATGGTGTAAGATGTTTAAACTCCAATGGTGCAATGTGTGCAGGTTCCCTAAGATCCACAATTTGAAGTCCTAATAAAAAAGGCTAATCAAGGGCAATTATAATCTAATTCCACACTTTTTAATTAGAAATAAGGATATTATTGTGCAATGAATCATTTTCGAGGCATAAGTAATGTTGATATTCTTGTAGCAACTAACACATGGTCTAAGAAGAGAGAAATAAAGGGTAATCAAGAGATAAGTCAAGGATTCATCCCATATTATCAAGTGGCTCAAGGGAAAAATAAACCTAATATAGACTCTAAAGTTCAATAAATATTGAAAAATAAAAAAGTGAAAGTTGTTCCTATACGTCAATCTTCACAACTCAAGATAGTGTTGTTACTCCCAAAGTAAAAAAAAAGGTTGGTAGTTCTTCTTTAAACATTTTTTTATGAAATTAAGAAAGCATGTATGAATATATCAATGTGGGAGACATTGGATATCCCTAGAAAAAATAATATATTAGATGTATAATCACTAAGAGGGGGCGAGGTGAATCACTAATGCTAGATAATCCAATTCCAGTTCCAAACTCTTAAACATTCATCACATAACACAATATATATTTGGGAAACCCTCTTTGGGGATAAAACCCACTAAACCCTACAAGATGGACTAAAGTCATATAAAGACAATATCCAATTTAGACCAGTAAAAAATAATCAAGGAATACCCATCTATTAATTTAGTGAGACACCAATCCCACAAGGAGCTAATGCCCCTGTCTAGTTGAGCACCCATAACAACTAGAACTTTTAACAAGTTTCAAATTACAATGAGGAACCAACCCCATAAGCAACCAAGAACCCACCTAGATACCTTGAATATATCATCTTGAACACCTATTTATACTCATAAATTGATGATGACAACCTTTATTTTCACTCTTTACCTTCACTCTTTCACCCTAACAGTCTCAAGGGCTCACTCACTCAATTTGCCTCTTTTAGGCTCATTAGGTCCAATGAACTGTGTAGCCACTTGCATCATATTTATAAGATAAAAATGACTTATCCTATTTTGTCTCTGATGGTCCTCACTAATTTTTACCTTCTATTTTAAATTTTCTCTACTTCACTTTACTCAACACTTCCTCAACACACACAAATAGGCCAACAATGCCTTGTATTTATACCACTCTCTTGGTATAACCCATCTTGGTCAGAAAAGATTCTTACCATAATTTTTATACCTTTTATTTAGGTCTTCATACACATTAAATGTAAGAACCACACACTTCTTAAGTTAGACAATAACTCATTAGCCCTAAACCACCATTAGGTCTTGGTGAGACCTAAAAACATTAGGCCTTTATACTCACACGTTACATGCAAGACTCCTTGGACCACCTTCATCTTTTAACAATGCTTCAAAAAAATTAATTTTTTTTCCAATATCCCCTTTCTTAGTCTCATAAAGGTCCATTCCACTTGGAACACCATCTCAACACTTGAACTTACCAAATAGGTCCCCTCGCTCTTTAGGCCTTCAAACATAGAAAACATAGTCTCAAACTTATGAAGAAACTACTCAAATATTTCACATAGACATATTATTAGATCACATGAGTGAAACCTTTAGGAACTCTAAAATAATTTAATGTGCTTTGGATACTTCAAAATAGGCTCTAAGCACCAAAACAACTCTCTCAAAATTACCACTCAAATTGGTCATATACAATTGAAATATAGTCAAGCTATTTTGACTCTCAATATTTTATTAGGGACATATAACGAAAACCAATGCCTTTTAATAACCCTTAAAAACCTATATAACATCTCCATACTCATTTGCTTCTTCAATTCAGCTCAGAACACCTTCAACTCACTCCTACAATATGGTCACTCATTATGCGAGTGTATTCAACAAACACAATCAAATTCTATGAATTTTTTCACACTAAAGATGGATTTTTAAAACCTTATAAATACCCATATAAGGTTATCATTGACTATAAACATTTTCCAATTGTTATTTCATCTTGAAACATCAAAATAATATCAAGAACAACTCAAAACTCTTTCTCAGGTCACTTGCAAAACATGGTCAAACACATAGTCAACTTTGAAAATCAATATATTATATTGTATTATAATTAAAATATTATAATAAACTTATCTATATGTTCCTTGAATTATTCTTCAACATTTATTTTTAATCCATCAATAAATATGCATACATCAAAAGTTCTATCTCAAATATTGCATACTAGTTTTCCTTCATTAATTTGAATATTCAAATTTTAATGGTCACTGTGTAAATGTTAAACATTGGAAACATTTTCTTCATATAACTCTCCATATAAAATTTTGAAAAACACATTCCATCAATGTCCTTATAATTATCTTGGTGTTTACCCTATATTGCTCATCATTGATCTTAAATCCTAGATTCTCAGATCAAGCCATTTGGCAGCCCCTTGTGCCCTCTAACCATCCTTTACCATACTAAATTAACACACACCATTGGATCATTATCTAAAAAAATTATATGCTCCATTAGATCCTTATCTAGTCAGATTAGATGTTCATCATGAGATCTTTTAAATGTTGATCGTTAGATTTGTATTGACTATTTAACCCTAATCGTACCATCAATCTCTATTTGTATGAATACCAATGAGATATTGGATATCCATTTGGTATATTTAACATTCATCATTATATATTTTGAACTCTTACCATTATATCTCCATTTTTTAATTTAGCTAAGTATATAAACTCAGTGAACTTCTATCTAAGGGGCCAACTTTGCACTATTATAACTTTTGTTACGCTCAATGTCCAGACCTAAAATTTGAACCATATGATCAAATATCATAGGGGAATCCATCCATATATAAATATTCTCTTTAAAAATTCACATGTGTGAAATATAAAATCATCAAACTACTTACTCAACCTTGTCTACCAAAATGACTACTTGAGCCTAGACACTCATATGACTGCTTTGATGAATTTTGTCCACTTCCATAAGCACTCTACATACTCATAACATACAATATGGTCTCTAAAACATTTTAATATCATAAATAATATCTACCATCTACCAATCCAAGTCAAACACTGAATAATTATGCAAGAACACTGAATCTCATTAATGTACACTTTGTCATTGTCATTCTAGCACACATGATACCTCATCAATATCCTTGGTCAACTTGGAGACATCATTGACAAACCTAAAAAAAAATTCCCTTTGTAATTTATGTTAAACACCAATACAAATCTTATGCTTAGACTCTATCTCTCTCTTTAGTCACTTTCTCCCCCTTTAACACAATGACAAAGTGGGCTCAACTCATGATCCTGTGGAGCTGAAAAGACTTCAAGGACCAATAGTAGGAAAGGATAACCTCTGAGAGATGATATATACTCCCCCAAACATTGTGCATACCTCTTATTACCTTTATATTCTAAAAAATTCTTCATGAATACACTCTTCTTTGATCATACATAGATTTTATGAAGAAAAAATATACATGAGCAATAGAAACTACATGAACTTGCCTTGAAAAAATTAAGAGGGACTCCCCCTAAGTTACCTTATTTTAGGCATCCATGATCACCTTGAAACCAAATATAACCATGAATAAATAACATAATTTCCATCATACCTTCACTCTCATATTTAACTACACAGTCCTGTGAACCTAGGACCTAACCATTTAACAAGCCCCCACTTTATTTATGGATGAGGATTCAATTCCTTATTAAAACACATGATTTGGTTTGATTAAGTCATCATATCAACTTGTTGACATTTCTCATGAGATTTCACTTGTAATATACTTCTCCATCTCTCCATCATGATTGGAACATATTATATATGCTCCCCCTCACATCATGCACAGCTTTTCAATCCTTTCAAACTATCTGAGTTAGCTCCCCATAACTCCATGGCTTACCTAGATAATGTCATCTTCAATAGGTCTCCTTTGGGTCTTCAAAACAAATCATTCAAACACTATACACACATAGTTTATGATTTTATGGAAGAACCAATAGGTCTCATTAAATTAACTTTCATATATGAAGCATTCAGGAATAACTCTCATATAGATCTCATAGTAAAATTAGGCATCCATCAAAAAGCACAAGCTATTAAGGCTCAAACCAATGCAAGACATCTTCTCAGTCAACACATAGTCAGGCTAGGTGTAAGAGACCTTATACACTATGACAAACCTCTAATCATACCTTCAGGTGATATACAATATGTTATTTCAATCTTAGAACAACATATCTAAGCTCTCTAGGTAACCAAAAAGGTCATCAAGCCTCTCATAAAACCATTCATATCCTTGGCAAAGTACAAAAGACATCTTTGTTCATCAATGTTCCTCAAACTCCATTCCACTATTCTAAAACTTGTACTTTGGACTCCTTCTTGAGCCAACAGTATCACACCATAGATGAGATCAAATTCCATATGGTCATTATACTATTATCCACTCACCTTTATGCTTTAAAAATCATCAAGACTCAAAATACTACTAAGCACCCTTATGGACAACATCCAGTCAATATTACGTCTGAGAGACCTTATTTACATTGAGGAGTCTCTAATACACTTTTTTCTCCTTCATGAGATAAAAAATGTGAAAATAACATGAACTCATGTGATACATTATCCTTGGTTCGTTATACTTCTCACCAAGATATCTTCATCTTCATGACAAGGAACATAACCGACTCTACCAACTCTAACTCTGTCTTCATGCAACTCATAATTTATTCATCTTCAAAATATTAAACTCCTTCATGGGATCTATTGTATGAAAACAAGACCTATTATGACAATCTGAGGTTATGAAGACATCACTTGAGTCATTTGATAATATTTTATATACCTTCAAGAACATTCTACACCAATTTTAGCATATCCCATTTTAAAGACACTAAACTGGGCAAAAACATGTATTACAAGCATGTCACCAATAGATGAAAACATTGCATATTCTTTATTTGATGTTCATTTAGCTCCATATATAAAATCTAAGTCATTAGCATCAAGAACACACACCTTAAGGTTTGTAGAAATCAAACCCTCAAGTCACTACCTTTAACCTTTTGGGTTAGTTCTTCAAAACTAAGAGCACATTGATGAACCAAAGAGCATCTACAGGATCTTCAAGACATTGAGAACTTTTCCAAACACTCAAGATAATCTTCCTGAGTCTCTAAAAATAACAATCAATTCACCTTGACACAAAGGCCTTCTAATTACAAAGTCCTTCAGATCACTAAACTTCTTCATGTCATTTCATAGTAAGCATACATATCTTCTCATGACCTTTCTTGTCCTAAAACATCAAAAAAATCAAGTAACATCCACCATTATTCTTCTTGATAAGAAGTGTCTCCTTGAAGCCTAAATAGAGACACCCCTTTGACATCGAGAGACTAAGAGTCCCAAAACTCAATAGACTCAGATATATCCATACCTTTATTTGACTTGCATTCTTATCTCATCACCAAATTAACTTTGAATGGATCCTCAAATTCATTCTTTGCAACAAATGTAGAAAGTAGAAACTCTTGACTTTCCTTCATGTTTATCATGGCAAACAAACCATCTTTTGTCTCAATTTGATCTCTCCTAATAGTATTAGGTTTACACAACCATTTGCGACATCTACCTTGCACACTAGGATTTTCATATGCCTTATTTTGATTTGATAACTTATTCAACTTGTTCTTGCAATTCCTAGAAATGTAACCAACTCTATGACATCTGTAATAAAAAATATCATTGATACCTTTTTCTTGATGAGAAGTGTGATCTATCTTTGATTGATTTCTTCTCCTCTTACATTCTCTAGCAATGTGGCAAAACTGATTGCATGCATAACAATGAATCTGGGATTAATATCTCATTACATTGATCTATCTAGCTTGTCTTCTTACTTGCACTCTAAGAGGTTGTTTTAACTTATCTTGACTTGATGATCTTTGATTGTAGTACCTAGCAATGTGACCAACTCTTTGACAACTATAGAAAATAATGTCTTCCATACCTTTTTTTTAAATATGGTAGTGATCTTCCTTTGACTGATTACTTCTTCTTACATAGTCCTTTACCCTATAACCAACAAGATGACAAAAAAAACAATGGACCAAAAACTATTTTGCATATCTTGAAGCATTTAGATGTCTGATTGACTTCTTCCATTTTATCTTAACCTGATCTAGCTTATTGTCTTTCATGTTACCATCCTCTTTGTATTCTTCTAATTTATTTTGTTCTTCTTCAAGATTACCTATTTTGATTATTACATTTTCATGTTCAACCTTCAGATAAACAAGATTAGTCTTTAATTTTTCACATTCATCTTCTTTAGCTCTCATGCTTGAACTTGTAGCCTCTAACTAAATTATGAGATGTTTAATGGTCTCCTTATCCTCCTTACCTTAATTAACCATATCATAAATGAATATATGTACTTGGTCTTCATTATAATTGATCTCATCTTGATTATTTTTTTTATCTCTCTCAAACTTCCATAACAAACTTTCCTCAAGAGAACTAACTAGTGCTTCAAGACCATTGATCACATTCCTCATTTTATGATTCCTTTTCTTTTGCTCCTTTAGTTCACCAAGTGCACCCATGAGCTCAGCTTCTAGATCAACTTATTCTTCCTTGCTATCATAGAAATATTATTCTTCTCTACTATTATGGAAAACATCTTCATCAAACATCATGATCTTTTATTTTGAACAACTTTCATTTTTACCCATATTGTACCTTGGATCACCTTCAAGTGGTTAAACTAACACAGAAGATCCTACTCTAATACCAATTGTTAGAGGTAAAATCAATGATAAGGGGGGTAGGGTGAATCAATGATGGTATATAATCTAATTCTAGATCCAAACTCTTAAACATTTAGCACATATAATCATGGTGCATACAAATTAACCATTGTAATGAATAAGGAAGATATATCAAGATTAAGCACATAACACATGATATATGTGGGAAACCCTCTTGGGGGATAAAATCCACTAAAACCTTTAAGATGGACTATACTCCTATAATGACAAGATTCAAATTAGACCATTACCAATAGATTAATAAATTCCCATCCCTTAGTTTAGTGAGAAACCAATCCCATAAGGAGTTATTGCCCCTGTCTAGTTGAGCACCTACAATAACTAAAAATTATAGCAAGTTTCAAATTACAAGGAAGAACTAACCCCCTAAGAAACCAAGAACCCACCATATACCTTGAATAGATCATTTTGAACACCTATGTATACTCTTCAACTGATGATGACCACCTTTTTTACACTCTTCACCTTCACTCTTTCACCCAAACAGTCTCAAGGGCTCACTCGCTCAATCTACCTCTTCTATCCTCATGAGGTCCAATGACCTATGTATCCAACTAAACAAAATTGATCAAATAAACATGAATGATTTACTTTTCTCTATGATTTTTTTCAATGACCTACAACTTCTATTACAAAGGTTTTCTACTTTGCTTAACTCAACACTTCCTCAACACACACAAATAGGCCAACAATCTCTTGTATTTATATCATTCTCTTGGTATAACCCATCTTGGTCAGCCAAGATGCTTATCATACTTATTATTCCTTTAAAATATGTCCTCATGCATGTTACATGTAATAACCACACACTCCTTAATTTTACCAATACCTCATTATCCCTAAACCACCATTAGGTCTTGGTGAGACCTAAAACAATTAGGCCTTCATACTCACGCGTTACATGTGAGACTAATTGAACCACCTTAATCCTTTGCCAATGATTAAAACACATAAAAACATGTTTCTAATATCCCATTTCTTACTCTCATATGGTTCCATGTCACTTGGAACACCAAATGAACACTTGAACCTATCAATTAGGTCTCCTCGCTCTTTAGGCCTTCATACACAGAAAACATTGTCTCAAATATCTAAAGCAAATACTAAAATATTTCACATAGACACATTATTAAATCACATGGGTGAAACATATAGGATATTTTCAATTAATTAATTTTATTTATATACTTCAACAAATCTCTAATCACTAAAATGACTCCCTCAAAATGACCACTTAGACTGGTCATATACATTAAAAACACAACAAAGCTATTTCAACTCTCTATATCGAATCAAGTGCATATGATAACCAATTCATTATAATAATCCTCAGAGACTTATATAACATCTATATACTCATTTTATTCTTAAATTATACTTATAACGCCCTCAAGTCACTCCTACAATATGGTCACTCAATCTGCCAGTGTATTCAATAAACACAATCAACTTATAAGAAATTGTTCACACTGAAGATGGATTGGTCAAACCTCCAAAATCATCACATATGGTTCTCATTGAGTCTAAAACACTCTCCAATAGTTTTTTCATCTTTAAACATAAAAATAATATCAATAAAAACTCAATTATACTTATTAGGTCACTTATAGAACATGGCCAAACACACAACCAACTTTGAAGCTCAAATCTTTGACTCTACAAACATTAAAATTTTGCATAGATAAAAATTTATAGATCAAATATTGTAGAATAGTTTTCCTTCATTAATTTGAATATTAAAATTCCAATGGTCACTATGTAAATTATAAACATTTGACACTTTGTCATCATCTCAAGCTCCCTAAAAACATTTAACAAACATGATCCGTCAATCTCCTTAGAAGTATCCTAGTCTTTACCTTGTAATGCTCACCTATGATCTTAGATCTTAGATCCTAGATTCTGATATCAATCCACTTAGAAGCCCCTCATTCCCTCTGAGCATCGTTTGACATATTGAATTAACATGCACTATTGGATCAATATCTGACAAGATCATATCCTTCATTATATCCTTATCTGGTTAGATTAGATGCTCACCATTAGATGTTTTGAATGCTCACCATTAGATCTGTCTTGACTATTTGACCCAACCTCACTATCGATATCCATCTATAATAACACCCATGAACCAATGGATCTCCATCTAGTAGATTTAATGCTCATAATTATATCTTTTAAATTCTCACCATTATATCTCCCTTTGAAAATTTGGCTAAGTATAGAAACTTAGTGAACTTCTGTCTGAGAGGCCAACTTTACATTGTTATATCTTTTACTACGTTTAATTTCCAAACCTAAAATTTGAAACATATGATCACCTCTCATAAATTAATCCATACATATATCCATATGATCTTGAAACCTTCACACATGTGAAATATAATGTCATAAAACTTCTTACTTAGCCTTGTCTGCTAAAATGACTAATTGAGCCTAAACACTCATATGATTGATTTGATGAATTCCATTCACTTCCATAAGCACTCTAAGTACTCATAACATCACATAGGGTCTCTAAAACATTTCCATATCATCAATAATATCCACCATCTTCCAATCCAAGTCAAATACTTAAGACTTATGAAAGAACACTGAAGCTCATTAAAGTACACTTTGTTAATGTCATTCTAGAACACATGACACCTCATCAACATCTTTGGTCACCTTGGAGATATCATTGAAAAAAATCCAATAGAATAAAATTAAATAACATTTATATAACTTTAACCTTACAATTAGACCAATAATGAAAGAAAAAATATTCCTCGTGAATGGATCTTTGCCTAAAGGAGAGAAAAAGTCAAAAGTGAGAGGCCTCATCCTTTATACATTTATCTCATTATAGGTGAGTATTTGGTTCACAATTGTATGATTTATAGTGGTGATATTACCTATGTAATGCCCAAGCAAGTAGCTAATAAGCTAGGTCTAAAATATGATTGAATCACCAAAGGATTTTGTAATTAGATGGAATATACACAAAGATTGTAGGCATTAACAAAGGTCTAAACTTGACCCTTCACTCTTTCCCCACTTTTTCAATTACCTAATCTGTTGTTGTAATAAAACTACAACCTTAGTTTGAAACAATGTATATATAGGGAGTGCGTGGCCAATATTGGGGGATATTTGTCATTAGATTGGTATTACATGGTCTTTAGGACTAGGTATGATATGAAAGTTAAGAGAGAATTAGAACCAATTTCTAAGAGTCACATATAACCTTATGTGACTAAAGTCTCAAATATTTATTCCAATATTCTTGATGAAGGAGACGTCCATGTTGACCAATAACCGACTCATTTCCTTTAAGGCATACATGACCACTTTATTAATGAGATGGGTATTGAGCATCTTGAATATGATACATACAAGTTCATCAAAAAATTTGGCCATGGAGTATATTACCTTCATGAGGAAGATTCTTTCATTTCATACTTGATGAAGCCTAATCAACCCATGGATGGACTATGGAAGATATTATTTGATGGATCTAAAATAAAAATTAGTGCAAGAGATGGTGTAATGTTGGTATATCCCTCTAAAGAAAGGTACTATACTACTTTCAGATTTCAATTTAGTTTTACTTCCAATGCATCATTGTATGAAGTGCTTGTACATAGCCTTCAATGGATTAGGAAAAGTGGAGTGAAAAACTTTTAGGTGTTTGGTGATAATGAATTGGTTGTTCATTAAGTCAATGGCCAAAATGTAACAAAGAACCCCTTGTTAAAGTCCTACAAGCATAGGGTGTGGGATCTTATGGAGGATTTTTCAGGATTTCAATATATAAGCCATTCCAATAGAAGTAAATAATCATGCCGATAGGTGGGCTACAATTGGAGATCAGTTTCATATACCCAATGACATTGAGATTTCAATATGTGAACCACATATCAAAGTAGTGGTAAGGCCTTTAATTCTTGATAATAATGTTAGTTGTATTTTTTTTTAGAATGACAAATGTATAGCATGATTTCTCCAAGAAGAGGTTAAGTTCCCTTCAAGAAATCACACCAAGTTATATAAATAATATGGTGATCAGATTGTAAAACTAAGGTCAAAGAAAGTTCCTATAATTCTAGTAACACATGAAAGCATTTTCAATGATGATGATCAAATGAAGAAAGAGAAGATAAACATATATACCAAGTAAGAGAGTTATGAGAGGGTCAACATCTTCAAAGACAAACTTCTAAGATATGGAAAGGTATGCAATAAAGAATATATAATTGAATTAATTGAGTTATGCAAAGAGTTTGTTGATATATTTGATTTGAAGTATAATGATCTAAAATGTTTTGACCCCATCCTAGATCAACACACTATAGATATAGATGTAGATGCTAAACCAGTAAGGCAAAGCCAAAGACATATCAATCTGAGGATAGAACCCATAATTAGGAAGGAATTGACTAAGTTGATAGATTCTAGCATCATCTTCCCCATCAAGCACTCATATTGGGTTGTCAACCTAGTCACTGTAAGAAATAAGAATGGAGAGATAATATTGTGTGTAGAATTTAGGGACTGAAATAGAGTTTCATTGAAAGATCAATATCTCTTTCCTTCCATGGAATAGATTTTTTATATGGTAGTAGGTTATGAGCATTTATCCCTCCATGATGTCTATTCAAGGTATAATCAAATTTTTATGAAAGGAAGATCGACATAATAAAACCTTTACCATAAAATGGGGTATATATCCATATAAGAAGATGTCATTTGGGTTGTCAAATGCTGGAAATAATTTCAAAAAATCCATGGACATGGAATTTTAAGGTTTGATAAATGAGATAGTGTTGATTTACCTTGATGATATCATTTTTTCTCTAAATACACTAATGATCATTTTAATTACCTTAGACATATCATTGAGAGGTGTAGGTAGTTTATGATTTCTCTAAATCTTAAAACATGTGTATTTGAAATCCATGGAAAACTCTTAGACCACATTGTCTCCAAAACATTTCTCTACATGGACCTTCAAAGGGTAAGTGATATCTTATCCTTATCATTGCTTAAGCATAATAGAGGTTTGTAAAGTTTATTTAGAAAATTCAACTTCATTAAAAGTTTCATACCTAATTTTTTTAATCTTGTCAAGCCTCTAACATACATGTTGAAGAAAAATCAGATTTTCAATTAGACAATAGAAGGAAGGGATAGTTTTAGTGCCATCAAACAAGCCATAGCTCAAGCTCCAATGCTTAAAAACAATGATTTCATAAATTACTTTAACTTATATGCTCTAAAAAATGATGAATTCATCTCAATAATATTCACACAATAGAATTAGGAAGGTATTGAATAACCCATTGTTTTATTTAGCCAACGGTTGGAAGTTTTTGAGGTAAGTTACACTTTTATGGAGAATCAAGCGTTTACTATCATAATAAGTCTTAAAAAATTATTAATATGTTCTCTAAAAACTAAGTTCATGTGATGGTGTCTCATCTAAACATTAAAGACTTCCTTTTGAGTAGATATTTGAATGAGAAAATAACTAACTGGCTTGACAAGGTAATGGAATTTGATGTAGATATCAAGGTTACCA
This sequence comes from Torreya grandis, assembly GCA_037957365.1. Classification (NCBI taxonomy): domain Eukaryota; kingdom Viridiplantae; phylum Streptophyta; class Pinopsida; order Cupressales; family Taxaceae; genus Torreya; species Torreya grandis. The sequence continues at coordinate 700,397 of JARHVA010005799.1, forward strand.
AGTTGGTGAGAGGAAAAGTTTTGTGTGAGAACTTAGAATTAGATTTGAAAGAACAACGAGAATTTGTCGTATCACACCAAGATGACACTCAAATAGTTTTACCTTCATTTACCATGAGTTGGACATAAGCCATGATCAAATTTATCCAAACAAGTGAATATCCACTAAGCCTAGATAAATATAAAAGGAGACATTTCATATTGAAATCCATCCCATATGTTCTTGTAGATGGATTAATATTTAGGAAAGACCTTATTGCATTTCTCCTAAGGTGTGTAGAGGTTGATCAAATTGAGAAAATATTGGCAAAATTTTATGATGGGCCATCAAGTGGCCACTTTGAACCAAGAACTACAACACAAAAAGTGATAAGAAATGGTTATTATTGGCCTAGCTTATTAAAAGATTCATATTCAAGGGTGAGAAAGTGTTATAAGTGTGTTTTCTCCATAAGAAAATTGAAGCATATATCCCTTCCTCTCCATCCCATTTAGGTAGAGCATCCTTTCATGTAGTGGGGTTTGGTTTTCATAGGTACGATCAATCCTCCTTCAAGTGTTGGTCGTAAAAGGGTGTTGACTATAACTGTCTACTTTTCTAGAAGGATAGAAGTAGTGGTTATCAAAGAAGTTAATTAGACTAATGTGTTAGACATATATGAATGAATAGTAACTAGATTTGGAATACCTTCTACACTTATCTTAGATAATACAACTCCTAGAATAGTGATGGTCTTATGGGCTGAAAGGATCACTACTAAAATATCCATTAACAACACCCCATGCATGCTTGTCTATTGAAAAGAAGCAAAGTGACCCATCTCCCTTAAACTGCCATCTCTATAGCTTACATATCAACTTGAGATGATGGAGAATGCTAGCATGGAGATCAGATTCACTGAGTTGATAGAATTAGAAGAAATAAGAGATCATGCATTACATACTATAATGTCTCACCAAGCTAAAACCAAGAGGTAATTTGACATGATAGATGTTCTAAGAATATTTTAGGAGGGTGACCTTGTACTCAAATTGGATGAATATAGGGCCAATCCTAGAAGACACACCAAGTTTGATACATTGTGGAGTGGGCCCTATGTCATCACACATTGTAAGTAACACAATGTTTTCCATCTCTCAAAACTGGGTAGAGAGGAGTTACATATCCTAGTCAAAGGGATACACCTTAAGTGTTGCTATTAAATTCATATTCTCATACTGTACATAGAAGATTAGTCTTTACTTTCTCCAAGTGCTTCTAGCACATGTTTTTTTAGTTTTTAGCTACTTCTATTTTCCCTAAATACCTCTTGGCATAATTTGTTTCTTATTTGTTTTGTTGGTGTGTTCAGAAGGTGTTATCAAATATCTAAACTTGTTCTAAGGGCTTACAGTTAGGTTTTAAGGCTAAATCAAATTGGTTACCGAGTGATAGACGAATCCATATACCAATGGACTATTAAGGCTACTAGTATGGATGTTTAGTAGGTAAACTATCCTTGAAGGTTTCCAAAAATGTTGACCAAGTTAGCCACCATAGATTGTTCTATCTCCAAAATAGGTACTTGAGTTATCTAACCTCATAAATGGCCTTTTTGAGAGTCATGTTTTGGTGTCACAGTTTTATCTTGTTAGATTTTTTCATGTTTAGTTTGTCAAGTTGTCTGAAGGTCTAAACAAGGACTTGTTAAAATGATAAGGTACATGGCATTTCACTTGTCCAATTAGCCTCCTTAATATGATCGCTTATGAATGTCTTTTACAAGTATTATGGAAAGTTTAAGATAACTTTAGAGAGTTTAAGGTTATTTTGTAAAAGTCAAGGTATTTTGACCTATATTGAAAACATTTATGTGATGATATTCTAAGATGACGTGGTGTTCTATAGTGGATATTGGATCTAGAAACATAGTTGGTAAGATAGAAACATTATTATTTCAAGCCTTAGAAAAGATTAAGGTACTTTTGCATAAATTAAGGTGTCACTTTTTTTTGTTCTATTACTTGTTTTGTAGAATAAAACGTGAAGAAGATACACCATGTGTAGAGGTCAAAGGAGGTCCTTTAAAGCCATTTTGTGTTTGATGAAGATCATGTTGTACCTCATTATACACATTTACTAGTCAAAATTCCAACTCTATCCATTTCTAAAGTGTACTCACATTTAAAAAATTGTTGTGTTCATTACTTTAACATCTAAAGATTGCATAATGTAAGACATGCTAGGAAGGGTAGGCAAAAGAGGATTTTGTGTGTTACACTTTCATTGTATGAGTCAAGAAGGATTCCATTTGACATCTTGTACGTAGCTACAATAGTTACAATAGTGTTGGAAATATTGGCATTGATGTCAAAGGTTTAGTATTATTGGTGATAAAGGCCCCATTGCATTTTATGTTGTTTGTAATAAATATATCTTGGCTAATATCAGTTAATATTTATTTAATATTAATGAATATATTTTTGGTTGCATATGAGACAAAAGAAGGGTCCATCGAGAAGTCGAAGAGCCATGGGGTAAAGACAAAAGAAGGATGGGACGCATTTTCCCATGAAGAGTCATCTTGGGGAATACCAAGAGTCACCAAGTGAAGACAAAAGAGTAAGGGCACAATTTCTCATGAAGGGACACTTTAAGGAATATGAAAAGTCACCAAAGATAAGGACAAAAGTGGGAAGGATGTTTTTGGTCATGAAGGGTCACCACATGACTTTTCAAAGGCTTGAATATGAAGGGTCATCCAAGATTGGCACCATTTTCCATGAGGATTGAAGCGTCACAAAGGGGGAAGGCCAAAGGTCATTTGGAAAGCTATAAATAAAGGCTTGAGAAGCCATTTTTAATATGAGAGATAGAGGTTGATTTGATATTGTAATATCTAGCTTAGAAGAGCAATTGTGAGAGATGAATATGATTTGAATTTGTTATATCTAGCTTAGAAGAGCAAAGGTGAGAGAGAGGAAGGAGATGTTGTATTGATCTATCATTTGTTGAGATAGCAACATTGAGAGATAGGTGTGTGGTATACACAAAGGGGTTGGTGCTACTGTGGGTTGGTGTTCACGAATTGTTGCTGGGTTGGTGCTCGGCAAAGGGGTTGGTGCTCATGAATAGTTGTTGGGTTGGTGATTGGCAAAGGGGTTTGAAGCTCCTGTGGGTTGGTGCTCACGAATTGTAGCTGGGTTGGTACTCGGCAAAGGGGTATGGTGCTCCTGTGGGTTGTTTCTCATGAATATACTTGAGATTGTTCTCTGTGGTTTTTTCCACATTGGGTTTCCACGTTATCTCTCTATCTTGTGTGATGTTTATTGTTTGAGTTTTATTGCATATCTTGGATGTTTGATTAAGGGAAAGTTTTATAAGATATATGATATATTGATTCACCCCCCTCCTCTCAGTATATCCCGTGCTTAACAAATAGGGCATTTTTGAGAATGAGCAAGTTTCCTTGATGAAGGAGGGTTTGGAAATGAGCATATAGTTTCAAGCTTTAAAAATAGGTCTTATTGAGATGATTTTCAAATTAAACATTTTTTCTAAGTCTTTTCAAGACCAACTATAGCCTTCTGAAGATCCAAATCATGCTAAAATAGAAGCTACAAATCCAGGGAGTTTATCTTGTTGCTTTGATTACAGTTGAAGTGAGCATCGAAGCTTTTGTGAAATGCATGCCACATGAATGCATAAGGGGGAATCTCTCATCATAGAAGAGTAATTGGTTGAGAGAAAAGGTGGTCAATTGATGATCGATCCTAGGTGGCAAGGAGAGTTGGTAGGATTAATGCTCATGCATTAGAGGGTGCCTACATCATACACTTAAAAGTGGAATATACTCTATAAATGAAAAGAACAAACTTACCAAAGAAAATCACGAAAATAAAATATATATTGCATCATTGGTTCAACTCATACATTAGACGTGAAATCGTATTCAATAAAATCAGCACTCATGACATTTGCATCCACCTTCAACAATAAACCCCTTTACAATGAGTGATTCATCATATAAATCTAACCACTACGTATTAATAAGTTTCACTAATATAATTTTATACTCCTACTTTAAATATGATCTATGACTTCAAATCATGCTTCTTTAACAAACAAAAATACTTTGTTTTATGATGTATTGCTCAACCATAATAACAAAAGCTGACCCTCAACTTTAAAATGAGCTACATGACAAACATAAAAAATAAATAAATAAATAAAAACATTACCACAAAAAAACCCAACCAGCGTGACTTGAACCTTTAGTTTTACTAGAGCGATCCAATAATAAAAACTAAACAATGTGTATTTTATAAATGCAAAGCGAAGGATACATAGAGACGTAAGACATAAACAATGGTGCAAAATCATTTCAGCAGTTGAAAACAGCTGCATAATTTCTACTCATTTCTATGTTTTTGCCAGGAAACAGATGGAAGGACACTTTCACATGGCAACCTCACCAGGACCACTGAAATAAAAGACACTTAATACTGCCGATTTTGAATCTGTTGGCAGCCAGGCATTCAAATTCGATGGTGACGACACAATGAAGAAAGACAGAACAAAAGACACACAGTGAACAAAAGACACACAATGGACAAAAGACAATGAACAAAAGACACAATGAACAAAAGACAATGAACAAAAGACACACAATGAACGAAAGACACACAATGAACAAAAGACAATGAACGAAGACGGAACATCATTTTCTTGTGACAAAAGACAATGAACGAAGACGGAACATCATCTCGTCAGTTCTATGCATTCACAAAACAACGAAAATTAGGTGTTGACAGGCATACCCATTTATACTAGTTTTCCTGAAGATGTTTTGCTGGAAGGAACGTATCTTGAATTTTCAAGAATATTTGTTTTGGGTAAGTGTTTTATTTTCATCATTGGAGTATATTCCCTTTTTAATCATATGATGTGAGCACCCCCTAATAGATGAGAATTAAACCTACCAACCTTACCTGTCACCAATCATCAATCAACCTCTTTTTCTCTTAACTAGTAACTCCTCCACCATGACATTCACATTGTATCACCAATAATGTGCCCCCTTATGCACCCATATGACATGCAATTTGTAAAATATTCAATACTCACTTAAACTGCAATTAAAACAATAAGATAGACTCCATAACCTCAATGTATTGCCCCCACATTAGTGGCATTGCATTGTTGATTCAACCTACACATGAAACGTGGAGTCCTTTCATAATCAAATAGAAAATAGTCAATATAAGATGCCACCACCCTACATGCTAAACCCCTTTGTAATGGGTACAAGGTATGCAAATGCAAAAACTACCTTTAAGTTGGGGCATGTGTATGATATGAGACCTCTATTGTACAATATTACCTAAAATACCCTATTATTTCTCTCGTCATCACTACCCAGTGCAATTTGAAATCTTTCACCACTTGAAATTTCTATATGGCCTTACACTTTATTCCATGGTTATGAGTATGGTGTTTTTGAATGTTCTTAACCTTGATATAATTTCTCTAGGTGTCAATATATTGGTAGCATAGACAAACATAAACTGCAATATAGATTTTGGAACCTCAATGCCTTATCTTTATATCAATGGGATTACAATGTTGGTTTGAGTCGCACATCAGACACAGAGCCTTCTCGGAATCAAATAAGGATCATGTTGTCCTCATCGATCCTTGACAATAATAAACATCCAATCAAAGAACTCACCACCCTACAAGTTGCATACCACTTTGCAATGGGTACAAGTCATATAAACCCAACAATTATCTTAATTCTAAGTCTGGTGTATGATACTATTTCCCCTCACCATCACCACCCAACTTGCCTCATCGCACATCACATTAACACACCTTAAAAAGAAACACATAACCTCATGTGACAATTTTTTTGCTCAACACTTCATGTAATAAAAGTGAGATGGGATCAGTGGTGATGGCTTTCAAGTGAGGTACAACTACTGACTTAGAATTGTTCATTTCAAAAAACTTTTATATTTTTATATTTATTACTAATATATTATATTTTATTTTATATATATATATATATATATATATATATATATATATATATATATATATATATATATATATATTAAGTAATCTATTCGTGAAGCTTTGCCACAATCAAATCGACTCTTGTGATGTTTGTTTCTACCCTTGAAAATGGAAAACTACCATTCAAAGAAGTCACTGCCTTGCTTTGATATAAATATCATTTATCATTTTGCACTACTATTACATTTATATGCCAAATTAAAATTTAATGTATTTGCCTATGTAGGTGTAAATTATATGGCATAAATGCTATCTTTATGTCACCAAAGAGAGATATTTTTGCCTTCCAAACATTAATGTGTCCATCGATGTTAATATTATATTACATTATTATATTATATATAATATTATATTGTTATATGGACCCGTTGTTGTATGATATCACTTAAAATACCTTATCAATGTCCCTCATCATCATCACATAACTCAGCTTGAAATATTTCACTATTTTCAAGTTTTATATAGCCTTGCCCTTTCTTCTAGGGGTCTAAATATAGAGTGTCTGTATGTTTCTAAGCTATGTGTAATTTATATAGGTTTCAATATACTGGCAACATGGATGAATGGAATCTAAAATATACTCGTGGACCTTAATGTCTTTACCCCATATCAATGATAGTGCAACACTGATTTGAGCTACACATTGGATGTGGAACCATGTCACAATCAAATAAGCTCTAATGAAGTTCACATATACTATTGACAATATAAAATGGCCAATCAAAGATACCACCACCCTAAAAGATATAGACCTTATATGATACTATATATAATGTAAACATAATAATAATAATAATAATAATAATAATAATATTATTATTATTATTATTATTATTATAATATATTACTCTATGTGTGTGTGTGTGCACATGTGTGTATATATATACACATACACATATGCACGCACGCGCGTGCGCACACACACACACACACACACACACACACACACACACACACACACACACACACACATGTGTGTGTGTGTGTGTGTGTGTGTGTGGGTGCGTGTATGTGTGTGTGTGTGCGTGTGTGCGTGTGTGTATATGTATATGTATGTATGTATATGTATGTTATAATAATAATAATAATAATAATAATAATGGATATTATTATAATATATTACTCTATGTGTGTGTGTGTGTGTATGTATTATTAATATATTATATATTATATTAATATTATAATATAATATTAATATATAATTTTAATTTTATTATAGTAATATTATATTTATTATTACTTCATACCACTTCTTATAAATGAAATGATGTAGTGAATGAGGGAGGTCATGCATGTTTTAAATTTAGGTCACACGTAGCACCAGATGAACAATTTGATGACATGCTATAACATAGTTTTACGAGTGGTGTTATTTATAGTTGTTCTTTAATCATATCTCTAAGTGGAATGTTGAGTGTGGTGGGTCTAATGCTAGTTGCATTCATCATGTTTGCATCCACAACCATTGTTCATTTAAAAGTAAAATATATTCTATGTTTTTAACTTTGTGGGTTGTACCTGCAGCTTCTACCACTTGTTTTGCTTAGTGAGGAATATATGCATGACTTGATTAATTAGATTGTTGGTTGTGCATCTCTCTATCATGATAATTTTAGTCATGCCTATACTCTACATTGCTCTACATTTGACACAAACCAAAAAGAATCATGTAGCTTTGGGTTTTGAAGATAGGGAGCATTTGAGGCAATGATTTTAACTTCTTATTTTTGGAAGGAGAGAGGAAAAAAATAGTAATTTAGTTAGTGAGATTATATTTCCTACAATATTTTTTGAGTTTCTATTTTATATGAACTATGAAGCATGATTTTACTACTTGGTAGTTATATTATGTCTAATGTCTAATGTTCTGTTGGTTTAGGGCCAAGGTTTACAAGCACAAAAGGTCTTTGATATTTATTTATTATATTGAGATATGAAAAGGGTTCTGATGGTATTGAAATCCAATTGCATCTATTGAAACCCATCTCTCAAATAGGGAGAATTGGGATTCAAAAGGAATTGAAATTCAATGCAAGATGTGATCCAAATATTTTATGCTCCAACACAAATTTGTGGAAATATACAAATATTGCTTTCTCTAAATGTGTTATGTTAGTTAAGAGATAGACCTCATTGGGTGGTTCATGTAATGGCACTATGTTTCGACTAACTTAGGATACCCTCATTTAATATCCTCACCTAAGGTGGCATTTCACCCAGTTGGAAATTATTAATTGGTTTTCACTAAGATAGTTTCAATTCTGATGGGATGACTTTGCAAGTCCTCTTTTTGCATCTAAATCAAGAAATGAATCTTTAATTCATTCACCTCAATGAAAACACCTTAAAGGTTTTTAATGTCACCTAAAATTTCTTTATTTATTATTGTCACTAATATTCCTACTAGTTGATACTAATTATTCTTAATCCTATTTATCTCGCTAATATCCCTCTTTATCCCACTAATTTATCCTAATTCTATATATTTATCTAATAACACCCTTCTATAATCCTTCATTAACTATCCTTAGTCTAATCACATTCCCTCATTGATTCTATCATAATCTCTACTATCCTAATCTAACCTACTTAACCATTATATGGGAATTTAAAATTCCCATAACCCCACCTAATGACCTACTAACCTACTCCCTAGGCATTCCTACATTCCTAGGAATCCTAATCCTCATTAAAAATCCCACCTAATCCTCCATTATCCCTACGAATATGAAGAAGCCTCTAGAATTGGATAAGCTCCTCCAAGTCTCTAGAAATCTCTAAACTAGAGACTTATAAGGAATTTAATATTCATTGGATAATTTCTATCCATTGGATATACTCATTTAAGTTTGAATCTTAACCCTTGATCTTCCCTCCCTTCCTCTATTAAACCAACACTCCTCCTCCATTGAAGGTAATCTAAGGAGTTATATCAAAGTCATGTCAAAATCAGTCTAGCAAGTCTATAACCAATCCATGACCAAACAGTCATTGAATCAAGCATCAATTATCAACATCTTTAATCAAGCATCATAATGTCAATCTAAGTCTAATGTGCAATGCAAGTCCTAAAATGGAGGCATGAAGAGGTAAACAGGAAGGTAAGAATTATTTATTTATTTTCATTTGCTTCTTCTATCCATTCCTATTGATGTTATCAAGTTTGGGGTTTCTATTGTTAGCTATTAAGTTAGCTATTTGCCAATGCACTTTGGCACAATGTCCTCTTGGTCATGTCTAAATCATGGGGTATACTACCAAGTTCCATATATAATGTGTTATTTAGACTTTGATGAGTTTCATGACATTATGATGACATGATCTCATCATTTATCTCATCATCCTTCTTCGATCATAACCCATTTGACTAATATCCAATGTTTGTCCTCATATCATCATCTAAGTCACACCATTCAATCACTACCATCATCCTCTAATAATTAATCCTAATCTTCATCATCATCATCATCATCATCATCATCATCATCATCATCATCATCATCATCATCATCATCATCATCATCATCTAGCTATAACTACATCAGCTTAAGGTCTCTTTAAATTATGTAGGCAGCACTTGGTCACTTCTTAGTGCTCAAGGATAGCTTGACCACTATCTCTATCATCCATCCTCATTCCCCAGTATTTTGGTCACTTGATCACATCATTTATTCTCTCTTATCATCTTCATCATATCGATTGATTTAGCTTTGAGCTATACCCATAATTAATCTTATCAAATCACCATCTTATCCTAGCTTATAGCTCTCCCTTGCATGCATATTTTCTTTGGATATGTCCAAAGCTTATTGCCTTTAATCCTATCATTATTTTGTTATGATTAATTCCTCCTTAGGATGTGTCTATAACCATGACACCTATCATATTTTTTTCATATGCATCTGTCCTTTCCAGGGGCATTGTTATCAATTTGTAGCTCACTATTCAATGTTGATCTCTTCTTCTTCATCTTCTATCCCACATCTAGCATCATATCCCTTCATGTATCCATCACATTCAACCCCTTGTTTCTTATTTTGAGTGGCCATTTGTCTCATTCTTCCTATCGTGTCCCCTCGATGGTGCATCATATCCCCTAACATCATCTACTAACATTCATCCATGAAGTAGTTTTTTAATTTTTAAATACCATTATTCCTTCCACTTTGTTTAACTCATAGTGCCATTTCAAAGAGGGGAGAAATATATTCACCTAAAATTGCTTGCTTTATTACTATCACTAATATGCATATTAGTCGATACTAATTATGCTTAGTTTAATTTATCTTGCTATTATCCCCCTTTATCCCATTAATTTATCCTAATTCTATCCATTTATCTAATAACCCCCTTCAATAATCCTTCATTCACTAGATTTAGTCTAATCCTATTCCCTCATTAATTTCATCCTAATCTCTATTATCCTAATCTAATCCTAGTTATCCATTATATGGGAATTTAAATTTTCATAACCCCACATAAACACCTATAAACCTACTCTCTAGGAATTCCTACATTCCCACAAATCCTAATCCTCATTTAAACTCCCACCTAATCCTCCATTATCCCTAAGCTAATTTATAAGCCTCTAGAATTGGAGAACTTCCTCTAAGTCTCTAGAAGTCTCTAAACTAGAGACTTCTAAGGAATTTTATATTCCTTGGATAATTTCTATCAATTGTATCTCCTCATTTATGTTTAAATCTTAGCCCTTGATCTTCCCTCCCTTCCTCTATTTAACCAACACTCCTCCTCCATGGAAGGAAATCTAAGGAGCTATATCAAAACCATGTCAAAATCAGCCTATCAACTCCACAACCAATCCATGTCCAAATAGTTATTGATTCAAGCATCCATTATCAACATCACTAATCAAGCATCATATTTCAATCTGAGTATAATGTACAATGCAAGTCCTAGAATGGAGGCATGAAGAGGTAAAAAGGAGGGTGAAAATGTTTTATTTATTTTGATTTACTTCTTCTAACCATTCCTATTAGTTCTATCAAGTTTTGGGTTTCTATTGTTATTTTGATAATATTGCTTGAACTTGAAATTTGGTGCGAAAACACACGTGCATGGACACGCACGCACACATAGTTTATTTTAATAAGATATAGCTTTACTTCTTAATTCATTAAGAAATTTTAAACTTAACATGAATACTTTGTCAATGTCACTGAAAGTTGAATTTAATGATATATTGTAATAAAATTTCAAAAAGTAATTTTTCTTTCATTTCTTTCTTCTCTCCTAAGCCAACAAGAAAAATAATGTTTTATCATTATAAGGTAAGATTGGTTCTTTGAATAGAAAAAATTTTGCATGTGCCTTCATTTTGTTATGGTGCTATGTTGTTTGACAACATGGAATCATTAGATTCTTGTAAACATATCTCTATGAATGGTTTGTGAGTCATCTTAGGTTTTATGTAAAAATAGGTTGTGGGTTTCAAATGTTGTGTTATTTTGATATTTGAACTTGAATATACCATTATTTTTATTCAATATGTTTCTTCTTCTCATAAACTTATGTATAAGTATGCAAGGTCATGATTTCATCCTTGAAAAAGTTTTGGTTTGTCATTAAAAGGTGAGATATGTTTTCTGATTAACACAACGAATTGGTTGTGTCTTCATTTTTTTCATATATGGTATTATGTTGTTTTATGATATGTAATCATTGTATTTTGGTAAACAGAGATTTATGAATGGTTTATGTCTCATTTTAGGGTTTATGTAAAAAAGGTTATAGGTTTTAAAGTTTGTGTTCTTTTGACAACTTGATGCACATAGATATATTTTTTTTAATTAATGCATTTCTTTTTCTCATAAACTTTTGTACAAGTCCGGAGAGTCATGATTTTGTTCTTTCGAAAGCCTTGTTTCATCATTACAAGGCAATATATATATTTTGAATAAAACAAATAATTGGTTAGATTTTCATTTTTCTATAATACTATCATTTGACAGCATGGAATAATTAGCCTTTTGTAAAGAGAGCTTTGTGAATGGTTTATGTCTCATCTTTGATTTTATTTAAAAATAGGTTGTGGGTTTTAAACATTGTGTTGTTTTGATAGCTTTATGCATATAGACTACAAATTGGGAATGTGATAATTTTTAGGTGAGTTAAGCTAGAATCATTGTCATTTGAAGACAATGTATATCTTACATTATATATTATTGTCCATCAAGGCTAATATTATATTATTATATTATTATATTTTATATAATATTATATTGTTATATGGACCCCCTATTGTACGATATCACTTAAAATACCTTGTCAATGCCCCTCATCATCACTTCCCAACTCACCTTGAAATCTTTCACTAGTTTCATGTTTTGTATAGCTTTGCCCTTTCTTCTAGGGGTCTAAATATAGTGTTTCTATATGTTTTTAAGTTGTAAGTAATTAAAATAGGTTTCAATATAATATCAACATGGATGAATGGAATTTAAAAGATCCTAATGGACTTTAATGTCTTGTCCCCATATCAATGATAGTGCGACACTAATTTGAGCAATACATTGGATGTGGAACCATCTAGCAATCAAATAAACTCTCATGACGTCCTCATCTACCATTGACAATAGAAAATGGCCAATCAAAGATGCCACCACCCTACAATCTATAAATCTCATATAATATTATATATAATTTAATAATAATAATAATAATAATAATAATAATAATATTATTATTATTATTATTATTATTATTATTATAGATATTATTAGTTATTATATATTCAATATTATTGGTATATTATATTAATATTATAATATAACATTAATTTATAATATTTGATTATAGTATAGTAATATCATATTTAAACTTCAAATAAATGAAATGGTGTAGTGAATGAGGGAGGTCATGCATGTTTAAAATTTTGGTCACACTTAACCCTTGGTGAACAATTTGATGACATGTTGTAACATAGTTTTATGAGTGGTGTTATTTAGATTTGTTCTTTAATCATATCTCTGTTTGGAATGTTTGTTGTGGTGGGTCAAATAGTAAAAACTAAATGATGTGAATTTTATAAGTCAAACATGACAGAGAGATGTAAGACATATAAATAAAAAGCTTTATTTATAGCCTAAATTTTTTGTAGTATCCCTTTATTTATTATATACGCAATGCATACAGATAAAATATTGATATTCTTTTTTTGGTTAAATACTAAATTTCTATTTTAAAATATAAATTCTATATTATTTTCTAGGGACTTATAAGTTGGCCATTAACAAATTTCAAACTGATGGGTAGGGTTAATTTAAAATTCTAGGCTTGACCTATATATTTTTCATTTTATTTTCCTTATTAGGCATTTGTATTGCCATATCTTTTATTTTCTCTATATCTTTATTCGGTGTTAAATTTTCTTCTCTTTTATTAGGGTGTCAAACTTTCAATAAAATTTATTTCACATAGAATTTGATTCATCAAACCATGTAATGTGATTTGAAATCTTATTGTATGAAAATTATTATATTAGCATTTCTCTTGAAGGTGCAAGTTACGTTGGAAGGAATGTATCAATAATTTTCAATATTTTTTTAAGGTAAGTGTTTTATTTTCATCATTGGATTATATTCCCATTTTAACTATATGATGTGACCACCCCCTAATGCATGAGAATTAAACCTACCAACCCTGCCTACCACCTGGAACTGATCATCAATCAATAACCTTTTCTCTTAACTAGAAACTCACCCACCATGACATTCAGATTGTATCACCAATAATGTGCCCGATTATGCACCCATATGTCATTCACTTTTCAAAATATATGATGCTCACTTCAACCGCAATAAAAATAATAACCTATACTCCATAACCTCAATGTATTGCCCCTACATCATTGGAATTGCATTGTTGATTTGATCCACACATTAGATGTGGAGTCCTTCCGTAATCAAATATAAAATAGTCAATACAAGATGCCACCACGATGTAAGATAAACTCCTTTGTAATGGGTATCAAGTATGTAAATCTAATAAATACCTTGAATTTGGGACATGTGTATGATATGGGACCTCTAGCCTACAATATCACTTTAAATACCTTGTCATTTACCCTCATCATCATTACCCAGCTCAATTTGAAATCTTTCACCACTTGAAAGTTATGTATGGCCTTGCCCTTTATTCTATGTGTATGAGTATGGTATTTTGGTATGTTCTTAACCTTTATGTAATTTCTATAAGTGTCAATATATTGGTAGCATATATGAACATAAACTGCAATATAGACTTTTGAACCTCAATGTCTTGTCTCTATATTAGTGCCATTATAACATTGTTTTGACTTGCATATCATACATAGAGCCTTATCCCAATCAAATTAGCCCCATGTTGTCATCATCAACCCTTGAAAATAATGAACTTACAATCAAAGAACTCGTCACCCTACAAACTACATACCACTTTACAATGGGTGCAAGTCATGTAAATCCAATAGTTGCCTTAAATATGGGTCTAGTGTATGATATTCGTTCCACTCACCATTGTTATTCAGCTCACATCATCACACATCACATTAGCATACCATAAAAATGAATGAACAACCTCATTTTTTTATCGTCACCTCCACCTTAAATATATAATTAATTTACCTAAAACATCATACACAAAAGGTGAGATAGGATCGATGGTGATGGGTTTTGAGTGAGGTATGACTACCAACTTACACTCGTTCACTTTACAAAAAATTTATATATTTAAATTTATTATTATTAATATATATATATATATATATATATTATAATATATAATTATATATTATAATATTATTATTCTCTTAATAAAAATTATATATTAAAACCATATGATTAAGTAATCTGCCTATGGAGCCTTGCCAAAATCAAAATGATTTTTGTGATGTCCTCATCCACCATTAACAATAGAGAATGACCAATCAAATAAGTCAACACCTTGCTTTGATATAAATATCATGTATCATTCTCCACTATTCTTACATTGATGTTGCAATTTAATATTTAATGTAGTTTCATGTGTAGGTGTAAATTATATGGGATAAATGTTATTTGTATGTCACCACATAGAGAGATTCTTATCTTCCAAAAGATGGTGTGTCCATTAATGCTAATATTATATTTTATATTTCATTATTATATTATTGTATGGACCCCATGTTGTTTGATATCACTTAAAATACCTTGTCAATGCGCCTCACCACCACTGCACAACACACCTTGAAATATTTCACTATTTTCATGTTTTGTATAGCCTTGCCCTTTCTTCTAGGGGTCCATGTATAATGTTATCATATTTTTTTAATATGAATATAATTTATATAGGTTTCGATATAATGGCAACATGGATGAATAAAAGCTAAAATATACTCATGTAATTTAATGTCTTGTCCCTATATCAATGATGGTACAACACTGATTCGAGATGCACATTGGATGTAGAACCATGTCACAGTCAAATAAGATATCATGAAGTCCTCATATATACCATTGACAATATAAAATGGCCAATCAAGGATTACAACACCCTACAAGCTATAGATCTCCTATGAAACTATATATAATTTAAATATATAAAATTATTTAAAAATAATAATAATAATAATAATAATAATAATAATAATAATAATAATTTTATATAATATTAAAATATTAATGGATGTGTGTGTGTGTGTGTGTGTGTGTGTGTGTGTGTGTGTGTGTGTGTGTGTGTGTGTGTTAGACAAATATAGAGATTTTGACTAGAGCCACAACTATTAAGTATTTGATTAGAATTTTAACTAGTTTTGGAGCACAATCAAGGGTCCAGTCCTCACGATTACACCATAAAAACAACACAAATACCCAGCAAAACAAAAAGGACAGCCAAAAAATCAAGTAAACCAAGGATACCAACCACATTCTAAGACCAAAAAGGATAAATACATTGACCAAATAATGAGAAACAAGAAAATAAAGAATGATCAAGAGAAAAAATTAAGTGAAAACTTAGAAAATGAACCATAGAGCTGAACCTTTAGCTGATAATTATTGCCTTCTTATTCTAGAAAGCAAAGACTCCATGGTCCATTGCATGCCTCCTCCATAGATGGAATTATGAGCCTTAAGTTTTAGCCTTTTTTCTTCCATATTCCTACCCCTTTTCCCTTTCATGCCATAGTTAGGAATCTTCAAAACGCTAGGCTACTTAAAAATGAAAAGAGCCTCTCCACTGACCAACTCACCTTCTGATTATTCCCCATCCTCTATGCCATCCTCAAAAATATCAATCATATTTTGTTGAGAATAATCCTCTATAGGATGAGGATTGAAAACTCACTCATTTCAGATTTCCATCATGACTCTTTCCCATATAGGAGAAGAGGGTTTCCCTAACATCAAAGTAGGTTGTGCCATTCTTGACTCCAAAAACTTCCCTTGCTGAGACATGTTCTCACCCTACTAAAACACTGTTGTTGTCAGGGGATAACTAGAAATATCCATCTTGTGAAACAAATCTTGATTTATTTGACCAATATTTTTGACCAATTTCCATAATAACAATGAGTGACCACCTTGAAAATTGATCTTTAGACATGAACCATACTTATGATCTGAGTGATTGCATTTGAATCATCTGTAGGGAAGGCCTTCAAATTTTAAAAACTACTACCACACACCATAGGAAGAATAAATCTAAATATAATGGTGTAGAGGTTTAGATAAATCCACCATCAAACACACCATAACATAGTTCATATCTGACCCAATGGATTCATCAATTTTTACAAAGGTTCCCAACTTGCTGACCATTTTCTTAAAAAGATGAACATCCTATAAAGCTAAAGGAAGGTTGTAGAATATAACCCAGATGGGAGATTGAGATATCAATATTGTGGCTAGGTCAAAAAGGAATTCCATGGATAGAGGTACACCCCCAACTTGCCAAAGAACCATGGCCCATTTGTCCAAAAAAAGTCCTTGTCTTTAGAAGTATGAAACAAAAGCACGAAGAAACCTTTTGCCAAGATAGAAAGAGATGGATATGAGAGTTAGGGAAATTTTTTATAATACCACTCTAAAGGTGAGATCCAAGACAGTCAATTTACCACACACCTTTCAATCAAATTTATATGTCCTCTTTCTACTTCTGGCATAGAGAGTTCAACATTTGAGATTTGAAAGAGAGTAGGAGATTTAGAAAATATTAAGGGAATATCACCTAGAAATGTTGTATCAAGGATTTTATTCTGAGATGAGTTTAATTCAGTATTTACCTCCTCTACATTTTTTGTAACCTCCTCTAAGATATTTTCCTTCTAAAAATAACTCCTAGAAATTAGAACAGAAACCGATGTAGGATTCTTTCTAATAATGACTTATTTAAAAAAATCACTATAACAATAGAAGGGGTTTAAGGAATCACTCTAGTTAATAAACACAAAATCCTTTATATAAACCCTAGTTGAGATATCTATATGCTTCAATGGAGATTAAAAAAAACCTCAAACACACCATCTCCCACCATTGGCCTATCCATCTGCAAAACATCTTCAAAGGATAGGTGTTATTGAACAAATTTAGATGCCAAAAAACTAGAGAATTTTTTAACACCTTTTTCTTTTCGCCCTCTACCCAGACCTAAAATAACCCCATATTGTTACTCATAAAAAAACCTCCTATTACCATCATCCTTCTAGGATTTATCCTTGAAAGGGATATGTGCCCTTGTTTGCCTCTTTCATTGGTCCTACTTTAGCACAACTGCCACTATCATTGATACTGGCATCACCTACGAAATAATTTGAGTGGGAACATCTTACCTAGCCTGACTAGACCCAAAACCCTCACTGATTGGGAGACACCTCTGACTTCTACCCTCAAATCAACCTCTACTCTTACCACTTGAACAACCCCTCTACCCTTCACTGTTGCTACCCTAGTCTACACTTCAACTCTAAACTTAGCTACTACCACTAATTCCTACTCTTCTCCCTCATCACCATATTTTCCATCACCATATTCCCTCATCATCATCGCCATCCACATGCTACCTCTAGTCCAATGGTATTTTTTTTTATTACTAATGGCTTACAATCATAGAGACCCAAATTCTTAGTGGTGTACTAGCATATTAAATTAGGATACTCTATTACTCTGTGTGTGTGTGTGTGTGTGTGTGTGTGTGTGTGTGTGTGTGTGTGTGTGTGTGTGTGTGTTACTATTATTGATATATTACTATTATTGATATATTATATATTTTATTAATATCTTAATATAATATTAATTTATAATATTTGATTAAATTATAGTAATATTGTATTTATTATTACTTTGTAAAAATTCTTATAAATGTAATGATGCAATGATTAAGGGAGGTCATGAATATTTAAAATTTAGGTCACATGTTATGCCCAAAAATTGACCCAGTCAACCTAGTACAATTATGGACAAAAAATCACTATTTCATGGGCTATGTTAGCCAATACCCGACCTAGATCCGAAATGAATTTTACCCAAAATAGTACAGGTTCAACCTAGTTGACCTAGTATAGTTGATTGTCAAAAGGGGCTTAAGGTTATGAAAAGGGTGATAAAACATGGGAAATAACTAAGGAGTGTGTAGTATAAAAACAAATCTTAGAGATATGGTTTTTAGGAGACAAGTGTGTATATAATAAGTGGAAATAAGAACAACAAACCTATGAAGCACCAATAGTGTGCCCACCCCTTTCGAAGTATGCCCAAGGCATGTACTTAGAGAGATTGATACTCGATGGGTTCCTACAAGATAATGAGCATCAATAAGTGATAAAATTTTGAAAATATTATATTTATGCATATGCCCTAATCAAATCTCATCATGTTTAACGTGAGTGCAACACGGGATGGTGCTTCGGGAATAGAACATGATAACACATAAGACTAATGCTAAGTAAAATGTAGTAAATATAAAATAAGATAAATGAAAGTGCATAATTTAAAAACGCATACTTTTAATTACCTTAGTTTGTGTATAAAAAAGGGAACTGTAAGAGAAGTGAAAGCATCCAATGTGAAGAATATTTGGCAAACCTATAGAGATTAGTGCAAAAAAGAGTGAAAAATCAAAATTTTGAAATATAGGCATATAGTAGTGGAAACGATTCTCTATGATGTCACTATTCTAGACATTTTTATGGTTTTGGAAAAATAGTTATCAAAGACAAAGATAGAAAGGTCTTAGGAAAATTGGCAAATTAGGATTGTTAAGGCAAGGTGAGAATATTCAAGGAAAATAAATGACACAAGGATGGAAAATAAATGAGAAATGATTGGAGAACATAGTAAATCATATTGGAAAGCATGTAAAACATAAATGGTAAAAATTAATGTAGAAAATACTAAATCAAATTGGGAATTATGTAAAACATAAATGGTAAAAAGGAATGTAAAACATACTAAGTCACATTGGGAAGCATGTAGAACATAAATGACAAATAAAATATCCATGCAAAAAAACTTTAACAAAGATATGTAAGTACGTGAAAAGTAACCTTATGTAAGATAAGCATGACGAGTCAAATATGAATGAATGAAAATGAAATGTAATTCAAGATGTGATATAAACATAAATAATTCATACATAAAGAGAAACATGTAAGAATTCAAAATATCATATGTAGTATAAGTGAAGTCTACAAAAATAAAATAAGAACATGATAGAGAAATGAAAAGCAATAAATATAAAGGATGAAAAATCAAACTTAGTGCTTGTTCTAATGTATAATGTAAGAAAACACAACCACCTAATAAAATGACTAGTATGATGATGAGATGGTGTGGTGATCAAAATGGTGTAAGGATGTTTGTGGCGAAGGCCTGGTCTTATCCAAGGTCTTACAATGCAACTCACAAACTATAAAGTAAGAGGTGTAATAAGGTATATGTGATCAAGGATGTGATTAGATAAAATAATATTCAATAAGGGGAATATAAGGAAAATATGATGTAAATAAGGAATGTGAGGCATCACATGGGTGATGTGAACATCTTTAGCAAGAATGAGACACACTAGGCAAGTGAGAAAGGCTAAGAACTATCAACACTAAGGACTTAGGAAATTTTGAATAATGAACACAAATCTTGGGCTAACAACTGAATTACATAAAACAACCCATAAGGGCTATATGCATGAAAATTAAAATGGACCTACCTTCCCACAATGTGTTTCTCATTCCTTATGACCCCTTACAGAGTTGTGAATCTAATATGAAGATTGGGTACATGTGTGAGAAATTAGGTAGCACTAAAATATATATTTTGCATTCTCCTTTTCTAATCTACTGACCTAGTACATCACAATAGACCTCAACTCTATTATGAGGCCAACTCTGGAGTTTGAGATTTGACTAAAAAAGGATATGTGTTTGAAATCAAATCTTTTAGTGTGATTTTTACTTTTGAAATTTTTGTATGTTACCTTTTATATATCATTGCATTTCATTTTAAATTATTTTGGATTTTAACTTTATTTATGGATTTTTCTATTCCTCCTCCATATGGATTTGGAAAAACAAACATGACTGAAATAGGTGACAAACACAAGAGAGCTTACACTTGGTTACTAAAGAAAAGTACTTAAATACCAAGGTGTCTAAAGACTCCTAGGCTTGGCCATAATTAAGTGTACAATCTCAAATTTGATTGATGTGAGCCTCAAATGGAAATAAGTAAGGGAAATATGGGGATCATGAGAGATCCATCTATGTAATAAGTGATATAATGATGAATATGCTCGTAGCTAATCAGAAGAAGGTAAAATAGTGCTATGAAAGGGATGGGGCTATACTATAATAGTCATGTCACTAGATAAGCCATACTAACCTACAATTGATCTAGCACAAGCATCAATAAAAGTAGTAGTCATCCCCAAAATTGGTTTAAATATGTTTTAATGTGATAATTTATGAGGAAGGTCATGTCCTATATGTGGTATTACACTACAAATCACAAGGTGAACACCAATGAGGTGGATGCTAAATGATGGTAAAAATAATCTTAAATCAATAAAGGAAAATAATGACATAAAAAGACAAAAATTAAAGGGATATATAAGAACCAAAATGAAAACAAATGCCAAATGTAATGTTTAAGAAAAACAAAGAACATAAAGGAAAATAATGAGGCTAGTAAAGTGAAATGAAAAGAAGCAAACTACATAAAAACAAATGAACATGAGACAAAAAATAACAATTAAAATCTATGCTAACATCTTTATCAAAGATGAGCATGTGAAATACAAGTCTCTGTGTCTCAAAATTTCTTGAAGTTGAAGTTGTTTAGAATCATGTAATGGAGAATAAGTGTGGGAATCAGAAGATGCATAGAGGGTAAGTGGATATAGGGATGGGCATCATAAGATACCAAAGAGTCTATAAGGATATGGGGGTGGGAAATACAAGATACACCAAAATATATATTAATGTGTGAATGGGCATCACAAGATGCCCCACAAGATGAAAAAATGAAGAAATATTGGAAAAGATAAGAACCAAAGAGAACCCCTTATAGTTTCTAAATGGATTCAGGTTGTCTAAGAAGATTATTATAGGGTATATGATACTTGAGGAACAAAAAAATATTCTAAGCAAGAATAATTAAAGATTAATTATGAATTTGGATAGACAGAGAACTAAGTCAGACATACAAAGAAAGCAGTGAGAGTACAATGTTAACCAGGTCAACCTAGTACATAAAACAAGGTCTAAAAACTAAGAAAATAGGGATACAAAGTCAACAAAATTCTATATATTGGGATGGAGAACAAGTAAAAAATTAATATAGATTCAATAGGATTAATCTAGTATTGTCATTTGGGAGTCATAAAAGAATATTGTGTTGGCAAGGTCAACCTAGTATTACAGGTAGGGGAAATAGACAGTCTCTACAAGACTGTGTCAAATAGAATGACTATATACTAAAACAATAAAACATTTTCAAGTAAATTTTTAAGAAATATGTGAAAATAAACATGCAATCAATTGTGTCAATGAATATGATCCAATTGAGGCACACATCATAAAACCTTGTACCAATGTGGCCAACGTAATGTTTTACAATACAACATATAATTGATCAAAGAATAAGCAATAAACTTGAAAAGTAAATGATAACTAAATATTCATCTTGAATGTTGTTAGATTACTATAGTATGATATTAAGTGTGATAGGAAGTTGGTTGTAAGTAAGGAACTAAAAAGCAATCTATGGATAGTTTTAGGATATTTAGACTGAAAGGGATCTATTAGAAATGGTACTAGTTTGGAATTTGGGCCTACCCCTCAATTCATATACCATAGTGATAAGGGTGTTAGGTGATTTTACAATATATACCATTAACCATGTATTTATACTTGGCCAAAAAACCAAGTCAACGTTTCCCTTGGTGATGAAATCGAAGTAGGTAGGCCTTGGGTAGAAAATTGTTAAAATGCATTTTAAGATTATATGATCTAGTAGTGCATGTAAGAAAATAGAAAATAGTGAAACTAAATGGTATATTTAAAAATCACCTAATTATATTATGTGATCTATTTTAATCATGTAAGCAATTGAAAGTGAAAGTGTGAGCTAAATATTAGCATATAAGTGTTAATTCCAAATTTGAAACATGGTACAATGTTGGTTCAGACAATAGTGTATACATAGATTACATAATAGATTCGATAGTGTTTCTAATATGATACTAAATCAAGGTTATATTAGATAACTACGTCGATAGTGTCAACCTAGTCTTCTAGAGAGAAGATAGCATACAAAACTAGGTCGACAAAGTGGACCTAGTTTGATGTATGAGGGTAGTTTTAAGGATTATAAACTTTAAAAAATAAAATTGTAATTAATTAAAAAAAATTCAAAGAAAGAGAGAAAGGATCCTTGGTGGGTTGGAGGATTTAGAGGAGAGTGAGATTGTTGTGTAAGTACCCTATTTTACACTTGAAAATTCTACCAACTATGCCGACTAGGTTGACCTAGTTTTGCAATTACCTATTTTCTAAAACCTATAAAGAATACTATGATGATAATGTCAACCTAGTATGTTTTATAGAAGTTTGAAAGTGTATTGTGTAGACAGGGTCGACCTAGTAGCCTATAACTAATGAAAAACCTAAACAAACATGATAGAGTCATATTGATGTGACTATGTGTTAAACCTTTGCACAGATAAAATAATGAAAATATGAGATAAAAACTTCAAGAGATAGAATCATGATGGGTTTACTAGAATGTATGTAATTAGAAATACATCATGCCTATAAATCAATCCTATCTCAGAGAAGATAGAACATACTTACACTTTTGATTGGGGGTATATTAGATAATCAAGAACAAGGCGTATATGGGGATCTAATAGACCTGCTTAAATGATATCTTTCCATAATACATAATGCTAAGGAGGGTTCCAAAGCCTCTAGTCAAGTAAAATAATGTAATAAACCTAAATTGTTCCTATGTTTTCATATCTCACTAAACTAATAACAAGTAAATTAAAGTCTAATCTAGTGCTCACCAAAGCTTGTGGCACAACGTGGGGGTTAGAAACAATAAAAGTAAACATGAATAAGATACATATTCTCATTTCAATGTATATGGAATCCTAATACATGGAAGAGAAGTAAAAATTCATATCTATCTATTCTTATAAAATATAAACAAAGTTAGAATACTTACCTTTGAAGATGAACCTGTCGAGCCTTAGTCTCTTCTTTTTGCCAAGGTGCCTAACAAGATTTTGTTGTGGTATGTAAGGATGATAAAGATAAATCATCGCTATGATACACAACCTATCAATACATCCAAAAGACTTCTCCACAAGATAAGATCTGTATCTCAAAATAAATTATGAAAACCTAAACTTGCTTTTTAAGTATAATGGTGGATAAGCAGATGCACAATAGCTTTTACTTTTTCTTAAATTATCTAAATAATGGTGAAATGATCTTGTGTGTGTGTGTGTGTGGGTGTGTCTATATATATATATATATATATATATATATATATATATATATATATATATATATATATATATATATATATATATATATATATATATATATATATAGGTAGGTAGGTAGGTTTGACCCTAAGCCCTTCTAAAAGTTTTATCGAACAAGGTTGACCTAGTCGACCTAGTAAAATTATGGACAAAAATTCACTAGGTCACGGGATAGGTCCACTAAGATCCTACCAAAAACCTAAATGAATTTTATTCAAAAGAGTAAAGGGTCAACCCAATAGACCTAGTATAGTTGACTATCAAAAGAGGCTTAAGGCTAGGAAAAGGGAGACAAAATATGTGAAATGACTGAGGAGTATGCAATAAAGATGAACAAGATTAGGATATAGTTTTCAAGAGACAAGTGTGTAGATAACAAGTGGCAGAAAGGACAATAATCCTGTGAAGCACCAATGGTCTGCCCACTCCTTTTCTAGTGTACCCTTTAAGGTGTACACTTAGAAAGATTGAGATTTAATGGGTTTTTGCATGATAAAGAGCATTTGTAAGTGATAAAATTTTAAAAATATTGTGTATACAAATACCACCAACAAAAATCTAAAAAGTAAATAATTATTAATTAAAATAATATCCAAAAATAATATTTTTTATTAATAAAAAGTAAAATAAGTTTTGTGTAATGAGGATGTTTAAAGGTGTTTTTAAACCCTACCAAAAATATAGACAACTTAGTATATCTTCAATATTTTAAAATATTTTTTCACAAATCAAATCCAAAAAGGGGATCTCAATGCCTATTGGAATATTTTTAAGGTTTTTATTTCATATTGTGTAGAGCAATTTTATGGATACATTTATGTCTGGTTTACAATTCATACACGTAAAGTGTTGTAACTATATAGATGTAAGACATAAATCACAAACTATTGGTTAACCACGTCAAAAACATTTCAATTGTATAGAATAGTTGTAGATTTTATACTTCATAAAATTACCATAAAAGCATTTTAATGATAAAGAACAACTTCAATCTCATTTCCATGTTGTTTCTAGGAAATAGATGGAATGACACTTTCACATGGGCACTGCAATTAAATTAAAAAAGACAATGCATTGCCCTATCCAACTAGTATTGAAATTCTTCCCACTTTCCACAAAAGACACTTGATATAATTTCAAATCTATGACAAAATAATGAAAAAATATGGAATAAAATTCCATCAACATTTTATTATGAGAAAATACAATGAATCAAAACCTTTTTACAATTAACAAGATAGTAGTTCTAAAACAACTATGTAAAAATTATTATAATAAAATCATGCTACATAAATTATTATTCAGATGTGAAAATGAAATGACTTGAATTCATTTCATTCTCCCATCTAATATGCTTTAAGGATCATAATCAAAAACATGGACTATAATAATTTTTATACATTTTTTTCCAAAAATCTTTTGAATTTTTTTACATCTTAAAAAATTAATGATCACTAAAAATTTGTAAGATTTCATTTTTTTTATTATATACAAATATAGATAAAATAGTGATGTTTGTTTTGTTAAATATTCATTTTTTATTTTAAAATGAAAAAAATTATATTGTTTTACATGTACTTAAAAAGTTGGCCATCAACAAATTTTGAATTGATAGGGAAGGTTAATTTGAAATTTTAGGCTGGCCTTGATACTTTGTATTTCTTTTCCTTATTGGAAATTGTATTGCCAAATGTTTTATAATTTTTAAATTTATCCAGTGAGATAAATTTTAATTCATTATGGTGTCAAATATTCTATAAAATTTTATTGAATACATTATAATATGTGATTCGAAAACAAGGGAAAGAAAGGGGTGATAGGCAAATCTAATCGACCTTTTTCTAGGTGCACTAAAAGATATCATTAAATTGGATGTTCACATGTTTAACCCCATAATTATATCTAAATATATATAAATGTCACACTTAACAAATGAAAAATAAATGAGAAAACATCATCCTTTCACTACTAGCTAGGAACACAACTCCCCAAATCCATCGCTACCTCAACCTACCAGATTGACATTACAATAAATTGAGGAGAAGAATGCCAAAGGGTTGTGTTGTGTTTGCAAAAAAAATTCAACAAATCTTATCAATGTCATGAAAATAATTTATTTTACATTTAAGGGGCCAATAGGGATAAATAATATGAGGAAGCATCTAGTGATGGTTTTGAAGGACCTGAGGAGGAAGCTGCAGATTCTCAACCTACTATCTCCTACCATACCCTTGTAGGTATTTATACTCCTTGGCCTCTTAAGGTGGTGGGTTTCCTTAAGAAAAAAAATGTTATGGTTTTCATTTAATCAATAAGTATAAAAATTTTTATCAAGAGTATGTTGGCTACTTGGTTAAATTATTTCATCTACCTAGCTCCATAATTTTAGGTCATGATTATAGATGGTGGTATAATTAATTATTCTATAAAATTCCAAAATATTAAATTAATAATGGGGGGCTATCTTCTATATTATCCTAGGTTTTTAATTCCTATAGGTGGGACTGACATTGTTTTGGGAGTAAAATAGCTCACCACATTAGGCACTATTGAGACGGATTTATGAGAACTATTCTACAGTTTAATTTTGAAGGCAAGTAATAGCCATCATTCCCATTGTATATATTATCCTTTCCTATCCTTGTCATTGTACTATCACATCTCTCATCCTTCCTTCATCCCATCTTGTCTAGTCATACCCACTTATCGTAAGTCATACCCCCTTCTTACCTTGTACACATCATCTTGGACACCCCATTAAATATTCCAATCACATCTCGTAAATCCAAATCTCATCCTCTTGTACATAATGTATTCTCTTGAATATCCTAATAGACCTATCCCATCTTAGTCCCACCTATCATTTCGCATTACATATACCATATCCTATCCCATCATTAAATATCTACCCATCACTCGCCCCTCTCAATCATCATCTTGTCTACCCATATCTCAATATCACCTCATATGTGTCATCCTTTTATATTTTATCCCATCTCCATTTTGTCTTAAACATATTCACCCATACCCCTATCACCAATATCTTTTACATATTTATATATTTATTCCCTTTCATATATCCTTTTATCTTGTACATCCTCATCCCCTTGTGTGTGTGTGTGTGTGTGTGTGTGTGTGTGTGTGTGTGTATATATATATATATATCATATTTTTGTACATCCTTTTACATATCCCATACTATCTTGTTGTTATCCCATCCTAATCATACCCCAATCATCTTGTACATCCTTGCCTAATCATCATCTTGTATATCTTTATCAACCTTTTATTGTATATCCTTTTCATTATCCCATCTTAGATTAGTCACACATTGTTATAAGATCACCTCATCCATAATAAATCACACCTCACTTGGGCCATGCCTTATCCATAAATCACACCATAGTGTTAATCATTCCATTACCATTTTATTGACATCACCCACTTATATATTTGATCAAAACCCATCACCTATCCTAATCCCATCTTGTCTCACCATCCACATTCTATCTTAAATCCACCTCATCCATAGCCATAATCATCCCCATACAATATTTTCTCATTATCCGATCACCTTGTATATCCTTGTGTACATAATTCATTCCCTTATACATCCTTTTAATCGCATTTCATCACTAGACCCATATGTCATTAGTCATCCCCTAATCATACCCCATCATCCATATATTACCTTAAACTGATACCTAATCACTTGTCTTAACCTTGTCTTCATCACCCATCTAGTCATCACCTCATCTTATCCTAGTTGGCTTCTAGGTCACATATGGGTCTAAACCATCTCCATCCCACATTATTCCTAATCATTTTTTTATCACCTATCATATTATTTTTCCTTATCCACTTACCTTCATCACATCATCCTATCCCATTCCATCTTAAGAAAATTTGTCTAAGGTTTTTGAGCTAGTCCCATCATACACACCATCCTATCATCCTAATACACTATAATTCATTCTTTGGTCAGATTTCATACCCTAGTCAATATCTTGATAGAATCTTGTCACTCTATCAATTTCAATATATCAAACCCAACACTTACAAATCTAATCCAATCATCTTGCCTATTCATAACTAGCAACCATCATATCCTCACCTTGCTAGTTTGAATCTAGGCACCCATCACTATCCTCAATCCTTTTGCTAAATTGACAACTAGGCATTATTGATAGGTCATTAACAACTATTTAACTATCGATCTAACATTTGATCATATTCAAGCATCATCTCAATCACATTTTAATCCATTTATATATTCCATCCTCATCATCATATATCACACTAGCTCGATCATTTGACCTACTTGGTTCGAAATCCCCCATCATCATCTATCCTTTATCATGCATCCCCATGGATCTACACTTGATTCTTGTACACCAATACATCTTGGCCAATAAGGATGAAGTTATTTTACAAGAACTAGAGTTAGGTTATCACCTACCCTTAGACCTTAATCCCATTCACCCCAAATCACCATCCCGTAGCACCACAAAATCAGTCTCAGCCTTTCTTAATGTGGTCACCCTAATCAATCAATACATTACAGAGAATAAAGATGAATTCCTTTTATGACTATGGAAAGTGGGTGCTCACTTTCCTGATGATTTTAATCCCATGAGACTAAATTTACCTCCAAAACCAGTCTACCATCAACCCTTATCCCATTCCCATCCACCATCCACTAGCCCTATCCAAAAACCCTTGGCCCTAATTCATACCCATCCACAATCAAATCCCCCATATACTAATCATAATTCATCACCTTTGTCACCCACCAACATGTAATTGGACCTTTCTCTCATATACCAATACATAGCTTCCAACAAGGATGATATCTTCTTATAATTCATTACGATGGGTTTACTACTTCCTTAAAGGTGTTAACCCCATTCAAATTATTGTACCTCCATCACAAACCCCTTCATGTAAGTCTCCTTCCAATCCCCCATTCACTATTCATATAAAATCATCTACTCCTTCCCCTACTAAAAAAGGGAATCCAACCTTGGCCACTCATCCATCCACCCAACCACATCAAACACCATCTGATCTAAAGTCCAATGCTTCCACACCAAAGTCATAAAACAAAGTGGGTCATTATATCACCCTTCCTATATCCTTGGAATCCCTTTTCAAATAATTTGTTGCCATTAACATGATGGTCTGTCCATGAATACAACCTCTTAGTACTATTAAATCTAATCCCTATTGGTAAAAATAAAACTGATATTATTTATATCATCAAACTTGGGGGCATTCCCTTAAATTATGTCAAAATTTCCAAGATTATGTCCAAGACCTCATCAATCATGGTGACCAGGTAATTGAAGATGAATTAATAAAATATATATGCTTAGGTGAATAAGAAGAGGAATGCCAAAACTCCATCCCCTATCATGGTCAAAACCTTCTCCTTCCAAGCCAAGGTCAAGACATTCTATCTATCCTCAGTGATCCTCTCATCTTCGACCACCCATTCATTCCAAACAAGTCTACTTCCCATAAACCTAGTCCTTTTATATCCCATAATCACTTTTATGGACCTATCTTTGCTTCATCCATTATTCATACATCATCTCCCTCTCACCCATCACATGAAATAAACTCCATTGAGAGGAAAATCATGGATAATCACTCCTTTAATCATAACATTACATCATATACATCAAATTCAACATTAGCATCAGAACAAGTTTTATCTACATTTGTATCATATTCCACACTAGCATCTGAAACAAATTCATGATCAGAATCATCATCCCTTATTGATATTACAATATGTGGTGATAATGCCTACTCTTTTTAAGATCTCACTTAGGATGGTCATTATGTCATAACTAAATTCTTGAATGCTTTATCTATTTTTTAGACTGGATATGATCCTACTATAGAGTCATGTATTAGTGATCCTTTGGATATTCTTGATGACACTTTCTCCAATGTTGAGGATAGGGCTCCTAGTGACCTTTATGAGGATTATGTTTCCCATTATCCCCTTAGTCTCTCCCATCCTATTAATCCTCCACATTTCATCCATCATCCCTCTATCCCACTCCATGAAGGGCACAAATAGGAACATGCATTGTTGGGTTCCCCTCTACATGCAATATCATGTGCCAAAAATATAAAAGTCTAGTACCATATTCCAAAAGCCATAAATCATAATCAAATAATATCTTATCCCTTCAGTCAAAGTTAAGAAAAATCAAATCATTGGCCTAATAAATCTCCTTTGGTGAAGCCCAAAAACTAGCACCAGGGGTAATAAAATCAAAAATTATACAACCAACCATCCTCTTAATGTTTGGGTCAAAATTTAGAAAGTCAAAATTTCTTGGATTCCCTAATCTCATGGTACCAACTAATAAATCCCCTCAACTATATCCAATGGTGTATGCAAATGTCAACCCCCATTTTCACTCCCCATCTCATCACATCATTCATGATCATATCCCTTCTTCATATCCCATATTCCATCATATCAATCATGACATCATCCCATACATACCATATCTCAAATCCTTGGGTAGAATTATCCCTCATAAGGGTTATAAAGACACTTGGTTAAATTTTTTGAAGGACATTAAATAAAGAGTCAATAAAGGTCACCATCACACAATCCTAACATCACCTTTTTACTGAACATGTGTCAACTACTATCTCCATTTAGCATCAACATCCTACATCTCACCCATCACTAATAAATAGAGATGCCATAAAAAAAAGAAATAGTAAAATAAAAATCATTCATCCAATGGTGAAAACCAGTCTTCTAACACCTTAGGAAAGTACCATGATGAAAACCAATTTTCAGCATCGCGGTAGAAAGATCTATTATCCACATTATTCCTCAACACTTGGGGGTAAATCCATCCATTCCATATCATCATCCATCCATCCCACTTGTCACATCCCTTATCCACCTTGTCTATATCACCCATTATCTTATCCATCATATCATGTATCATATATTTTCTTCCTTCCCTTTTTTACCTTTGTTGGGAAGTGGAAGGTGTCTTGAGAACTATCCCAAAACCATCCTAGCATATCCTCCAATGGACACCTAGGAAACATAACCATTTGGTTCCTTCATGATGTGGTCATTAGATATCCTTAGTACATTCATCCTTCGTCCCCATCACTATCATCCTTTATCATCCCATACATCATCCCTCCATCCTTATCCTAGTTTCTTAGGCTTGATATTCCCTTTTCTAGTAACCCCATTTGCACATTGTATATACATATTCCAAAAATCCCTAAAATTTGAAAATTGTCAAAAACCTTAAAAATCATAAAACTCAAAAAAGCCAAAAATAGTCAATTGTGTCTTTTCATATGCCTTTTCCTTGTTAATTTACATCATGACTTACCATCCCACCTATCCTATTATCCATATCCCTACCTTGAACATCATCTAATGTCCATCTCCCATTTTACCATCTGTCATTCTTAGATACAACATTTAGTTTTGACATCCAATCCTAGTGGTCACCCATCCTTTCATCTCTTCAATCTCATCCTTTTAGTTAGGTATTATCAACTTCCATAACCTTGATAAATAATTTAATCAAGCACCCATCAATTCCTATCAGTTCCTTTTCATACCTAATACCCATCAAATCACATATTTTCTAGTGTGGAAGGTACTTGATCCCATCACTATCATTATCATTGCCTCTTCATGTCTAGCACCCATCTAATCACTTTTGATAGTATGAAAGGTTTTTGATCTCATCATCATCTCCTAGTCTCCTTTCTAGAATTATATCCTTTCAAGGGCTGGTCTATTGGTAATCCTTGGTAATTACTTAGCTTATCACCATCCTTGGCCACTTTTTGGTCTGATTTTAAGACCAAATTAGTATTCAAATACATTCTGCCATCCTCCATCCTTTTACCCTCAAATAGGGGAAACATATTATATTAATCTTAATCATGATCACCGTATCCAAATCTAAGTCCATTCTAAGTCCATAATCACATCATGATCATCCAACCCATCACCCAATTACTCATCCTATCATTAAGAAAGACAATATGACACTGCATGTAGATACTTGTCTATGGTTTATTTGTCATTTGTCTATTATTTATCTATGGTTTGTTTTGAATCATGTATATATATTTTTTGTATTTTATTTTATTTACACCATGTCTTTTTGTCTCTTGGTCAATGAACTAGGATGTTATTAGGACAACAAAATTACCCTCAAGGATGCAAAGTTCACTATTTGCCAATGTACTTTGGCAAAATTGTTAGGATCTTATAGAAAAATTGATTAATTTTGTGTAAGCAACTAAACATGGAATTAAACTAGAAATAATAAGTAACTAGAAATCAGAAATAGCAAAGAATATGAGATACAAGAAACAACCCAAAAACTTGTATTAAACTCTTCCAGAAGGAAATACACTGAAGGAATCTCTCTTTCTTCTCACACCTCTCAAATGTAAAGATCTCTTTCCCTCAAGAGTTCTCTTTATCAATTACAACCAACTCCAACACTTGGAGTGATTCACATTTACATGTCTTGTACAATAATCTATGAAGATCTAACCCTATTATATAATACTAGGATTCATGAGCTATGCATTCTCCACCATTAGATACACCTCTTAATCAAAGGTTCAAATCTATCCTACCAAAAATAGAAATGTGGACTCAATACTAATAGTTAATATTTTCATGCAAAAAATATGTTCTTCCTCAAAAATAGAATTCTGGAATGCACAAGTGACCGACGGTGGTCCATGTATGTCTTCATATGACCGACATCAGCCGATCTTAACCGACGTCGGTAGCCTCTGGTCGACTCCTGACCAATGTCGGTGAATTTGTAACTCCAGCAACCTCTACATTTGCTCATCTAGTGAAGCTTTTAGCTCCACAACTCAACAATCTCCCACTTGGAGATAAACAGTTGCACCTATACCTGTACAGCAGCATCCTCTAGCTTCTCCATCTTCAAGCTCAATCTTGAAGACCAACAAAAGTTGAATGAAGATTCAACTTCTCCTTTATTACCTACTTTGTTAACATATTAGCAGGGTTCTTATCTGTATGGGTCTTTTCTAGCTTCAACTCACCATCCTCCAATACCTATCTAATGAAGTGGTACCTAAGCTGTATATGTTTGGATCTTGAATGGAAGGCTGAATTCTTTGCCAAATGAATTGTACTTTGACTATCACTGTACAATCTGAAACTCTCTTGCTCCTTTCCCAACTCTTCCATGAACTGAGTCATCCAAATCATTTCCTTGCTAACCTCTATGACTACAATGTATCCTTCCTCTGTAGTAGACAAGGCAACAACCTTTTGTAATTTTGAAATCTAGCTAACTGCCATTCCACCAATAGTGAACACATATCCTGTGGTGATTCTCCTGCCATCCAAGTCACCTACCATATACGAATCTACATACCCATGTAGAGAAGTGTTTGACCCACCATAGCATAAATGCCTACTACTGGTCCCTCTCAGATATCTGAGAATCCACTGAATTGCTTTCCAGTGCTCCTTTCTTGGATTGGCCATAAACTTACTGACAACTCCCACTGCTTGGGCAATATCAGGTCTAGTACATACCATTGCATACATCAAGCTCCCAACTGCTAAAGCATATAGAACTTTACTCATGTACTCAACCTCATCATGTGATTTAGGACACTGTTCTTTGCTCAACTTGAAGTGTCCAGCCATAGGTGTGCTTATCAGTTTTACATCCTGCATATTGAACCTCTTCAACACCTTGATCACATAATCCTCTTGAGACAAAATCAAACTATGATTTTTCTTGTCTCTCTTAATACTCATGCCAAGGATTTTCTTTGCTGCTCCTAAATCCTTCATGGCAAATGTGTGAGCTAATTTTACTTTAAGCTCATTAATATCCTACATGTGTGAACCTGCAACAAGCATATCATCTACATACAGTAACAGGATAATATAACTACCATTATCCAATCTGTTAAAATAAATACAATGGTTAGATTGACATCTACTAAAGCCATGCTCTATCATAAACCTGTCAAACTTCAAATTCCATTGTCTTGGAGCTTGCTTAAGACCATATAAGATTTTCTTCAACCTGCACACAAGTTTCTCCTTACCTTTGACGTCAAAACCTTTCGGCTGATCCATATATATCTCTTCATCCAAATCTCCATGAATAAATGTTGTCTTAACATCAAGCTGCTCAAGATGCAAATCCTCAATAGCAACTAAAGACAATATAGTCTGAATAGAAGTCATCTTTATTACAGGAGAAAAAATTTTACCAAAATCAATACCTAGTTTTTGTGCAAATACCTTTACTACAAACCTAGCCTTATGTCTCATTTGGCCATTCTCTCCTTCATTTACCCTATAAACCCATCTATTTTTTAGTGATTTATTTATGGCTCGCAACTCAACCAAATCCCACATCTATTTCTCTTTCAAGGAATCAATTTCCTCATTCATGCCATGCTCCCACTGATTCCTAGTTTCTACCTGCATTGCCTCATCAAAACTTTTTGGTTCTCCACCAACAGTGAGAAACAAGTAGAATAAAGAAGGGGAATAATGAATTGGAGGTTTACTTACCTTTTTAGACCTCCTTATGGGCATTTGAGACTCATTCACAACTTTTTGTCTGCCCAAATTCCTTTTTGTCAGTGACCGATCTCAGTCATCTCTCAGTCTGTACCTGACTGATGTTGGTTTCACCTGACCGACATTGATTTCTACCTAACCGACGTCAATTACAGACTAACTGATGTTAGTTCCTACTTGACCGATGTTAGTTCCTATATGACCGATGTCGGTACCTATGTTTTCCTATGAGTAATTACCTGTGAGCTCATTTTGGATCATAACCTCATCCAAATCAACATTGCCCTACTCAGAATTATTCAGCCTCTTGAGTTGATCATTGTACATCACCTTCTCATTGAAAACTACATCACGACTTCTAATAATTTTGTTAATTTCTAAATTCCCCAACCAGAATCTGAAATCTCCAGAGCCATAACCAATGAATGTGCACCGCATAGATTTAGCATCCAGCTTCTTTCTATTTACATTATCAATGTGCACAAAAGCTTTAGAACCAAAAACTCTAAGAAATGAAAGATCTAGCTTTTTACCTATCCATGCCTCTTCTGGAATTCCACCATCTAGTGCAGTAGAGGGTCCTCTGTTAATCAGGTAAGCTACAGTATCTACAGCTTTTGCCCACAACTTTAAGGGCAAACTAGCATGCAACCTCATACTCCATGCATGCTCCATTATTGTTCTATTCATCCTTTCAGCAACTCCATTTTACTGAGGTGTCCTTGGAACCATCCTTTCCTTACGTATTCCATTCATAGAATAGTAACTGTTGAATTTATTTCTATAGTACTCACCACCATTATCAAATCTAAGGCACTTCAATCTCAAACCTGTTTCATTCTCAACCAAAGCTTTCCATTTCTTAAATGTGTCAAAAACATCAGATTTCCTCTTTATGAAATAAACCCATACCTTTCTTGTAACATCATCAATGAAAGAAACATAATACCATGATCCTCCAATAGAAGCTACCTGAGCTGGTCCCCACACGTCTGTGTGAACAAGCTCTAACTTGTGCTTCTTCTTTGTTGACCCAGTTTTGAGAAACTTCACTTTCTTCTATTTTCCAAAAATACAATGCTCACAAAAATCTAGATCTATGCTTTTAAATTCTAAAAGCTTACCTTTTGACTTAAGAACATTCATTCCCTTCTCACTCATGTGGCCAAGCCTACAGTGCCACAACTTTGCATCTACATCTGAAGTAGATAAAACAGAAGGAGAATGATCAGTGATACAAGTAGATAGATAAAGTGTACCTACTCTCTTACCTCTAGCTATTACAAGTGCACCCTTGGAAACTTTCCAAGATTCCACTGTGAGAGTTACTGTGCAACCCTCATCACCCAACTTTCCTACATAAATGAAATTCTACTTCAGGATGGGTACATGCATGACATCTTTCAACACCCATGTGTTCCCATTCTACAATTTCAGCTTTACTTTTCCTTTGCCAACAATTTTACAAGGCTCATCATCCCCTAAATAGACTATTCCAAAATCTCCATGGACATAATCATTGAAAAATTCTCTATTTGGGATTGCATGGAAAGAGGCACCAGAATCTAAAACCCAAGATTCTATTTTATTATCCAAAGAAAATATAAGAGCATCATGTGCAACAATACCTCCAACTTTTTCTTCTTCTTTACCTTCATGCTGATTTTCTTCTTTAACTTTCAACCAGCAATCTTTCTTTGCATGCCCTTTCTTTCCACAATTCCAGCAAATTATACTTCTTCCATTTCTGGATTTGGATCTATTTCCCATCTTTGACTTTGACCTTGATCTCCCTTTCTTGCCCTTATCTCTTTGCCTTCCCTTGATTTCAAGACTTAAAGCATTACATGATATTTACTCTGTGCTTTTCTTGTGAATTTCTTCATTCAAGATTACACTAAAAACATCATCAAACTTTCAAGATATTTGAAGCAGATGCAGTATTACTAACTGCCATTACCAAACTATGCCAACTTTCAGGTAAAGAGCATAAGATTAAGAGAGCCTTAATTTCATCATCAAAAACTATTTTGACTAAATTTAACTGATTTACAATACCATGGAAATCATTTAGATGAGTAGATACAGATCCACCTTCCTGCATTTGCAAATTAAATAATTTCTTTATAAGATATACCTTATTTGAAGCTGAGGGTTTTTCATATAAATTTGCTAAAGTATCCATTAACTCTACCATTGTCTTTGCCTATGATAAGCTAGAAATCACAGAAGATGCCAGGCTCAATCTTATAGATCCAAGAGCCTTTCTATCAAGAACATTCCATTCTTCATCTTGCATATCTGTGGGCTTTTTTGAAACCCCACCTAACGATAAGTACAGATCTTTCTGATATAGATAATCTTCTATCTGCATCCCCCATAATTGATAATTTTTGTCATTAAATTTCTCCATTCTTAGTTTACTTTCTTCTGCCATTGCTTTACTCCCACTCAATCAGAAACCCCTGTGAGTGACCTGTAATCAACAAACACTAACCTGATCTGATACAAAATGTTAGTGAACCCAATGCTCTAATACCACTTGTAAGATCTTACAATACAATTGATTACTTTTGTGTAAGCAACTAAACACGGAATTAAACCAAAAATAATAAGTAACTAGAAATCAGAAACAACAAAGAATATGAGATACAAGAAACAACCCAAAAACTTATATTAAACTCTTCCAGAAGGAAATACACTGAAGAAATATTTTTTTCTTCTCACACCTCTCAGATGTATAGATCTCTTTCCCTCAAGAGTTCTCTCTCTCAATTACAACCAACTCCAACACTTGGATTGATTCACATTTACATGTCTTGTATAATAAGCTATGAAGATCTAACCTTATTATATAATACTAAGATTCATGAGCTATGCACTCTCCACCATTAGATACACCTCTTAATCAAAGGTTCAAATCTATCCTACCAAAAATAAAAACATGAACTCAATACTAATAGTTAATATTTTCATGCAAAAAATATGTTCTTCCTTGAAAATAGAATATTGGAATGCACAGGTGACTGACGTCGGTCCCTATTTATGTGCATATGACCGACATCAGTCGATCTTAACCGATGTCGGCAGCCTCTGGTCGACTCCTGACTAATGTCAGTCGATCCTGATCGATGTCGGTGACTGTGTAACTCTAGCAACCTCTGCATTTGCTCATTTGGTGAAGCTTTTAGCTCCATAACTCAAAAAAAATGTCCTCTTGTTCATGTCTATATCATGGAGAATACTATCAAGTGCCATATGTAATGTATTACATAGACTATGATTATTTTTATGATGTTTATGATGGCTTGATCTCATCATTTATCTCATCATCCTTCTCTGATCACAACCCATCTGACTAATATCCAATGTTTATTCTCATATCATCATCTAAGTCACATCATTGAATCACTACCATCATCCTCTAATCGTTAATCCTCATCCTCATCATAATATTTTAGTTAGAACTACATCAGTCTGAGGTCTCTTTAGATTATGTATGGAGCACTTGGTCACTTCTTAGTGCTCAAGGATATCTTGACCACTATCTCTATCATTCATCTTCATTCCCTATTCTTTTGGACACTTAATCACATCATTTATTATCTTTTATCATCTTCATCATATTGATCGATTTATCTTTGAGATACACCCATAATTAATCTTATCAAATCATCATATTATCCTAGAATATATCTCTCCCTTGTATGTGTCTTTGATTTGGATACATCCAGAGCTTATTACCTTTAATCCTATCATCATTTTATTATGATTAATTCCATCTTGGGATGTTTCTATAACTATGACACCTATCATGTTTCCTCTATGTGTATGTGTCCTTACCAAGGGCATCATTATCAATTTATAGCTAACTATTCAATGTAAACCTCATCTTCCTCATCTTCTATCCCACATCTAACATCCCATCCCCTCATCTATCCATCAGATCTAACCCCTCATTTCTTCTTTTGAGTGGCCATCTATCTCATTCTTCCCTGCATGTCACCTCGAGGGGGCATCATATCACCTAACGTCATCTACTAACGTTCATCCATGAAATGGTTTTTTTTTTAAATACCATTATTTCTTATACTTCATTTAACTCACAATGCCATTTCAAAGAGTGGGAAAATATATGCACCTAAAATTGCCTACTTTATTACTATCACTAATATTCCTATTAGTCAATACTAATTCTGATTAGTTTGATTTATCTTGTTATTATCCTCCTTTATCCCATTAATTTATCCTAATTATATCCATTTATCTAATAGCCTCCTTCAATAATCCTTCATTCACTATCCTTAGTCTGATCATATTCCCTCATTAATTCTATCCTAGTCTCTATTATAATAATCTAATCCTAGTTATCCAATTTATGGGAATTTAAAATTCCCATAACCTCACATAACCACCTACTAACCTACTCCCTAGCCATTCCTACATTCCTAAGAATAATAATCCTCATTAAAACTCCCATCTAATCCTCTAATATCCCTAATCTAATTAAGAAGCCTCTAGAATTGGATAAGTTCCCACCAAGTCTCTAGAAGTCTCTAAAATAGAGACTTGTAGAGAAATTTATATTCCTTGGATAATTTATATCGATTAGATCTCCTCATATATGTTTGAATCTTAGACCTTGATCTTCCTTCCCTTCCTCTATTTAACCAACAATCCTCCTCCATGGAAAGCAATTTAAGGATCTATATCCAAGTAATGTCAAAATTAGTCTATCAAGTACACAACCAATCCATGTCCAAATATTCATTGAATCAAGTATCCATTATCAACATCACTAATCAGGCATCATAATTTCAACAAAGATGGAATATCATCTCATCGGTACTATGCATTCACAAAACAAGGCAAAGAAAGGGGTGATAGGCATACTGATTGATATTAAGGGCTCAATTTTTCTATGTACATGACAAAGACTCACTCAACTCTCTGTAACTTCTTTAGTGTTTCATCCATATGTTAGTAGGTCATAAATATTTATAGCGTAAATTTTTTTTAATATCCCTTTATTTATTATATACACAATGCATAAAGATAAAATAATGATATTCTTTTTTGGTTAAATACCATATTTCTATTTTAAAATATAAATTCTATATTGTTTTATAAGGACTTACAAAGTTGGCCGTCAATAAATTTCAAACTTGTAGGTAAGGCTAATTTAGAATTCTAGGCTTGACCTATATATTTTACATTTTAATCTCCTTATTAGGCATTTGTATTGGCAAATCTTTTATTTTCTCTATATCTTTATTTGGTGTTAAATTTTCTTTCCTTTTATTAGGGTGTCAAATTTTCAATAAAATTTATTTCACATATAATTTGATTCATTAGAGCATGTAATTAAATTTTAAATGTTACTATATGAAAATTATTATATTAGCATTTTTCCTGAAGGTGCAAGTTACATTGGAAGGAATGTATCATTAATTTCAAGAAATTTTTAGGGTAAGTGTTTTATTTTCATCATTTGAGTATATACCCCTTTTAACTGTAAGATGTGAGCACATGTTAATGTATGAGAATTAAACCTACCAACCCTACCTACCACTTAGGACTAATCATCAATCAACAACCCTTTATCTTAACTAGAATCTCATCCATCATGATATTCAGATTGTATCACCAATAATGTGCCTGCTTATGCACCCATATGGCATGCACTTTTAAAAATATCTGATACTCACTTCAATCATAAAACAAATAATATTATATACTCCATAACCTCAACATATTGCCCCTACATTAGTGGCATTGCATTTTTGATTCGATTCACACATTAGATGTAGAGTCCTTCTATAATCAAATTAAAAAAAGTCAATACAAGATGCCACCACTCTGCAAGATAAACCCATTTGAAATAGGTATCAGGTATGTAAATCCAACAACTACCTTGAATTTGGGACATGTGTATGATATGGGACCTCTAGCCTATGATATCACTCTAAATACCATGTTATTTACCCTCATCATCATTACCCAACTCAATTTGAAATCTTTCACCCCTTAAAAGTTATGTATGGCATTTACCTTTATTCCATGTGTATGAGTATGGTATTTTGGTATGTTCTTAACATTTATGTTATTTCTATAAGTGTCAATATATTGGTAGCATAGATGAACATAAACTATAATATAAAATTTCAAACCACAATGTCACATCTCTATATCAGTGGCATTACATCATTGTTTTGAGTTGCATATCAGACATAGAGCCTTCTCAAAATCAAATCAGCCCTATGTTTTCCTCATCAACCCTAAAAAATAAGGAACATATAATCAAATAAGTTGGTACCCAACACACTATGTACCACTTTTCAATGGGTGTAAGTCATGCAAATCTAATAGTTGCTTTAAATATGAGATTAGTGTATGATATTGACTCCACTCACCATCATCATTTAGATCACCTTATCGCACATCACATTAGGACACCATAAAAAGGAACACATAACCTCATTTTTTATCATCACCTCCACTATAAATATATAATTCATTTTCTTAAAAAAGGTGAGATGCTATCGATGGTGATGGGTTTTGAGTGAGGTATGACTACCAACTTACACTAGTTCACTTCACAAAAATTTTATATATTTATATTTATTATTAATATATTATATAATTATATGTTATAATATTATTATTCTTTTAATAAAAAAATATATATTAAAACTATATGATTAAGTAATCTCCCTATGGAGCCTTGACACAATCAAATAAAATTTTGTTATGTCCTCATCTACCATTGACAATAGATAATGACCAATCAAATAATTCACTACCTTGCTTTGATATAACTATCATCTATCATTCTCCACTATTATAACATTGATATGCCAATTTAAAATTTAATGTAGTTGGATGTGTAGGTGTAAATTATATGGGATAAATGCTATTGGTATGTCATCACATAGAGAGATTCTTATCTTATAAAAGGTGATGTGTCTATTGATGCTAATATTATATTTTATATTTCATTATTATATTTTTATATGGACCCCATGTTGTTTGATATCACTTAAAATACCATCTCAATGCCCCTCACCACCACCGCACAACTCACATTGAAATATTTCACTATTTTCATGTTTTATATAGCCTTGCCCTTTCTTCTAGGGCTCCATGTATAATGTTTTCATATATTTTTAAGATGGATATAATTTATATAGGTTTCAAAATATTTGCAACATGGATGAATGGAAGATAAAATATACTCATTGAACTTCCTATCTTTTTCTCATATCAACGATAGTGCAACACTGATTTGAGATGCATGTTGGATGTAGAATCATGTCACAGTTAAATAAGATCTCATGGGGTCCTCATCTGTACCATTGACAATAGAAAATGGCCAATCAATAATTCTACCACCCTATAACCTATAGACCTCATATGATAATATATATAATTTAAAGATATATAATAGTAATAATATTTATATAACAAAAATAATATAATATAATATTAAAATAATAATATATATTATAATATATATATATATAGAGAGAGAGAGAGAGAGAGCTTTTGATTGGAGGCATAACCAGTAAGTATTTGAACAGAATTTTAACCAATTTTAGAACACAATCGAGGGTCCAGTCCTTGTAAATACACCATAGAAATAACACAAATACCCATTAAAAAAAGGATATCCAATAAAAAAATTAAACCAAGGATACCAACCACATTCTAAGACCAAAAAAGAAAAATACATTGACCAGATAATGAGAAACAAGAAAACAAAGAAGGATCAGGAGAAAAAATTAAGTAAAAAATCATAAAATTAACCATAGAGCTCAACCTTTAGCTAACAATAAACGTATACTTTTTACGTAAATCAAAGAATCCATGGTCCACTCCATGCCTCCATAGATAGAATTCTATGTCTCAATTTATAGCCTCTGCGCCATCCTCAATAATCTCAATCATTTTTTGTTGAGAAGAATCCCTTTTAGGATGGGGATAGAACACTCACTCTAGTCTGATTTTCATCATGACTTTTTCCCACATAGGAGAAGAGGGTTTCCCTAACTTCAAATTAGGTTGTGTTATTATTGAATCTGAAAATTCCCCTTGCTAAGACCTATTCTCACCCTACTAAAAGACTATTGTTGTCGAGGGCTCACTAGACAGATCCATATGTGAACCAAATCTTGATTTGGGCAACTAATATTTTTGACCCATTTCTCTAAGAACAATGAGTGATCACCTTGAAATTTTCTCTTGGGACATGAAGCA
The DNA here is from genome assembly GCA_037957365.1 of Torreya grandis. Classification (NCBI taxonomy): domain Eukaryota; kingdom Viridiplantae; phylum Streptophyta; class Pinopsida; order Cupressales; family Taxaceae; genus Torreya; species Torreya grandis. The sequence goes on from JARHVA010005799.1 coordinate 743,349, forward strand.
TACTTGTGATCCGAGTGATTACATTTTATGCATCTATAGGAAAAGCCTTAAAAATTGAAAAATTGATACCACACACCATGGGAAGAAGAAATATGAATAGAATGGTGTAGAGGTTTAGCTAAATCCACCATCAAACACACCTTGACATAGTTAAGATTTGACCCAATGGATTCATCAATTTTTACAAAGGTTCCTAACTTGCTAACCATTTTCTTAAAAAGATGAACATCCTACAAATCCAAAGGAAGGTTTTAGAATCTGACCTAGATATGAGCTTGAGATATCACTACAGTGGCTAGGTCTAAAAAGGAAGTCCATGGACAGAGGCACAACCCCAACTTGCCAAAGAACCATGGCCCATTTGTTTAGAAAAATTATGTCTTAAAAATTATGAAACAAATACACAAAAAAATCATTTGCCAAGACAGATAGAGAAGGAGATGAGAGTGAGGGAAATTTTTTCTAAGACCACTCTAAAAGTGAGCTCCAAGAGGGTCACTTTACCACACACCTAAAAATCAACTCTCTATGTCCTCTTTCTACTTCTAGCATAGAGAGTTCAACATTTAAGACTTTAAAGAGAGAGGAGATTTAAAAAAGATTAATGTAATATCACACATAAATGTTGTATAAAGGGTTTTATTCTGAGATGAGTTTGCTTTAGTATTTTCCTCTTATATAGTCTTTTTACCCTCCTCTAAGAGCTTTTCCTTTTGAAAATCACTCCTAGAAATTAGAATAGGAACTGATGCAGGATTCTTTCTAAGAATGACTTCTTTAAAGAAATCACTACAATAATGGAAAGGTTTTAAGGAATTTATACAGTTATTAAACACAACATCCTTTATATAAACCCCAATTTTTCTATTTTTATGCTTAAATGGAAAGAAAAAAACCTCTAGCATACCATTTCACACCACTAGCCTATCCATCTACAAAACATTCTCAAGGGACAGGTGATATTAAACAAATGTATATGCCAAAAACTAGATATTTTCTTAACACCTTTTTCTTTCCTCCCTCTACCCAAATCTAAAATAACCCCATATTGTTGCTAATTTAATAACCTCCTAGCACCAGCATCCTTCTGGGATTTATCCTTGAAAGGGATCTATACCGATATTTGCCTCCTTCACTTGTTCTACTTCAACACAATTACCACTACCATTGGTGTTGGAATCCCCTAGAAAATAACCTGAGCAAGAACATATTACCTATCCTAATCAAACCCAAATCCCTCACTTTCTAGGAGACACCTCTGACTACTATGCTTGAATCAACGTCTACTCTTGTTGTTTGAATAACCCCTCTACCCTTCATCATTGCTACCCTGGTCTACTATCCAACTCTAAACTTAACTAGTGGAATCGATGCTTACTCTCCTCCCTCATCACCCTCACCATCACCATATTTTCCATCACCATCTTCCCTCATTGTCATCACCATTTGCATGTTGCCTCTACTCTAATGTTATTGTTTTTATTACTAAAGGCTTACAATCATAGAGACCCAAATTCTTAGTGGTTTAATAGTGTAGTAAAGTGCAATACTCTATTACTATACATATATTAATATTATTGATATATTATATATTTTATTAATATCTTAATATAATATTAATTTATAATATTTGATTATATTATAGTAATATTGTATTTATTATTACTTTATAAAACTTCGTATAAATGAAATGATGCAATGATTGAGGGAGGTCACGTATATTTAAAATTTAGGTCACACGTTATGCCCAAAAATTGACCCAATCAACCTAGTACAATTATGGACAAAACTTCACTAGGTCACAGGCTATATAAGCCAAGAGCTGGCCTAGAGCCTAAATGAATTTTACCTAAAATAGTACAAGGTCAATCTATTTGACCTAGTATAGTTTACTATTGAAAGGGGTTTAAGGCTAGGAAAATGGGGATAAAAGGTGGGGAATGATTGATGAGTGTGTAGTAGATAAAAACAAGCTTAGGTATATTGTTTTAAGGAGACAAATGTGTAGATAAGAAGTGGAAATAAGGACAACAAACTTGTGAAGCACAAATAGTATGCCCACCCCTTTTTTGGTGCACCCATTAAGGCATGCACTTAGAGAGATTGAGACACGATAGGTTCCTACAAGATAATGAGCATCAATAAGTTTAAAATTTTTCAAAATATTATATGTGTGTATATTCTCCACTCAAAGTTCATCACATTTTACATGAGTGCAACATGAGATGGTACTTTGGGACTAGAACATGATAACACATAACACTGATAATAAGTAAAATGCATTAAATATAAAATAAGATAAATGAAAGTACATAATTGAAAAACACATACCTTTAATTACCTTAGTTTTTATATAAAAAAGGGGATTGCAATAGAAGTGAAGGCATCTAATGTGAATAATATTTGTCAAACCTATAGAGATTAGTGTAAAAAAGAGGGAAAAATCAAAATTTTGAAATATAGGCATATAGTAGTGGAAATGATTCTCTACGATGTCACTATTCTAGACATTTTTATGGTTTTGGAAAAATAGTTAGCAAAGACAAAAATAGGAAGGTCTTAGGAAAATTGGCAAATTAGGATTGTTACGGCAAGGTGGGAATATTAAAGGCAAATAAATGACACAAGGATGAAAAATGAATGACAAATGATTGGAGAACACAGTAAATCATATTGGGAAGCATGCAAAACATAAATGGTAAAAAGGAATGTAGAACATACCAAATCACGTTGGGAAGCATGTAGAACATAAAGGATAAATAAAATATCTATGCAAGAAAACTTTAACAAATATATGTAAGTGAAAAGTATCCTTATGTAAGATAAGAATGTCAAATAAAATATGAATGAATGAAAATTAAATGCAATTCAAGATGTGATACAAACATGAATAAGTGAAGGATAAGTGAAGTCTACTTATTTTTGTAGAATTCACTTATCCAAATGCCATGTGTAGGATAAGTGAAGTCTACAAAAATAAAACAAGAACATGATGGAGAAATGAAAACCACAATATCTAAAGCATGAAAATTAAAATTTAGTGATTTCTCTAAGGTACAATGTAAGAAAACACAACCACCTAATACAATGAGTAGTATGATGATGAGATGGTGTGGTAATCAAAATGGTGTAAGGGTGTTTGTGATGAAGGTCTGGTCTTATCCAAGGTCTTATAATCCCACTCACAAACTATAAACCAAGAGGTGTAATAAGGTATATGTAATCAAGTATTTGATTAGATAAAATCAATATTAAATAATGGGAATATAAGGAAAATATGTTGTTAGACATGTCTAGATAAAAGCAATCATAACATTTTTGAAAATATTTCAACCACCCATTTTGGTTAATCATAATGGTTTGATTTAATGTTAAAGGTTTAATTTTAATATCTATGTCATCAAGTTATTTACTATTCCCAAGTTTAGATATTGTGGTCAATTTTAATTCTTGAAGTCTATCTTTATATTTGTGAAGTTTCACATATTCATGACTATTTTAAGTTAATAATCATGTTGAAAACTTTGCTTAAAATGGACCTGTAGAATATAATTTGAGATTTTATCAAGTCATCCATTATTTTTCTCTTCATTTATTCATAATCATGGATATGGTTGTTTTCCTTGTTAAATTCTCAATTAAGGTTTAAAAATCTATAATTTATTTTTAGTTATATATGGTTGTAAGCCAAACATTGTAAATTACAACTTTTTACTTAATTAGTTGAAGGTCTTGCATTTTAATTGTTATTTTAAGGATTTAATATAGTCAAATTACATATTTTAAGTATTATATTCATAATTTTTAGGTATTTACAATATATCAAAAGAATTTAATTTGGTCAAATTATTAACATGATTCCAATTTTGTACGTTCCCACAGAATGATCAGTCAAAGATTACAAATTGCTAATCATCTAGCTTACAAGTTGACCAATTTTGAAATAAAATATAAACATAATTTTTAAAAATTATCTAATCTAGTTTGATTTAACTTTTAGGATTAAACATTTCAATCCAAAACTAATTATCATGTGCTTCTAGGCCATCGCTCAAAGAAACCATTTGGCACTTTTAAAATTAATTTTGATTATCTATTTTGCCTTGTATATATCATCTTGTTATGAACAATCATTCCTTGTATATAATTACTTGTTTTTATGTGTATATTGACTTAAAATAATCATTGTATCATTCCCCTCACACATAGGTGATTAGTTGGTTATTTAATCGTATTGTGTGTTTGTTTGTTTGTTTTTCAAGCCCCCCTCTAGGATAAAAAATGGCATGGAGTTGATCCCCATGCACAGGCTTAGTTTATATGGGTTAGTTTCATGGAATTCATCACCACATGTTAACCAAACTCTATTTTCTAGTGGAGTATAACAACTAGGGAAAATTATTGTTAGGCTAAGCGGTTGATCGTGTATAGGTCATCCATGAAGTGGAAGAGTTAATTCTCTGAATTAGGCATTAGAAAATACCCTATACATACTTGGGCCCCAATGTAACTTAATATATATAGGGGATGCCACTAAAAACTTGATGCATACCTAACATAAGACATTTCAATTGTAGCAGGTGTATTACCGTAGTAGTCAGTATCAGCTCTGAAGTAGCTATCATGTGTGAGTAAGGTTGAGAGTGTTCAGTCGATATAGTAATGGGTCACCAAAATATAGCTCACCTATGAAGCCATTAGATAGTGTAGACATCAAGTTACACACACTTGATTTTATTAATCATAGGTTGTGTATTGATTTCTTGGGTGTGTATTCATTCTTTAGTAAAATTTCATACCCTAGTCAATATCCTATTAGCATCTTGTCACTCTATCAATTTAAAACTATGAAACCCATAAATTATAAATCTAATCCAATCATCTTGCCTATTCATAACTAGTATCCATCATATCATCACCTTTCTAGTTTGAATCTAGGCACCCATCACTATACTCAATCCTTTTACTAAATTGACTACTAGGCATTGTTGATAGGTTATTATCACCTATTTTACTATCAGTTTAACATTTGATCATAGTCAACCATTATCTCAATCACATTTTAATCCATTTATATATTCCATCCTGATCATCATCTATCACACTATCTTGATCATTTGACCTACTTAGTTCAAGAAACATTCTCTAATCCTTAGTCTACCTTCATCAACCCCCCATCATCATCTATCCTTTATCACCCATCTCCATGGATCTGGACCTAGTTATTTTAGAACAATACATCTTGGCCAATAAGGATGAAGTCATTTTTTAGGAAATATATTTAGGTTCTTACCTACCCTCAGACCTTGATCCCAGTCACCCCAAATCACCATCTTATAGGACCACAAAATTAGTCTCAACCTTCCTTAATTTGGTCATCCTAATCAATCAATACATCACAAAGAATAAATATGAATTCCTTTTATGACTAGTGAAGATGGGTACTCACTTTCTTGATGATTTTGATCCCATAAGCCTAGATTCACCTCCCAAACAAGTTTATCATCAACCCTTATCCCATTCTCATCCATCATCCACTATCCCTATTAAAAACCCCTTAGCCCTAATTCATACCCATCTAGAGTCAAATCCTCCATATACTAATCATAATCCACCACCTTTATCACCCACAACCATTAAATTAGACACCTCTCTCATAGACCAATACATAACTTCCAACAAGGATAATATCCTCTTATAGTTCATTAAGATGGGTATACCACTTCTTAAATGTGTTAACCCCATTCAAATTATTTCACCTCCATCACAAACCCCTTTGTGTAAGTCTCCTTCCAATCCCCCATCTACTAGTCATAGACAATCATCTACTCCTTCCCCTTCTAGTGAATGGAGTCAAATCTTGGCCACTCATCTATCCACCTAACCACATCAAACACCATTTGATGTAAATTCCAATGCTTCCACACCAAAGTCATAAAACAAATTGGGTCCTTTTACTTACCTTCCTATATCATTGGAATCCCTTTTCCAATAACTTGTCACCATTAATGTGATGGTCTATCCACTGATACAACATCTTGATCACACTAAACATAATCCTTGTTGGTATAAATCAAACCAATATTATTTATATCATCAAAATTTTGGGCATTCCCTTAAACAATGTCAAAATTTCCAAGATTATGTCCAAGACCTCATCAATCACGGTGACCTGGTAATTGAAGATGAATTAGATAAATATCTATCTTTGGGAGAACAAGAAGAGGAATGCCAAGCTTCCATCCCCTGTCATAATCAAAACCTTCTCCTTCCAAGACAAGGTCAATACATCATATCTATCCTCCATGATCCCCTCATCTTTGACCACCCATTCATTCCAAACAAGTCTTCTCCCCATAAACCTAGTCCTTCCATATTCCATAATCCCTTTTATGGACATATATTTACTTCATCCATTATTCATCCATAATCTCCATCTCACCCACCACATCAAAATACTGCTATTGATAGGAAAATTTTGGATAATCACTCATTTAATCACAACATTACGTCATGTGTATCACTCAAGATAGAGGATTTTATAGGCTTTTAGGCTTATATACAATCATATAAACCCTAGATTAGGGTTTGGCCTTTTTACTGAGTTTATATTATTGGAAAAATATGAAAATTTATATATTGGCCCTAATAATCAAGTTTAAGATGAATCATTAGGTCTTTGATTGAAAATGTATGGATGGTAAGGTTTTTAAATGACTGAGTTATGGGCTATGCCTAATTAGGCCTTACAAGAGAGGGGTTTCCAAAGGGAATGGTACATAATGAAATAATGTAGTTATGAAATTTTTTACATAGTTTGAATGGGATAAAATAATAATGAATATGGGATTATCATTGAATGAAGAGAGTTTATATTATTTGAACTAAGGCAAAATAACAAAACAATGTTACTAGCCTAGTGTAGCCTTGAAGAGGAAATGTGTGGTAACAAAACTCTGAAGGGTAATTTAACAATTTAAATATATGAATATATGTATGACATGATATTTTAAGACAATAAAAGAAATGATATTGGCTCTTGATACCTAGTTTTACTTTTGGGTCTTATGAGACCTAACAAGACCTTGTTCTAAAGGACCTAGTTTATGAGACTAACCAAAGAGTTAAAGGAGAATTAAATATGGCCTGATATATTTATTTATAAAACACAAATGGATTATAAACCAATATATATAAAATTTATAATCCTTGTATAAACAAATTAATGGACACTACATACCTTGGCAAGGAACTAAGTGGATACAAGAACAAGCAAGTATAGGCCAGAACAAGTGAGTGTGACTAATTGGATAATGAACCAAATAATGATGCTAGAGAGGAATTCTCCCTAATGCCTCTACATCAATATGCTCTTTTAATATATTTGTGATTCTCAAAGGTTGAATCTATGTTATGCAATTTTAGGAGTGAATACCTTAAACTTTTGTTGAATCACCTAGTTTCTATTTTATGTTTTACTTGCATTTCTTCCTTACCCTTTGCACCCAAATCAATTTGAAGAATTGGATTCTAAAACCCTAGAGTTTGCTTTTAAGATCACATTTGAGTCCCACTTCTTTAAATATTCCCATATAATGTTTTTCATTGATATAAATAGTTTTAGGCATCAACAGTTCATTCTTTATTAACATGCCTAATGGGAACCAAACCCATAATCACCTGATTAAAAGTCAGATTTTATGAGCCATAGGCCCATTATAAGGTCATAAATAGTGAATAATATAGTATTTTTATCAAAAACTTTGGTATTTTCAACTCATCAAATAACTATAAGGTCTATCACATCAAAACAACCATAACAAATGGCAATCCAAAGACCACTAAGGAACTTCATAGGATGGAATAGTGGAATCCCAGTCATCCTTCTAGTAGCCCCAATTACATAGGATATTATTATTATGAATGCCTTAAAATCACTCCCTAAATTCTCAAGGGAAGACTTCAAAAGTGTGGTAGAACATCTCCAAGATGTTACCAATGTTTGTACTATGCACTATGTCACACAACATAACATGGCCTTAAGGCTACTAGTTGCCTCTTTCAAAGGGTAAGATCTTGATTGCTACCAATCCATACCACACAACTCCATATCTACTTGGGATGACCTAGGTAATCAATTATTTGAAATATTTAATGAGAAAGTAGATGAGTCCTCTCTTTTTATATAGCTAATTACCATTAAAAGGTCCTCATAAGAGGTTATTATTGAATTTAATACCAAGTTTGATAAAACCTGGCAAAGGATCTGAATAGCATCTCAACTACCTATAGGTATGTCCATTATATTATACCTCAAATCCTTCAACTTGAACATAGTAATCATGATCCAATCTCTTAGATGCTAGTACCTATTAGATGCCTAAGACTTAGCAGTCAGAGCATAGAACAAATTTATAGATGCCAAGAAGCTTTCCCCTTGACCATTGATACTAATGTTCCCAAAAATATCTATGATATTACAAGAGGATTTGTCAAGCACCTTTTAGGTACCATATTTCATGTATGTATATTTTCCTACTTAGATGAGCACATCATCTTCATCCTTACTAGTTGTGGAGATAAATGACATGAAGAGCATCTTCTAGAACTTCTCTAATGAGATCATTAATCTCAAAAGGCAATAGGCCATGCCCCTAAAGCCTCATTTTTAAAACTAATATGAAAAAAGAGTGCAATAATAGTAGAACCAATACCAATAAAAGTAGAGGCTAAATCATCAAGAGCCTAATCATCAAATTCCAAATCACCAAATGTGATTCACAAACACATTTTTCCTGATCCGCAAACCTTTACAATAGTCTCATCGAGTTTAAATAGAGAACTAATTTTTGGCCAAAATAACTTGGTATATGGTTCTAATTCATGGGGCTTCTTGTGAAATTTCATTCGTATTCCTTGAAACTACCCAAGAGGAAACATTCAACAAAATGTTGTCGAGAAGTGAAGATAAAGAAATAACCTTGATTTATCTTCTTAGAGATATCAATCCTTGGGTGTTAAAAATGATGTCTTAATGGCATAAATGTAGGGAATATCCTTAGAAAATTAAGAAGATATATCCCTAAAGAATGTGCTTTTCTCTTGGGTATAAGGTGAAGATGTGGTTTATGTGATTGTGATCCTAACATTAAAGGGCCATGATTCTAATTGGACAACTTCACCCAATCCAAGAAGAAACTAGATAAGACCCAAGAATATTTCACAAGGCCCAAAGAAGATTTTTAGAAACACACAAGACCCCAACTGTGACCTCCAACATATCAAAAATAGAGTGAAATAACACAAAACAAACCAAAAGACCCCAAGGTCTAATCGTAAGGGTCGTAAAACATAGTGGAACAACTAAATAAGGCTCCCACTAATGTTTCCCTATAGGATGTCTTGTTTATCCCTAATAATAAATAGTTGTTGAAAGAATCATTGGAAGATCGAGAGAAACCCACTTAAGCTATTCCAACTATGGATCTAGAGAAAGATCAAAGAAATAAAGTTAGCTCCAGTGAAAAACCTCATGTGCTATCTACATTCATCAACTCTTAGGTATGGGTAAGTAAGATAAAACCTACCTTATTCTATTTGGATCTCATTATAGGGAATAAGTTGTTGCACAATTTCATGATTGATTCTTGTGCTAGCACCATCCTAATACCTAAAAAAATTATGGACGCACTAAAACTTAAGTATGAACCTTTGAATAAAGGGGTGATGCAATTAGATGGGAAGAAAGTTTAGAGCATAGGTATTATTAGGGATCTTCCCATAACTCTATACTCTTTTCCCAATATCATAGTCACCTAATAGGTTATGGTGATAGACATCATGTTAGTCTTTAGGATATGTTTATCAAGATATTTTATAGCCAAGATAGGTGGGTACCTATCCTTGGATTGGTCCCATTTGATCCTACGAACCAAATATGGATCAAAATTGAAGGTGTTGTTTAAGCCTATACATCCTAAACACATAGTTGATGAGGCTATGGAAACTTTCAAAGCAACACAGACTTATTTCTCTAAGAAAGAGATGTATCACATATAAATGTTTGAATAATAAAGGGTGGTAGATAATAGTATCCTAGAGGAAGAAGTCCTTGTCAATGAATTTATTGAGAATGACTCTTTCAGGAATCTTGACACCACCAACCTTGAGACTTATGTAATCCATGATGTAGATTAGGCCATCCCAAAGGTCATGAAGAGTAAGGAGGAGGATCAAAGAAAAGAGCGTAAAAGGGATTCTAATTTTTGGACTCTACATTTTTATGGCGAAAAATGTAAAAATAATTCAAAAATAGGCATCTAATTAGTGTCTATATCTAGAAAAATACCCTATGACCCTTTTGATTCTAATTTGCCTACATGAGCAATCAAGCTAAATATGAAGCACTAATCCATGGCCTCAGCCTCAATGAGTGCATGGGAATAAATCAACTAAAAGTATTTAATGATTCCAAATTAGTGGTAAGACATGTGAGATGGGTCACAATTTTGATAATATTTGTATGAGGTCCTAACACCACTGAATCTGATATTTGATCAAAGCATTCGAAGCTTTCAACATTCAAATCATCGCTAGAAACATGAATGTGGAGGTAAATAGGATGGTGATAATTATTTCCTAATTTTATCTGATGATATATTTATTCACCAATGAGAAATCAGTTTAGGTGATCATCAAACCCACCATTCTTGATAACATCTAGAATGGGAAACTATTTGAGAGCAATGCCTAGATTGCCATGCTTTTCCAATGGTCATGCAAATTTGTGAAGTAGTTACAACCAAAGATCAAAGAAGCCTATGGGGATTATATCATGAAACTAAAATCTAATAAGTTTCTAAAAGGGATGATCTCCCTAGAGACCCTATTTGAATTTGATAATATGAGGAATGAAAAATATAAGTTCATCATAGATAAAAGTGACTACTCCAAGTTTGATGTTGGAGAAGGAAGGAAACTAAAAGCTAAGAAAGAGGTTTCCCAAAATGAAAAGGATCAATTGATGTATTTCTATAATAAATATGGATTGATGGCCTAAACCTATGATGACCTGAAAGTGTATGACCATGAGATAATCCAGTATACCATTGATATAATCAAGGGATCTAAGCCTATATGGTAAAAATAAAGGCTAGTTAACCCAAAAATTGAATCTCTTATGGCTCAAGAACTAAGGGAATTGAATGATTCATGGATTATTTACCCAATAAATAATTCAAGTTGGATATCCAATCTAATTATAGTGAGAAAAAATAATGGGGAAATTAGTTTATGCATGGATTTCATGGACTTAAAGAAAGTGTCCCTAAAATATCATTACCCATTCCTTTAATGGAACATATTATCCAAATGGTATCATGTATGGAAATGTTATCTCTATAAGATGGATTCTTGGGATACAGCCAAATGTGGGTCAATGAAGAGGACCAACATAAGATTATTTTCAATACAAGGTGGGGGACCTTCACATATGTGAAGATTCCTTTCATCCTCTCTAATATAGGGGCTACCTTCCAAAGAGCCATAGATATATCCTAATTCTTGATCGATAAGATCATCCTCATTTACCTGGATTATTTGACTATATTTTCCAAGAAAAGGAAATATCACTTTGATCGATCATTTGAAGAAGGTTTTCCAAAAGTGCCAAGAGTTCAGGGTATCTCTTAACCCCAAAAAAGTGTGTCTTTAGTGCCCTTCAAGGTAAGTTATTAGGATACGTAGATCCAAATAGGGCATATCTATAGATCCTGACAAAGTAAAGTCCATCAATGATTTCACATTGCTAGTCAATAATAAGGGGGTCTAATCTTTCTTAGGAAAAATTAAATTTCATTAGCAGATTCATATCCAACTTTATAGGGCTAGTAAGGCCCATCACATTGATGCTAAATAAAGATCAACCTTTCAAATGGAACCCCAATGGGGGAATAGAATTTGGTAATATCAAAGATATGATATCCACTTCCCCTATGATGGTTAATCCTAACTTCTCCAAATATTTTATCATGTATGTTAATGGGAGTGAGCATAGTTTGACAATTGTGTTAACATAAAAAGAAGAGGAAGGGAAAGGCAAACACCTGATTACCTTCTACTCAAGGACTTTGCACAGCTATGAGACCAAGTATAATTTATCTAAAAAATAATCATTCAGCATCATCAAAGGTCTCAAAAATTTTAGGCATTGGTGGTGGGGAGAAAGATATTGGTATACATGGCATATTATAGTGTCATAGAACATATAATGGAAGGGGAGATGATATAAAAATGGGCCAATTGGATCACCAAGATCATAAAATATGACATTGAAGTTATGCCAACCAAGGTGATATGAGGAAGTGGAATTTTTGAATATCTATCTCAATGCACAAGTGCCTTGGTAGAAGAACAAGATGCACTGAAAATAGTTTTAGTAAATCAATATGAAGCTGATGGGTCCTAGGTTGATAACAATAACCATTTTATGTAAACCATCCAATATCTAAATGGCCTTCCTATACACAAAATAAGGTTCTATATATTATAGGGGGCATTTACATGTTAGCCCAAGGAGTCCTTTTCTAGAGTAACTTTGATGGTGAGATACTCCAATTCGTGGATAGTCACTAAACCAACAAGATTCTATAGGATATGTATTTCACCCCTCTAAGTAGACATTTATCCACAAAGACAATTTCTACCAAGATCATGTGCATGGGATATTACTGGATGACCATGTTCTCTGATTGTCATCAGGAAATCAAGAAAGGCCATCGATGTTAATTCTTCTTGGGCATGCAAAAGAATTTGGACATGCCACTAAATCCAATCATGGATAATGAAACTTTTGCTTAGTTGGGTTTGGATTTCATTAGGATGATCAATCATATTTATAGCATAGGCCAAAAATGGATACATACATCCATTAATTACTTCACTAGGTGGATTAAAACAACCTTGTTGAAGGAGGAAACTATAAATATGATCCTCAATTTCTTGGAGTAACTAGTAATGAGGTTTGGCCCTCCCAAGATGATCATATCAGATAGACTATGCAAAGGCCTTCTTTAGTTCTAGGATTTTATAATTTGTACTCCAAAATGGTATTTTCCTAAAGATTTCATCTAATTACTACCTACAAGGGAATGGGTTGGCCAAATCAACTAATAAGAAACTCATCAGATTGATCAAAATAATGAGCACTAACCAATAGTGGGAGTGGCATATGCATGTGAAACTAGGTCTGTGGACTAACCAAATTACTCCCAAGTATATTTTGAAGACATCTCTATATGAACTAGTATACATGAAGGATGTGGTCATACCCATATTAATGGAGGTTACCACCTTACAGATTTTAAAATCTATTGAGATAACAGAGAATAGAGTGATGGAGGTTAGGTTGGTAGAATTGATCAACCTCAAAGAGGTGAGAGAATGATCTAGTGACGCTAAGGTCACCCAAAATTAAGTAGTCAAATGATGGTTTGACAAAAATATTTCCAACCCAGGCTTTAATCTAGGGGACTTAGTTTTAAAGTATGATGAAAGAGCCATGAAAGTGAGGTAACATGAAAAATTTGATTCGTTATGGATGGGACCCCTTCACATCATTATTAATAGGTAGGGTAATGCATTCAAGTTTGAAGATGAAAAAGGCAATGCTTTAGAGATTCTAGTTAATGAAATCCACCTAAAACATTTTAATTGATTTACTGGTTCCCCCTTGTATATAGTTAGTTTCCCTTTTGTTTTTTTCATTTAAATTTTTTATTTTTGTTTCATGTTAAGAATAAGTTCAATTGACACAAGTTATTCATCTAGTTACCAAGTGTCAATTCTTTGGCTCCCTTAATTTTGAATCATCTAGTGATAGATGGCTATTGACTAGAAATTGATTCACAATTAGGTATATTTCTCTTAACCAAAAGGAGTAAATAGAGTTACCATAAACTTATACCTTATACTTCATTTATATGTCAAATTCAGGATGTAGACTTGATAGGATGACATCACTATATGTGCGCAATCAATCTTCTAATTTGACCTTATACAAATTATTATCTAAGATGTTGAAGTCATGGAGTAAATAGAATGATATAAATGAAACATGAAAACAATACTTTGAAATAAATGCTTATAATTTGGAAGTTTCCTTAAACAAATCTAAGCAAGAATGTAAATCACATAATTCAAAAATAAAACACACAATGGATAAATAAATCAAATAATATGTTTAACTATTTAAATGGGTTGGATTATTGCTATATACTTCCAAAGAGGGCCCTTCCTCCTTATGACTTCATCTTCAATCCTTCCTCTCACAACACTTAATTCAACTCAAAAATGCTTGTTCATATTAATTAAAAATGCAACAATGAATTGGTGCAAGAAATTACAGTAAAAGTTACTTAACAAAATGCACTTCTGATAATCTCTAATCAACATATAATATATCTCAAATTTGATGTTACACATACTTATACCATAAATTATATTTCTTTATACAAAATAATATATATTATAATCTAAGAAACATTTTACTTAGGATAACCAAAATTGGCACATTTTGCTAAAGTCATCTTTCATATAAATTCTACAATTTTGTTGTAGGATAAACAAAGTTGTTTCATTATTCAACCACTTCCTTATTACGATCCATGGATATTAAATTTTTTTCCATGAGTCAGTTGAAATAGGAATCAAACTATATTCATTCACACCCTTGTTCATGCATTGGCTATAAGATAGTATGTGTAATGAGATTCCTTTACTATAGGACATTATGTGTTATATACCTATTTATAAAAAACATATTTAAAACACATTATAGAATAATCATCCTAAAACAATAGATACTTATCATATAATTAATTCAAATACATAATTCTAACTATTCAAAGAGTATAGAAACACAATGTTATTTATAGGATTATGGCAACTTGAGAAAGGAAATTTATGGGAAAGTACTCAAAATCATGGTTAAAAAGAAGGATGAGTGTAATAAATGAACAAGAATAATACATTTCTAAATCTCATCACACCCCCCACCTTAAGATATTGGTCAACCATGAGTAGTAAACTTGCTCATTCCCATTCAACAAAGAAATCTAAAATCTATGGGATCTATGGCACCACTATCAAAGTTAGCATAAAATCCATTCCTCTATTCAAGTAATTTCCATATTTCAACCTCCCTAGATTCATCCAATGGGTATTTATCCTACCAATCTATAATGGGATGCCAAAATAGAGGGGGTTTGAATTTGAGGTTCAGTAACTGAGAACCTATTTCACCTACAAGAAGAATATGTTTTGTGATTTTGTTACATGTTGCATTAAATTTAAAAGGGGAATATGGATATTTATTTTTGAGTGTAGGAGTGAGCTCATTCCATCATTCAATACATGACTCTTTGGCTGTAATACCAATAGAAGTTATCAATCCTAAATAAAAATCTTGGGCTTCATCACAATTCTTTACAAACCAAGCTTTGACATATTTCTTCAACATGATATTATCCCATTCAATAAATACAACATTAGGTGCCATTGATTCTCTCCTCATAAACAATTAGCTTTCATTATCCTTTTTTCTATATTTGACTACTTCTCTTCATCTTCTTTGTTCATTTAACAAATATGATCAAAATGCCTTTAGTTGGACATCTCCAATATACATATTAGGGTTGCACTCTCTATCATAAGAAATGACATAATTGTGAGGGTAGAAGTCTCACAATTGTGCTTGTTCTTCCTATGAATTTTATTTATAGATAGAAAATAAGGATAAGGGATCAATTACTTCATGAGTCATGTCATAATAAATTTAAACTTATGCCATTACTCCTCAAGGTAGAATAAATAAACTATTTTAGAAGGCCTGCAGTCAAGAAACTCTTGGGTAAGACCAGCCACATCTTAAATTTTCTACTTTAGTTTGGATATTCTTTCTTCAACTTATTCTCTTATTTCAATTTCTTATTTTCTTTTCTTAATTCCTTGAGAATTTTAGACTGACTATCCATCTAATTCAACAATTTATAATATATTGCAAATGTGGAATGATACCTAACTTCCTGGGCAGTTGGTAGGTTCTTCCTATTGATTTACCTCTATAAAAGGTTTTGAAATAATTACTATAAGATGGTCTTTGATAGAAGGCTACAACTGAAAAATTACTGTAGCAAGTGCATCCAGTCCTCCTCCAAACTAATCTTGTATATTCTTTCTTAGTCACTCAATTTCTTATAGGGATGTCTCTAGAGTGGGAAAATCCACTTGTATAGTAGGTTGCTCCATTTATTCTGATTCCTCCTACATTGGTTCCTCATGCAACTCTTAAAGACTATGCTTTACTTGTTTTGCCTCCTGATTGTATTCTAGAGAACATTCTCCCTTATTTAATTTAACCTATAGAGATTCATTACTACTAGTAGTCTGGTTTTTTCTAGATTCTTCATTAATTTCAATAATATAAGAAGGTTTGGTTCTCATTTTTATTCTCAATCTATGGGATCTATGAGGAGTAGAGGTTACCTTGGCCTTTTTGGGAGAAGGTGGAAGTTCCTCCTCAAACTCCTCTAAATCAGGGTAAAGAATGAGTTTATTTATTTTTCCTGTAGATTCCCTTCTTATGGAATTCCTTTCTTTAGTCTTTGTTATAGGTTCATGTGTGGCTACAATAAGGTCTCATTTTACAAGTTCTTGTGGAGATGCAAGAAGTTTTCCTTCTATAGGTTCTTGTGGAGCATCAAGAAGGTTTTCTACTACAGGTTCATGTGGAGCTACAAGAAGGGATTCTTTTGATATCTGTTCTTCTACCTCCCATTCCTTTTCTATTTCATTTCCTTCTATATCACTTTCTATATTTTATGTTACTTGGAGAAATTCTTCCAAACATATGTTAGGTTTAGTCTTTTGCAAACAATTTTGAACAATCAATTGGATTAAACAATGATAGGAAAGATATTTGGAATTACCTTTTTGAAATACCTCTACTATTTTTGAGATCATGTGGAGAAATAAGTTGGGGATGTTTATCTCTATATCATGGTTTAAATGATTCATGAACTTGAATTGAATGTAATGTATCATGGAATACCTCCCTTCATAAGTGAAATATCTACAAATGAACTTAGCATCTTTGGCCCATTATCCTAGTAAAGATAACCATGCAATGCCTTACTTTGAAGTTTTTATTCTTTTATTTTCTCTGATGAGATTTTGTCTTTCTGCCTTGGCATCAAATTTTTCTTTCCATGCCTCCCTTATTCATGAAAATTTTGTTACTCTACTAATGATAGTTTCTATCAAATTTATATCCATTCCTCTTACTATTGCCAAGTTGTTATGTAATGAACCAGTGAATTATTTTGCAATCCCTTGATTTAGGGCATGTATCCTCTCAAAATATTATGCCCTTCCTACATTATGGAATACGGCTAGGATGTCTAGGATATTGATTAAAGGAGTGATATCAAGTGGTTCATGTTTAATCAAGTTCTCTTCCATATTGTGAGATGAAATTTGAGTTGCAATTCCATGTTCTTATAGCAAAGGTTTTATGGCTTTGGAAAAAAAATTGTAAATTTTTTTATTGGTATTGAAATAATCCATTTAAATTATGTAAAATCTCCCCCCTAAATTAAACTATCACTTGTCCTCGAGGGATGAAACTAACATGCACAAAACAACTTATGGTAATAACAAAGGGTGGCAGTAGTAGCACATCAAAGGTCACATCAATTAGTGAAGGATAAGATATGGTGGCATGTTAATAACATTAAAACCCGTCATATTTAGTAATAATTGAAATTTATTGCATAAAATATTTACCTTGTTACTTGTATTAATACCTTTCATTAATGCACAAATGATGATTTGAAATGGTGGTCTTGGCATGTATTGTCATTTGATTGGGAGTAAATCACTTTATGTAGGATGTAATTTAGGATGGAATGATAAAAATACATCATATATCAACAAGTTTTTCATCTTATAGTAAGAAGTATTTCCTGTAGAAACAAGTTTCTCATCCTGTAGTAAGAAGGAAAATGTATTTTTTATCTAAGGGAATGAATTTACAAGCAAAAATAAATGAAAACAAAAAATTTATTGAAATAGTGCCCTTTCTCTTTCTTTATTTTTTAACAAATGTCACCAATGACCTAGTTTTCAGAGACAATATCCAATAGCAACACCTGAATGTTTTCATTTCTAAATTTTCTAATTTTTTAAATATTTTATGGCCCAAACTCAACTAGAATCATAGGAATCTAAGAGGGAATATTTTATTCATCATGAACCAATATATTGTGAATGTCTTATTCTGGGCTATAAGAAGCTTTTATTATTCTTGAAAAATATTAGAGAAGGGTTTACATAAATACCCTTCAAATGTAGGAATAGGTTGATTTTATTCATGAATAAGAGATGAATGTTGTTCTCCAAGAAGTTGATGAGTGAGATTTTCCTTGGAAAATGGTTTATTAAATAGCTTGAACCTATGGCCATTAACAATTACTCAAAACCAAATAGAGTCAATGGAATTGAACTTTACAGCTCCATTATCAAAAAATCATTTGATCTCATAAGGCCCAAGCCATATAGACTACAACTTTATTTTATGATCTTTATATTAAGAGTCAAACAATATTGCCTATTCACTAGGTTACAAATTCTTTGTCTTGACGTTCCTCTCATGCCAACCCACACATTACCTTTGTACTATTTCACTATGATGAAGTGCTTCCTTTTTTAGTTCATCAAGTGCATTCAACTACATGATCTTATCTTGTTTAGATTTGAAAAGATCCAAGAACAAATCAAGTTTTGTTCTTAATGTTTTATTTTCAAACTCAATGGACAGAACCAGATTTTTTCCATAAACTAGTTCATATGGAGTGAAACTAGTTATGTTTTTTAGGTGATTCTATAAACCTAGACTACTTCTAGAAGATGATTTAACCAATATTTTCTATGCAGGATGAAAATCTTAGTGAAGATATTTTCCAGTTCTCTATTTGTCACTTCCACCTGACCATTTGACTAAAGGATGGTAAGGGGTAGATTTGTTGTGTCTAATGTCATATTATTTTACCAAGGTAGTTGTGAGGTCTAATGTGAACTATGGACCTTGGTATATGACTATTTATCTTGGTACTCCATAGTGGTTGAATATTTATTCATTCAAAAACTTAGCTACTTTCCCATCTCTATCATGGGTTAAGGCTTTGACCTTGACCCATTTTTTGACATAATCAGTGTACACTAGTATATATTCCTTATTGTTATATTTAGGATCAATGTGACCTAAAAAATCTAATCTCCATTTGTCAAAGGGTTCTAGAACCAGTTGTGGCTATAATGGCATTTCATCAGAGTGAGTGGATTTTTTCATAAATTGGCATTGATCACCTCTACATATATACATCATGGCATCCTTATGCAAAAAGGGCTAATAATATCAGGTAATAAGTAATTCCCTAGTATTCCATTTGGCAGTAAAATGACCCCCACAAGGTTCATCATGGTAGGCTCTGAGAATGTCATAATCTTCATCTTCTCAGATATATCTTCTCATAACTTAATCTAGTCTAGTGATAAAGAGATATCCTACAATCCAGGAATAATGTCTACTCTTTTGGATGAGATGTTTTTCCCTAGGTGAAAAATATTGGGGTAGTGATCCTACAACAAGATAGTTAGCAATATTTATAAACCAAGGAGATTAAATTATTATAAAAAATAAATGTTCATCAAGAAAAGAATCATCAACAATAGGAATGTGCTCATAATTTTGAAATAAAGATAGAAAATGTATTAGTATATCATCCTTACCTAGTCTATCCACAATGGTAATATCAAACTCCTATAGCAAAATCAACCAACAAATTATATTGCCTATTATAGTAGGTTTGTTCATTAAACACTAGATTCATGCATGATCTATGTGGATGAATACTTGGTAACTTATAATTTAGTTTCAAAATTTTTTGATGGCATAGATGATGGAAATAAATTCCTTTTATATTATAGTTTAGTTGAGTTCAGACCCTTGAAGATTCTTTCTAATAAAATAGATTGCATAACTCAAGGATTCATCATTTTGACCAATGACAACTCATAAAGTGGTTTCAGATGCATCTATGTGGATGTTGAAATGCTTCTTCCAATTAGGACCTCTTAGAATAGGAGGTGTTATGAAAAGGTCTTTGAGTTACTAAAAGGCAATTTGACAATCATTAGTTCATGTAAATTCAACATCCTTAGTAAGTAATCCAAATAATGGGCTGGAAATTTTACTAAAATCTTTGAGGAATCATATATAATAACTAGCATGCCCTAAAAATATACCAACATATTTCTAATTCTTAGATGTGGATATATACTTAATGATACTTATCTTTCTTGGGTCAACTTAAATTCTAATAGGGGATATCTGATACCCCAACACGATCCCTTTAATCATAAGTATGTAACACTTTTAATTTCTCAAAGATAATTGATGGTCCTAACAACATTGAAGAAATTTATCTAGGTTGATTATCATTTATTTGAATGTCTACCCATAGACAGTGAAATCATCCATGTATATTTCAACACAGTTATGGGAGAGATCAGAAAATATGCTAAACATAACCCTTTAAAAGGTAGTTGGATCAATGTAAAGGCCAAATGGTAAGACAACATAGGCATAGGTTCTCCAAGGGAAATTTAAAGTGGTTTTATCTTTATCTCATGGATTAATTTGTATTTGATTATAACCATTATATCCATCTAAGAAGGAAAATTAATTTTTCTTTGCTAATGTATCTAACACTTAATAAATAAATGAAAGGGGAAATTGATCCTTCCTAGTAGCAACATTAAATTATCAATATTTAACACAAAAAATCCATTTTCCCCCTTTTTTAGGGATAATGACCAGGGGAGAGAGCCAATGACTATCTAAAATAGGATAAACAAATTTTGTATCAAAGTGTTTTTTCAAATCAGTTTTGACCATATCTTTAACTACAAGATTCATTTGTCATTAGGGTTGGTGAATAGGTTTGCATTCTTCTTTAATTTAAATGTGATGCATGAATAAATTTGGGGGTATTCCTCCCATGTCATGGTAATCCCAAGAAAAATTTTATATGTGCTTTCTTAACATTGTAAGTAATTGACTTTCTTGTCGGGGTGTTAAGGAGGTGCTGATGTTGAGAGGATTGTTTGGTAGAATTTTTACTTAATTTTTTAAATAAAGCATGGTTTATATGTTTTCTATTAAAGGAGAATATTTGCATTGATGTGGAACTAATTTATGGAATGTCCAAATTTCTCTTTAAGTTTTAGTAAGATCATTCTCAGGAAAGGTATTCTAAAGGGGGTATGGTGAACATTCTAATAAGTTTGTAGCTACAAGATCCAATCCATTGGTGTTTTTTAGGATGCATGTAATGATAATGTCTCCTTATTGTGCCTACATATTTATACTTCAATCAATTTTGTAGAGAGTCTTCAAGGATATAGTTTCCTCAACGCTGTCAATCTAAGGGGTTGGGTAATTATTCTAGGAAGTCTAAGCTGGAGGATATAAAACCAATTTATTGGTGTCATTTCCATTAGAAATTAGCATTTTTCCTGACCTATTGAAATTAAACTATGAAATCATGAAATATTTAATCTAAAGAACAACAATCTTTGAAAACAATAATAAACATCTAGAAATAATTACTATCAAGATTTAAGATTATAAGTGTGTGACATCATTACCCATCAATGGCACCAAAAAATGAGTAGCAGTTGATTCAAAATTAGATATACTTATCTTGACCAAAATGAGCAAGGATATTTACCATAGACATGTACCTTCTACTTCATTTAAATGTCAACCCAAGGATGTATACTTGATAAGATGATGTCATTATATGTGCACACTCAATCTTCTAATTTGAACTTCTACTAATTGTTATCTAAGATGTTGAAGTCATGCAATAAATAAAATGTTGGAAATTAAATAGTAATATAATATTGTAAAATAAATGCTTATACGTTGGAATCTTCCTCAAAAAAATATAAACAAGAATGTTTATCACATAATTCAGAAATAAAACACACAATGCATAAACAAAACAAACAACATGCTTAACTAATTAAATGGGTTGGATTGTTGATACATACTTCCAAAGGGGGCCCTTCCTCCTTTCGACTTTAACTTCAATCATTCCTCTCAAAAAACCTAATTAATCTCATAAATTCTTGTTCATATTAATAAAAAATGCAGCATTGAATTTTTGCAAGAAATTACAATAACAATTATTTGATAAAATGTACTTCTGATAATATCTAATAAACATATCATATATATCAAATCTATTGTTACACATATATATACCATAGAGGATATTGTTTTATACAAAACATTAAATATTCTAATCTAAGAATTATTGGACTTAGGATAACCAAAATTGGCTCCTTTTGCTAAAGTCATCTTTCATGTGAATTCTACACTATTGTTATAGGATAAACAAATTTGTTTCATTATTCAACCACTTCCTTGTTAAGGTCCATGGAGGTTATAGTTGTTTTTATAAGTTTGTTGAAAGAGGAATCAAAATCTAATCATTGATGGCTTTGGTCACACAATGGTTGTAGGATAGTCCATGGAATGAGATTCTTTTATTGCAGGATGTTTCATGTTATATACATATTTCTCCAAAATATCTTTAAAAAATATTATAGAAAAATCATTCTAAATAAATAGATACTTATCATATATTTAATTCTAATATGTAATTATATCTATTTAAAGAGTATATAAACATAATGCTATTTACAAGATTATGTCAACTTGAGGAAGGAAACTTATGGGACAGTACTCAAAAGAATGGTTAACTAGAAGGATGAGTGAAATAGATGAGGAAAATAACATGAAATTTATAAGGTTAATTAGTTATATACCCCACTTCCCTTTTTATTAATGTTAGACACTCCATATTTCATGAGCTCCAACAACGATCACCACCAATCTCTTGTGAGACATTATTCAAGTGTGTGTGCTACCCTTTATATTTATGGGGTGCCCAAATTCAAAAATAACATGATGATTATACTTAGTACCATTTTATTATAAATACCCCTCTCCTCATTAAGCCAAGAATTTAAAATGCCTAATATTTTACAAGAGAATTAAGTGAAGAATTAAGCAATTGAGTGTAATGTCTTGAGCCAAAAATTTGAGAAAGAATTGCAAGGATTGTGAGTGGAAATTGATATCCAATATTTCTTTGAGAAAAGAGAAAATATTGATATAATTTTTATAGGATGGAAACTTCTATGTCCTCATCTTATAGTGGAATGTCCTCATCTTATAGTGGAAGGCATCCGAAGAAGTAGAGCACTCATGGGTTGGGTGGTCATGGAGACATTCCCCCACAATATGTAGCAAGAAAATTGTATACTTTTACCTTTGCATAACTAAGGCCCAAAGTAATAAATAAATATTATTACCAAGGGAAAATATATGAACCCTATTCTGGTATTAGATTATGTAGATGTAATATTTAACCCCAAGTTGGCCAACCAAAGAACCTAAGAGAGGGCACCCACACCCGAATGATCAAAAAAGTTTGAAGCAATGACTATGAGTCATTCAGGTACAATATTTGGAGCTCCACACTGGCCCAATACATGATGCCTCTTATGCACCAATTCCAAAAGATCATCACCTTATGAAAAAACATATATGATGCCAACATTGGTTTTATTATAGGTAATAACCACCTAAAAGTGGATATTAGTATCAATGCAATAAGGGAGATTATCCATCTTTTGAGAGACCCCAATGTTGATGTTTTTTATTATATAATGTGGAAAACTAGGGGATGAACCCTTATAGAAGTATAAAAACCATGAAGGAAATCAGCATAAATGATTCCTTACAATAGGAACATCATGTTTAGTGAACCATCAGACACAACAAAACCAAAATAAAACTAGAAAAGGAAAAAATGAGAGGCAAAGAATATAGAAAAACAAGAGCTAAGGAGGCCATATCTCTCCTTACATAAACATATATTTGATGAGGTCATCTAATTTATCATTGTTCTCTACATTGATAGCAGAAGCATTAGTACCCAAGTCCTACAACATAGACATGTTCAAGAGAATAGAATTCGGGAGCCCAGTGGTAAAGCTTTGCTCTAGTTTCTAGATGTGACCCTTCAAGGCAACAATTTTAGCTTTCAAATAAGTCTCAATTTTAGTTTCCTCATTAGCTTCCTCCACATACATCTTTCCCTCTTTGTCATCCTTTTTTTCAAAGTTAGAAACATCCTCAGCAGTAGCCTCAATTTCTCTTATCTCCTGCTTACCTTCAGTATCCTCAAAGATTTCCCGAACTTCCAATTCTTTATTCTCCTCATCTTGAGTGGCTTCCTCTGAAGTGCTCTCAGAGTAGTCAATAAGCCTAGCCTTGGGAACAGGATTGCTAGAAATATATCCCAACCATCGAACTCTTGAGGAGAGGCCCTCCTTACTAACCTTAGTGGACAGATGGGATTTACTACCTTGACCCCTAGGGGTCCTACAAGGATTTTTAGGGGTTCCCATAGTGGTCCCCCTAATACACTCTTCACCAGCATAAAACTTCCTCTTCTTGCCTTTCATACTCACAAAGGAGCTAGGGGTGTCTAAGGGAGTCTCCTCAGGAGTAGAAAAGGAAACTTCTTTAGTTTTAGTAGAGATAGGGGAAGGACAGGGCTCTTCGACAACATCACCACCAAAAGGGTTAGAAGAAATTTCTAGTATGGAGAGCCTAATTTTTTTGGGAAACCTAGGTGCATAAGAAATAATTCATCAATTTAATCCTCTAGAGTAATTACATCGAATTGCCTCCTCTACCCATCACTCTATGATCTTTATGATGTAGGACATGAATGACACCCTTTCTATGTTAGAATTTATCTTTGGGATGGACTCAAATACTCAAGTCATCAATTTCCAATTAGGGGAAGTCTTATTTTATAATATGATAAGAAAAGAGAAACTTTACAAGAAGGACTTTATAGATGCTATTGTCACTACCATTCATAATGATCTGGTAAACTTCTCAACATATATTACCTTTAGGTATTCTTCCTTCCTCCTCCACTTGATCTTGTATCAGAAATCCTAGTTAGTTTTGTCCTACTTCACCTTCCACTCCATTAGAATTAGCACCCATCCTAACATAGTGATCCCCATATTTGTGTGGACCCACATCCTATTGGCCATGTAGGATTAGTATGATTTTTTAGAGTCTTTCATGTCCTCATTCTTGATTGACCTCACCTAGGAGGCCATCACCTTTATAATGATGGAAAACTAGAGGTCATGGCTAATTGGTAGCAAAATCCTAATTGACTAGTTCTTTGGGGTTCAATTCACCTTCATTGGGACCCATAAATTCAATGAGGAGCCATTCTATCTCTTTCACCTACTCATAGATAATACCATGGCCTTAGGGTTGGCTCATTAGATCGATGTGGTCAACTCAATAAATGGCATGGTCTATAAGAAGAAGGCCCTATATAATGTCCACTTCTCTAGAGGAGGCATCACATTGGTGAAGAGGTCATAGGAACACATGCTTGTGTTTAATCTTATAGATCTCAACTTTAACCAAATTAATGATTAGTAGAATTATGACCTAGTTGGCCACATAACCACATTGAATACTAACACTCAATTCAATCACAAGCCCTATCCATACCTTGAGGGGTGAATATCATTGATGGAAGATGATATCAAGTATTATGTAAATCTATCCAAGATATCATTGAACACCCATAAGAAGTGGGAGTCCTTTTATAGAGTAGTCTGAGAGTTTGACCCCACAAAGAAAATGATAAAGAGACTAAAGGTAAAACTCATTCAAAGGAATTGAATCCAAGGGAAAATAGATGCCTATTGGAAATACAAGTAAGAAATCAATAAAACATGATTGAATTTTGAATACTTGGATACAAATGAGACATTTGAGAACCTCTAGGATGAACACCATGAGGAAGAAGCTCTAGTAGATGAAGTATTGGTTGAAGAAGAAGAGGAGGATACTCCTTCCAAAGAAGAGGATGATGAACCTCCAGAGAAATAGGAAGAAGTTTTGATGTTTTAGAGGCCTTCAACCTAGCTCCCTCCTCTATATCCATATCTGATGGCCTTACAACAATAACAGGCCTCTTTAGGGCATCTCAAGGTGTGGTCATCTTAGCCTAGCTCTAAGGTACAAGCCTCCACTTCTCCCCCTAACCCCCATAAATGAAGGTATATTTTTCTCAGTCCCTTCTTTCCACTTCCACTTCATTTTTCACCCTCCATGGTTTCTTCTCATCTCACACCGCTCTCCACTACCTAGTCTATCAACTCACTCATACCACTTTCCTTCTTCTTTCTTCCTATTTTTTTCAAACATAACTCTCTAAAAACTTTATTTTATATAGTAATATACTTTATTTCTTAAAAGAGTGGGATTTTTATGTAGACATTCTTGATTTATCCTAAAATATCAAATTTATACTCTGCTTCAAGACGCGATATGTTCAATCTTCTTTAAAAAGGAGGATTGGCAGATTATTTTTGAATTTTGGATTGACTTGGCTCATGATTAGCCATGGGTGGCTATGGATTAGTATGGAGTAGGGATGGTTCAAAGTTTTATATTATTATGGGTGAGGTGGGCTAAGGAAGAACATGATCTAAGAGAATTTGAACTTGATTAATATCCAAGGTGTCTATTGGATATTGCATTCTTTCAATGGATTATGTCAGTTGAAATAATTTATTGGTAGGATTGGGGATGGGTTAGGTAGGTAATTGAGTGTCTCAAATAGGTTTTAGAGTTTTTGGAATTGTGGCATGTTATTTTTGTTGTGGTTATTGCATTTCCTGAGGAAAGCCTCTATTATCTCTCCATTGTTATTGCCATGGATTTGAGGAATAAAACCATTATTGGTTTTTAAA
This sequence comes from Torreya grandis, assembly GCA_037957365.1. NCBI lineage: Eukaryota > Viridiplantae > Streptophyta > Pinopsida > Cupressales > Taxaceae > Torreya > Torreya grandis. Next base: position 770,343 of record JARHVA010005799.1, read on the forward strand.
TTATCTAGGTTGAGGTTGTTGTCCATTCTGCTGCATCCATAAGTGATTCTAGGGTAGTTTTCAATTTATTTGGGACTAATTTTTATTGGGTATATTTATCCATGAAACATTTTGAGGATTATTTGAGAATTGAGAATTTACAAACATGGAGTTTGATGGCATACCTGGTATTTATATCCATGATTTCCATTAAGCCATGAAAAACACTTGATTGTCATCTTCTCCTATGGCATATAGCTCCACCATTTCAATATTCTCCTTAGTTATGCTGGCTAACTGAGATTTCATATAATAACATGTGTAATCTACCTTCTTCTTTCTACATTAAGGGAAATAGGTGGCTAAGGCTTTCTAAATTTATTCTTGCTTCCTCCATGTGTGTAATGTATCAAGTTAAGTATTTAGGTAGCTGATAATATCCTAATTCATGTCCTGGAGTAGGTTTTTAACTTCACCTTTAGATAGTCCTACTATAGATTCTATAGGAAGGGTTCTACCCATACTTTCGTTCATGGTTGATCTGGATTAGTTTGTACATATAACTATTAGTTCATCAAAGGGAAATGTAAAAACATCACCACCAGACATTAGATATAGTGCTTCTAGATAATCATCTCTAATCCCTTTTAGGAATATCATCTTCATTTATTCCTTATCCATTTTAGTCTGTTGGATTTTTTCAAGTTGAAAAAAAATCTTTCCATATATTCTTCTAATAACTCATCAACAACTTGTGTCATTCAATATATGCCATCTCTCCTATAGTTCCTATCCCTATAATAGTCTTGGTATTTAATCAAAATCTTCCCCTTCATGTCTTCCCAAGAATAAATGGCATCCTTTCCAATTCCCATGAACCATCTCAATGATAAATCTTTGAGTGTTGTTAGAAACAATTTGAGTTTCTAAGCATCTTTATTATAATCATAGTTTTGACATAAGATTTCAAACTCAAAAAAAATTGTGTCTAAATCCTCAAATTATTTCCCCCTAAAATTAGGGAGGGAAGAGTGATGGATATTCATCATGGGTGCATTTTTGTAAGGAATAAGCATAGGAAATTCAAAAGTAGCAAACTCATTGGTAGTGTTTTCTTCATAGTGATCCCCCATGAATACTCTTTGTGTTGATAGACTGGAGGTTGTTGCTACCCACTGCTCAAAATTCCTCTCAATTATTTTATTTATTAGGCTGTAGAAGATGGAGACATTATCTTTTTCCTTAGGAATGTATGGCTTCCTATACAATGGGGATGGTTTGGAGGTTTTAGAATATTCATCTAGTGTCTCGACAAAGAGTCTCTCTAAATTAGAAGATTCTATTGACCTGGTGTTTCTTCTAAGATCAAGAACATCCTTTAATGCTTCCTTAGAAATAAATTTGTTTGATGGAGGGAAGTGAAATTTAAATTCTTGAGTTTGAGTTGATAAGGTGGGAATTCTTAAAAGTGGTACATGTGGGTCTCTTCTAGGTGTATGAACCTCGTCAAGGTCTCTAACTTGTGCTACTAGTCTATCCAAAAATTCTTCTTTATCTACCTCTTTTATTGACAACTATGAGTGATCTTTAGGAATTTATTCATGTTCCTCAGTTGCTGAAGGATGAATTTTTGATCTTGTATAAATTATTAATCATTAAGGTAAAAATATTCTTATATAGTCCCCTTCATTTTGCATACGTCAACCACTCTTTTTTTTTACTTTTTGCCCACCCTGCCTACATAAGGTTAGTAATTGGGGTTTTTTGAAATTTTCCACCATCCTACTTGAATAAAGGAAAATTTAAATTATGAAAGCAAGAAATCTTTAATCTAAAGAACAAAAATCTTTGAAAAAAATAATAAACATCTAGAAACAATTGCTATCAAGATTGAAGATTATAAGTGTGTGACACTATTACCTAAAAATAACACTAAAATTGAATAACATTTGATTCACAATTAGATATACTTCTCTAGACCAAAATGAGCAAGGAGAGTTATCATAGACCTGTACCTTCTAATTCATTTAAATGTCAATCTGAGGATGTAGACTTGATATGATGATGTCACTATATGTGCACACTCAATCTTCTAATTTGACATTTTGCTAATTGTTATCTAAGATTTTGAAGTCATGCAATGAAATGATGGAAATTAAACATGAAAATAATACTATAAAATAATTTTTTATATTTTATAAGCTTCCTCAAATAAATCTAAGCAAAAATGTAAATCACACAATGCATAAACAAATCAAATAACATGATTAACTATTTAAATGGGTTGGATTGTTACAAAAGACTTCCAAATGGGACCCTTATTCCTTCGAACTTCAGCTTGACTCCTTCATCTCACAACACCTAATTTAACTTATAAATGCTTGTTCATATTAATCAAAAATTCAACAATGAATTATTTCAGGAAATTGCAATAACAGTTGCGTAATAAAATGTATTTTTGATAATCTCTAATAAAAATATATTTTATCTCAATTATGTTGTTACACATATATATACCACAAAATATATTATTTTATAAAAAATAATATATATTCTAATCTAATAAACATTCAACTTAGGATAACCAAAATTGGCTCCTTTTACTAAAGTCATCTTTCATGTGAATCTTGCAATATTGTTGTAGGACAAACAAAGTTGTTTCATTATTCAACCACTTCCTTATTAGGGTCCATGGAGGTTATATTTTTTTTTGTGATTTGGTTTAAAGAGGAATCAAAATCTATTCATTCATGGCTTTGGTCACACAATGGCTATAGGATAGTCTGTGAAATGAGATTCTTTTATTGCAAGATGTTTCATGTTATATACATATTTCTACAAAACATATTCAAAACAGATTATAGGAAAATCATCTTTAAGTAATAAATACTTATCATATATTTAATTCCAACGCATAATTCTAACTATTCAAAGAGTATAGATACATATTGTTATTTACAAGATTATGGCAAATTGAGGAATGAAACTTATGGGAAAGTGCTCAAAAGCATGGTTAAAAAGAAGGATAAGTGCAATAGATAAGGACAATAATAGGTCATTTTTGGGGATCATCAACTATATACCCCACTTCCCTTTCCATTAATGTCAGACACTCAATAGTGTACAGTCTCCCATGAGGATTGTCATAAATCTCTTCTGAGACATTCTTCAAGTGTGTGTACTACCGTTTACATTTATGGGGTGCCCAAATTTAAAAATAGAATGATGATCATGCCTAGAAAAAATGGCTTATAAACACCCCTCTCCTTATCATGCCTAGTATTTAAATTGCCTAAGATTTAAAATAAAATTAAGTGAAGAATTCAATAATTAAGCTAAATGTCTTGAGCCAAAAAATTTGAGAAAGAATTGCAAGGATTGTGAGCAAAAACTAATATATAATATTTCCTTAAGAAAAGAGAGAATCTTAAATAAATTTTATAGGATGGAAACTTCTATGTCCTCATCCAATAACAGATGGTATTTAAGGAAGTAGAGGACTCATGGGCTGGGTGGTCATGGAAACATTCCACTGAAGTATGTAGTAAGAAAATTTTATACTTGTACCTTCATACAACCAAGGCCCAAAGTACAAAATATCAAGATTATTTACAAGGGGCACTATAGGGACCTCATGCTGGTATTAGATTATGTAGATAGAATCTTCAACCTAAAGTTGGCCAAAAAATCAAAGAACTTGAGAGAGGGCACCCATGCCCAAATGATCAAAAAATTTCAAAGCAATGACAACAAGTCATTAAAGTAAAAGATTTGGAGATCCACACTAGGCTAATACATGGTGCCTATTATGCACCCATTCTTGGAGATTGTTTCCTTATGCAAAGATAGATATGATTCCAATATTGGCATTATTATAGGCAATAACCACCTAAAAGTGGATATCATTATCGATGCAATAAGGGAGATGTTCCATCTCATGAGAGACCCCAATGCTAATTTCTATAGTATGGAGTGACTAAAAAATGTTTGGGACACTCAGGTCCATAAAAAATAATTCATCAATTTAGTCTTCTAGAAAAACTACACCGAATTGCCTCCTCTACCCATCGCTCTCATGAGCTTTGTGTTGTAGGACATGAAAGACACCATTTATATGTTGGTATTTATCTTTGGGATGGACTAAAATTCTCACATAATCAATTTATAATTAGGGCAAGTCTTAATTTTGAATATGATAAGCAAGGATAAAGTTTACAGGATGGACTTTTTGGATGCCATCGTTACTACCATAATAATGATCTAGAAAACTTCTCAACATATAATACATTTAGGTATTCTTCCTTCCTCCTATACTTTATCTTGAATCATAAATCCCAGTTATTATTTTCCTACTCACCTTCCACTCCATTGATATGAGCACCCATCCTAACATAGTGATCCCCATATTCGTATGGACCTACATCCTGTCAACCATGTAGGATTACTATGAGTTTATAGAGTCCATGTCCCTAATCCTGATTGACCTCACCTAGGAGGCCATCACCTTTATAATGATATATATCCAAATATCATGGATAATTAGTGGAATAATCCCAATCAAATAGTTATTGGGACTCATTTAACCTTCATTCGGATCCACAGATTCAATGAGGAAACATTCTAGCTCCCACACTTGCTCACAGATAGGACCATGGCCTTAGGGATAACTCACTATATCAATGTGGTAAACTTAGTATATGGAATTATTAATAAGAATAAGGAAATATATAATGTACCCTTCTATAGAGGAGGAATCACAGTGGTGAAAATTTCATAGGAGCACTTGCTTGTACTCAAGCTTGTAGAGCTTGACCTCAAATAGATTAACAACTAGTAGAATTATGACTTGGTTGGCCACATAAGCACCTTGAAGACTAACACCCTATTAAATCATGATCCCTAGCCATACGTTGAAGAATGAAGTTCATCGATGGAGGATGATATCAATTATTACATAGATCTATCCAATATCCCATTGAACACCCACAAGCCATGGGAGTTCTTTTATAAAATAGTCTAAGAGTTTAACCCCACAAAGAAAATGATAAAGGGACTAAGGGCATATCTCATCTATAGGGATTGGATCTAAGGTAAAATAGATACCTATTGGAAATATAGGCAATAAATCAATAAGACATGATTGAATTTTGAATACCTAGACACATATGAGACATTTGAAAGCCTCTAGAATGAGCACGATGAGGAAGAGGATTTGGTAGAAGAAGAAATATCGATTGAAGAAGAGGAGGATACTCCTTATAAATAATAGGATGATGTCCCTCCAAATAAAGAGTAATAATTTTTTATGGTTAAGAGGCCTTTGACTTGGCCCCCTCCTTTGTATCCATATTTTTTGACACATCTCAAGGTGGGGTCATCTCAGCTTGGCTCTAAGGTACAAGCCTCCACTTCGCCCCTTGCCCCCATAAATTAATGTGTGTTTTTCTCAACCCCTTCTTTACACTTCTAATTTATTATTCACCCTCCATAGTTTCCACTAATCTCACACTGTTCTCCACTACCTAGTCTATCAACTCACTTGTACCACTTTTCTTCTTCTTTCTTTTCATTTTTTTAAACATGTCTCTCTAACAACTTTATTACAGATAAAAATAACCTTTATTTCTTGAAAGAGTGGGATTTTTATGCAGACATTATTGATTTATTCTAAAATATCAATTTTGAGCTCTGATTTAGGACGTGATATGTTCAATCTCTCCAGAAAAGGAGGATTTTCATATTCTTTTTTATTTTTAGATGGACTTGGCTTAGCATTGACCATGGGTGGCTATGGATTAGTATGGAGTGGGGTTTTTTAAAAGTGTTATATGATTATGGGTGAGGTTGTTTATGGAATAACATGCCCTAAGAAAAGTTTAAATTGATTAATATCCAAGGTGTATGTTGGATATTGCATTATTTCAGTGGATTATGTTGGTTAAACCAACTTATTGGTAGGATTAGGGATGGGTTGGGTGGGTAATTGAGTGGATCAAATATGTTGTTGAGTTTTTGTCATTATGGCTTATTTTTGTTGTTGTTGTGGTTGTTGCATTTGTGGGGAAAATCCTTGATTACCTCTCCATTGTTGTTTCCATGGATTAGAGAGATAAAACCATTGCTAGTTTTAGAATTACCCAAGCTAACATTATTGTCTATTCAGCTACCTTCATAACTGATTTTGGGGTAGCTACCAATTTATTTGGGACCAATTTTTATGGGGTATATTCATCCAAGAACCATATTGAGGATTATTTCAAAATTAAGAATTTACAAACATGGATTTTGATGGAATACTTGGTCTTTGTACCCATGGTTTCCATTAATCCACAAAAAAACTTGATTCTCATATTCTCCTATGGCATGTAGCTTCACCATTTTAGGATTATCCTTAGTTATACTAGCTACTCAAGATTTCATAGAATGGCATGTGCAATCTGCCTTCTTCTTTTTGCATTCAGGGTAATAGGAGGCTAAGTCTTTCTTAGTTTCTTCTTGCTTCCTCCATGTATGTAATATATCAAGTTGAGTAATGAGGTAGATGATAATGTTATGTTTAATGTCCTAGAGTAGGTTGCTAACTTTACCTTTATACAATCCTACTATAGATAATGTAAGAATTGTTCTACCCCTACTTTTATTCATGGTTGATCTAGAGTATTTTGTACATAGAACTATTAGTTTATCAAAGGGAAGTGTAAAAACATCACCACCAAACATTAGATCTAGTGATTCCAAAAAATCATCTCTAATCTCTTTTAGGAATATCATATTCACTGATTCCCTCTCCATTGTAGCCTACATAGATTTTTTTAAGATAAATAAAAATATTTCCATATATTCTTCTAATGACTTATCATCAGATTGTGTCATTTGGAATATGTCATCTCTCGTCTAGTTCTTACCCTTGCAATAGTCTTGGTATTTCATCAAAAAATTCTCCTTTATTTCTTCCCAAGTAGAAATGGCATCCTTTCTAAGTCCAATAAACCATCTAAGTGTTGAATCTTTGAGTGTTTCTAGAAACAATTTGAGTTTATGAGCATCTTGATTATAATCATAGCTTCGATATAAGATGTCAAACTCAGGAAAAAAAAATGTGTATGGATCCTCAGATGATTTTCCTCTAAAAGTAGGGAGGGTAGAGTGAGGGATATTATTGATGGGTGCATTTTCATTAGGAGTAAGGATAGGAAATTTGAAAGTAGTAAACTCATTGGTAGTGTTTTCTTCTGGGTGATCCCCCATGAATACTCTTTGTGTTGGTAGATCAGAGGTTTTTGTTACCCACTTCTCAAAATTTATATCAATTCTTTTATTTCCTAGGTTGTAGAATATGGAAAATTTATCTTTTTCCTTAGGAATTTATGGATTCCTATACAATGGGGATGGTATAGAGGTTTCAGAAAATTCATCTAGTGTCTTGGAAAAGAGTCTCTCTAAAATGGAAGATTTATATTGGCCTGGTGTTTCTTCAAGGAGAAAAAATAGCCTTGAATGCTTCCTTAGCAAGAAATTTGGGTGATAGAGAGAAGAAAACTTTAGATTCCTGAATATGAGGTGATATGGTGGGAATTATCAAAGGTGGTACATGTGGGTCTATTTTATGGGTATGAACTTCTTCAAGGTCTCTATCTTGTGCTACCAAGCTAGCCAAAAATTCTTCTTTCTCTACCTCTTATATTGACAACTATGTGTGATCTTTAGGTATTTATTCATGTTCCTTAGTTGTTTTAGGATGAATTTTTGATCTTGAATAAATGATTGACAATTTAAGGAAAAACATTCATATATATTCCCCTTTGATTTGCACACATCAATCACTATTTTTTTAAAAAACTGTTTGCCCACCCTGCCTGCATAGTGTTAGTAATATGGGGGTATTTGAAAATTTCCACTATCCTACTTGAAAAAAGGAAAATTTAAACTATGAAAGAAATAAATATTTAATCTAAATAACAACAAGCTTTGAAAAAAATAATAAACATCCATAAATAATTACTGTCAAGATTGAAGATTAAAAGTGTGTTACACCATTACCCGATAACGGTTCCAAAAATGAATAGTAAATGATTCATAATCAGATATACGTATCTTCATCAAAATGAGAAAGGAGAGTTACCATATACCTATACCTTCTAATTTATTTAAATTTCAACCCAAGGATGTAGACTTGATAGGATGATGTCACTATATGTGCACACTCAATCTTCTAATTTAACCTTTTGTTAATTGTTATCTAAGATGTTGAAGTCATGAAGTAAATGAAATGATAGAAATTAAAAATGAACATAGTGTTGTAATATAAATGATTATACATTGGAATCTTCATCAAAAAAATCTAAGAAAGAATGTAAATCACACAAATCAGAAATAAAACACACAATGCATAAACAAATAAAATAACATGCTTAGTTATTTAAATGTATTGGATTATTGTTGTAGAATTCCACAGGGGGCCCTTCCTCCTTTTGAATTTATATTAAATCATTCATCTCAAAACACTTAATTGAACTCAAAAAAATTTATTCATATTAATCAAAAATGCAATAATAAATTCCTATAATAAATTACAGTAACAGTTGCTTGATAAAATTTACTTCTAATAATCTCTAATCAACATTTATTGTATCTCAAATCTACTATTACAAATATATACATAGAGGATTTTTTTAATACCAAAAAATATATATATTAGTCTAAGAAATGTTTGACTTAAGATAATCAAAACTGGCTCTTTTTGTTAACGTTATCTTTCATGTGAATTCTATAATATTATTGTAGGACAAACAAAGTTGTTTCCTTATTCAACCAGTTATTTATTGAGATCCATGGAGGTTAGAGTTGTTTCTATGAGTCTATTGAAAGAAGAATCAAAATATATTCATTTGTGGCTTTTGTCATGTACTGGTTGTAGGGGAGTGTGTGTAATGAGATTCATTTGTTGCAGGACATTTTGTGTTATATACCTATTTCTCCATAACATCTTTAAAACACATTATAGAAAAACCATCCTAAAGCAATAGATACTTATCATATATTTAATTTCAATACATAATTATACCTATTCAAAGAGTATAGAAACATAATGTTATTGTTAGCATTATGGCAACATGAGCAAGTAAACTTATGGGAAATTACTCAAAAGCATGGTAACAAGAAGGATGATCGAAATAGATGAGGACAAGAACAAGAAATTTTTGGGGCTCATCAGTTATATGCCCCACTTACCTTTCCATTAATGTCAAATGCCCCATATTGCATGATCTCCCATGAGGATCATCGTAAATCGCTTATGAGACATTCTTCAAGTGTGTATACTACCCTTTACATTTATGGGGTACCCAAATTCAAAAATAGCATGATGATCATGCCTAGGAGAATTGTCTTATAAATACCCCTCTCTTCATCAAGTCGAGCAATTAAAATGCCTAAGATTTTATAAGATAATTAAGTGAAGAATTGATAAATTGAGTAGAATTTCTTAAGCCAAAAACATTGAGAAAAAATTGTAAGGATTGTGAGCGAAAATTGATATCCAATATTTCCTTGATAAAAGAGAAAATGTTGAAAGAAAGTTTACAAGATGGATACTTCTATGTCCTCAAACAATAGTGAAAGGCATCTAAGGAAGTAGAGGAACTATGGGTCTTGTGGTCATGGATATATTCTCTCATAGTATGCAGTAATCAAATTGTATACTTCTACCCTCGCACAACCAAGGCCCAAAGTAACAAATGTCAAGACTATTACCAAGGGGCACTGTAGGGACCCCATGTTGTTCTTAGATTATGAAGATGAAATATTTGAACCCAAGTTGGCTAAAAACCCAAAGAACCTAAGATAGGGTACCTACACTTGAATGATCAAAAAAGTTTGAAGTAACAACTATGTTTCATTTGGGTACAAGATTTGGAGCTCCATGCAGGCCCAATGCATGGTACCACTTATGAACCCATTCTTAAATATCATTTCCTTATGCACAGATAGATACGATGCTAACATTGGTGTTATTATACATAATAACCACCTAAAATTGGATATCACTATCCATGAAATAAGGGAGATGATATGTCTCCTAAGAGACCCCAATGTTGATGTCTACACTATGGAGAGCTTAAAAAATGTCTGAGAGACCTAGGTCCATAAGAAATAATTCATAAATTTATTCCTCTAGATTAATTACATGGAATTACATCCTCTTCCCATTTTTCTCATGAGCTTTGTGATAATGGATATGAAAAACACCCTTTCTATGTTGGCATTTATCTTTGGGATGGACTCAGATGCTCATGTCATTGATTTCCAATTAGGGGCAATCTTACTTTTCAATATTATAAGAAAGGATAAAGTTTACAGGATAGAATTTGTGGAAGCTATCATCACCACCATTCATATTGATCTAGTGAACTTCTCAACATATAATACCTTTAGGTATTCTTCATTCCTCCTTCACTTCGTCTTATATCAGAAATCCTAGTTCTTTTTGTCCTACTTCACCTTCTACTCCATCTAAATGAGCACCCATCCTAACATGGTGATCCACATATTTTTTTGGACCCAAATCTTATCCACCATGTAGGATTATTTTTAGTTTTTAGAGTCCTTCATGTCCCCAGTCCTGATTGACCTCACCCAGAAGGCCATCACCTTTATAATGATGGATAGCTAGAGGTCATTACTAATTGGTGGTATAATCTTGATCAACTAGTTCTTTGGGCTTCATTTCACCTTCATGTGGACCCATGGATTCAATAAGGAGCCATTCCAACTCCCAAACCTACTCATAAATAAGACCATGGCCTAGCGGCTAGCTCACTAGATCTATTTGGTTGACTCAATAAATGGCATGGGCCACAAGATGAAGGTCCTCTATAATTTCCCCTTATTTATAGGAGGAATCATAGTGGTGAAGAGGTCACAAGAGCACCTACTTGCACTCATTTTTTTAGAGCTTGACCTTAACCATATTGATGACTAGTATAATTATGATGTAGTTAACCACATAACCATCTGAAATACTGCTATCCCATTCAATCATGATCCCTGGACATACCTTGAGGAGTGAAGGTCATTGATGGAAGATGATACCAGGTATTACATAGATCTATCCAAGATCTCATTGAACACCCACAAACTGTAGGTGCCATTTTATAAAGTAGTCTAAGAGTTCGACCCCATAAATAAAATGATAAAGGGACTAAGGGTGCAACTCATCCAAATGGATTGGAGCTAAGAGGAATTTTATTCATATTGTAAATATAGGTAGGAAATAAATAAGACATGACTATATTTTAAATACCTAAACATAGATGAGGCATTTGAGAACATCTGGGATGACCACCATGAGGAAGAAGCTCTGGTAGAAGAAGTCTCAGTTAATGAATAAGAAGAGGATACTCCTTCCAAAGAAGAGGAGAATTCCCCTCAAGATAAAGAGGAAATTGTTTCAATGGTTCAAAGGCTTTCAACCTAGCCCCCTCCTCTATATCCATATCCGACGGCCCTATAGTAATAAAAGGCCTCTTTGGGGCATCTCAAGCTGGGGTCATCTCATCTTGGCTTCAAGTCACAAGTCTTCACTTCTCCCCTAGCCCCAATAAATGAAGGTACACTTTTATTAGCCTCTTATATCCACCTCCACTTCATTCTTCACCCTCCATAGTTTCCACTGATCTCACACTACTCTCCACTACCTAGTCTATCAACTCACTCGTACCACTTTACTCCATGTAGTTGATCACCTCCCTTATGTCATTTCTCACTCTTATACCATTATCATCCACATAATAATATATTATGGTGAAATTACATTCCACCCTATTTTTTAGCCTCCCACCTTTCTCTCCTCCCACCTTAAACCTTTACCTACTCACCTCTGAGGGAATAGTGTCTGCTTATTCACAACAATAAGTGACCATTCCTTTCAGGCTACCATAAGTATCCCCCTTCATGGGTGAAAATATTCATTCACAAGATAGATTTCAATATTAGTTTTATACTATTATAAAATCTTGAGAGGCCCAAGTGGAGGAGAAGAGTAGAATAGGCTAAGGCCTTGGCAGTACCTCATATACGGTCATTCTTTGACCCATTTTAATAATATATAATGATTACACACATGGAACACTAAGTAATCAAACCCTAATAACAAATATAGCTAGAGGACTACTTGATAGAAAAAAATTCAGCCAAGGAAATACTTGATACATGTTGTTTAACCTAACCTTAGCTAGGCCAAACCCACTGACCAGGTCAAATTGATGGAAGAAACATAGAAGTCTATCAACATGGGCTATATCAAGGTTAGAAAATAGTTGGAGAAAAAAGAGTTGAAACTCATAATATTTAAATATACGGTCAACTATCTCAATACTAAGGCCAAGAAAAAATATGTGAAGCTCACCAAAATGAGGTTTGACCTTCAGAGTTGCATCACTAATGAGAGCTTCTAAGTGGAATTCAACTAAAGGGCCTAGATGAAAATCCAAGATGTAAAACTAAACACCAATATAGAAGGTATGGAGAAGGAAATTTAGGCTATATATAATAATTTTCATGATAAAAAATTAGAGATCATATAGACCTAAAAAATTCTACTAGACTTTACAAGCATGAAAATGTAATTACATTAGTAGATGTAGTAGGATTCCTTAGCTAAGGACCAATAAATATTGCAATTGAAAAACAACCTTGTTGCCTACTCCTAGACCATGATATTCCTCCCCATGATAATAAATTATATGTATCTTATTGGGAGATGATAAATAAAGTGACAACAAACTTGAAGCTAGCACTGAGGTTTGTCATGGACTCTCAGAGGTTGAGCTCTCAGGTAAGTGCATCTATAGACTAGGCCTTTACCATTATGTCCCATAAGGTTTAATATTCTCAAATCCTCATCCAAAAACTATACAATGTGATAGATGGGATAGTATAGGCAATAGGGGTGGTTTACTAAAGATAGGTGACACTGAAGGTGAATGAATTTCTATGATGTAATAAGGCAGTGAAAAAGTGCAAGGCACTTTTTGATTCTTTATAAAAGGTGATCTAGGATATGAAGGGGCAAATCAAATAACTAGTTTATTTGCGACTCCCTTCCCCATTATTCAAAGACAATACCATCCTCTTGGAGGACAAAATAAAAGAGATGTTGGAGATAAATTAGAATGACTAGACCATTTTTTTAGCTCTTGATCAAGCACCAAATGTCTATGAGGTGGAGACCATTTTATCTTACCCGACTAGAGTTCTAGATGTTGGTGGTAGTCTAATGCTTGAGTAGTATCTCCTTCAAGGATAAGATCTATTTGGATAGGGAACTTAAGGCCCTAAATAAGAAGACTCATTTGAAGGAGAAAGAGTGGATGACTTTAAAGGCTGCTCTTCAAAAAATTTAAGTTCTACAGGCCTCCCCGCTTTTGTAATTTTTCTTTGATTTGTCTGTGAAACCAAAAATTTTGGTTTCTTCTATTTGTAGGTAGATTTCCCCTACAAGTCACCAAGAACTGTGGATCATGATCCATGTTTTTAATATTTTTTGTGTGGTTATATTTTCTCATGGATGAGCTTGGTGATTTTGGCATTTGTGTTATGGCCCCCTCTTTTTCCCAAGGTCCCTTTTTATATTTTTGGATAAGTGGCAGCTTCTTTCCACAACTGCCACATGGCATCCCAGTACTCATTCAACTCAAAAAAGTTCTCAATTTCCCTAGGAGAAGTTCCAACCCTACACATGGCATCCCAGTGCTCACCTAAGGTAGGTTTATTTATATTAGACTTTCAAGTAGTGCCATTGGCCGATGGAGTAACAAGTAGGGCCCATTATGAAATTACAACAAAAAAGAATTGTATCTCACCACATATCACCAAGATGATCCTCAAGATCAAAGGTTTATTTTGTTAGGGATTTGGATTATATGATTGGTTAATAAGGTTAGGAATAGGTACCACCATGTGTTGGTAATAAAATGGAAGTGAACCTTCCATGTGGCATCACATGCTTGTCTAAGACAAAGTTTTTCCTATCAAAATGTTAATCAGTGTCATTGGACAAAAGGATTGGGCCCTCATTTCTAACAAACATACCTACGGTAGATCTAAAGGTTGACACATGTCACTACTGCAATTATTTTAAATGTTGTGGGAATTATGAGGCATTATAGCTATGCCATATCCAAGATTTTTTGAGGACTAATTGCACTCATGATTTGGAGCTCCTCATTCAGTTATAATGGCTTCATCATGAGCACAAGTTCTTATTTACAGGTGTTGCTACCTCATGAGGATTTGTTCCTATTTATTCAAGGATCTTTCATTTTGTAAGGGCTCATTGTTGATTATTTGTTTTCACGATATTAAGTGCAGTCATTGTCAATAGTCTTAGTTTTAGAATAGAAGTAACAATAGTTATTATTTTTATTTCATGACATTAGAAAGTGCCCCTCAAGAGCAGGATTTAATATTATATATTGTGCCATTGAGGCCTTTTGTATTTTGTTATCCACCTAAAAATGAATAGGATATTATAAATGGAATGGAATTTATTACTATCTATTGTTTATTTTCTTTGCTTCTATAGTGTAATATTTTGTTTAAGTTACAGGCATCAAACCATGCATGTGGTCTTTTATTCTATTGTAGTGTAATATTTTATTTAAGTTACAGGCATCAAACCATGCATGTGGTATTTTATTCTATCTTTGATGTTAAAAGGTTAAATATATGTTATGAAATTTTAGGAGTGAATTCCTTAAATTTTGGTGAATCACCTTAGTTTTAATTTTAATTTTTACTTGAATTTATTTCATACCCTTTCCCCCCAAATCAATTCAAAGGGCCAGCTTTTAAAACCCCAGAGGTCACTTTATAGATCATGTTTGAGTCCCACATCTGTAAGGCTTCCCATAGAATGTTGTTCATCGATAGAGAGAGATTTAGGCACCAACATTTCTTCCCCTTTTTGGGAGAACTAAATTAACCTAAGGTCTGCATAGATGATGTAGGTAATGCTTAGATGCATGGGGCATCTTGGGTCAAATTTATGGGTACCATTGATTGATTCTATTTTCTAGTTTAATAAACCATTTCATTATTATCAATTCATCTTCAAAATCTCTCACCATTTTTTGAGTCACTTTTTTGGGCATTGTGAATTTAAAATTGATGCACTAATAGAACCTAGGCCTCTCTAATGCACTCATGATTTTATGAGACCATTTATATTTTCCTATAAAATCAATTAATTTTTATATCATTAATTTTATTCTATCCCAAATCTTAGGATAACTATATTTGGCATGAGGTTCACATTAGAAATTGTGTCCATGGGACTATATACACAACGTCCCATTGCCTAGCACATTTGGAGTTAGCTCAACGACCCCTTTCCTATTCTTCTATTATCCTTTTCCATTACTATACCATCATACATGTGTTGTTACCTATACCATAGGAGAAACCTTTTTTTCCAAGTGTAACACTTCTATTTCACATGCACAAAGCATTTAATTCATTAGTTTTAGTTCATTATTTTTTTGTATTCTATTATTTATTGCCTGGGTCTTAGATTAGTTTATTTTATTAATTTAGTCTTTGATTTATTCATTTACTTAGATTTTTGTTTATTTTTTAGATTTTTCAAATTTAATTAGTTGATGGCTAACATATTTTCTTATGACTCCCTTCTTCTCGAATGCCATAGGTTTATTACATTATATTTATACTTAAAGTCTGGATTTTACTTGAGTTATCACTATTTATATTCACTCCTACACTTACTTTATTACTTTATATTCACACTTTGGATTTTATTTCTCATATATTACACCTAATTTATTTTTATTTGTATTTAAATTATTTTTTTCCATGCTTTTGACATCCATTATTATCATGGTTCCTTTATAATTATGATGCATAATTTTGTAAACATAGGCTTGCAATAGGGGGACGTTAGCATGGTGTTAGTGAATGAAATCAAATACAAACAAAGAATACACTAAGATAACACCCTAAGCCTATCTCAAAGGAGATCATATTAACAAAACCAAATAAGAAACACAAATAAGATGCAAAGATGAAGAAAGATTTCACCTTTTTTGGATGATCCAAATAGCTTGTTGAAGTGTCTTACTTGGCTTTATGCTTCAAAGGTCTATTGCAATGGAGCTTGGTTATGTTCCACCTCCTCTTGGCGCCATCTAACTTGTGGCTTTAGTTTGGTTGATTGATTTGGCATTATAACACTAATTAAAATGTCTTTTGGAACCAATTTAGCATTATAAATTTGCATCAAAATAGATTACAAATGATGTTCGTGGCTCTTATATTTATAGATTTTCAAAATGTTTCAAGATTAACCATGATCATCCATCTCAAGATTGAGTTGTGTGGCCATGAATAAATATAATTATGGAATTAAATTTATAAATATCCCCAATAAATATTTGGGATAGAGGGGCATTTAAGAGGCATCGAGGGTCTTAATGAGGTATGGAGTGGCTTAATCTTGATATTTTATGAATTTATAGCTTGTGGATGCCACCCCATAGAAATGATTCATTTGATGATGTAGATATTCAATATTCATTTCCAAAAATAAATATTCAAAAATCTCCATGAAAATTTTAATTAGGCTCATGATTTGAATTAATTAGCTTTTAAACATGATTAGGGAATTTTGATGGAAATTTTGGCCCTTGCTACACAAATTAATCTAATTGGTCAAAATGTCTTTTTATTGGATCAAAATTTAACTGGATTAGAATTAGAAGTCAATGTTAAATGCATTGAAACTGTATTCCCATTTAGGATGTTGCCAATGCAAAATAACAAAGGCACATGTATCTTGTAATAAATTTGGTAGAAAAGAGCAATCCAAAGCACCCAGGTGCAAAAATGTCATTTTGACACAAAATGATTTTATCAAAGTTAGTTGCTTCATAAATTGCATTTCTCCATTTAATGATACCCTAGCAAAAATTGGCACTTGAATATAAAAAAATTCAACTCTTTTAGTGTGTTTTAGTGTTTTTAAACCAAATTGTGAACTTTGTTATAAATTGGTCAAAAGTCTGGTTGAAGGTTATCAATGGCCAATTTTAGGTGTCTACAAATGTCAAATGTAAAATTAAATAACAAAAAAGTGATCATATAAGCAATGGTGTCATGACAATTCCCCCTTGTTCACTTTGGTAATTATCTTATAAATTAGGATCAATGTTTCACTTAGATATGGGATAAGGCCATTAGAATTGGACAAAGGTGGCCTACACTATTATCCTTAGGGCATGTTGATGTTCTGTGAGGATTTGTAGACTGTGATAGATATGAAAGGTTCACTTCACATGTGTGTTATATGATATTGTGTGGGAACTCTTGATCTATTTTGGAAACCATTGTGTGCCTTCTTCTTCACTTTTAACCCCAACTCAGTTGTCCATAAAATGATATACACATAAAACAAAAAAGGGGGTTAAAAATTGAATTTGTCCTAGACCAAAACACCCCATGTGTTGAACGTATTCTACATACCAATTCTATAAAGAGGGATCAAACTTCATGTAGTTTTCTCATACTATGGTAGTGTGTGTAAAATACTATTGTACTAATAGATTCTTGTGTGATTCTGGTGTATTTATGTATTTCAATTGTGACTTGTGACCTTTATAATTATATTTAGAACATAGCCCAAGAATATAAGGATTGTCTTGACTATTTACTATATGGAATATGTATTTGTAAAAATATATATATATTCGCTCAATATGGTGTTAGATCTTCTAGTGTTTTTCCATATGTGTGCCTCTTGGTGAAAAATGACTTAATATTTTATATTTATAGTGGTCATTTACAAATTCATTTAGATGGAGATTTATAAATGTGTTCAATGACCCATTACATGAGTTTGAATTTGAGAAACTAGTCATTATTTGGTGGGAGGATGGGGATGAAAAAATTGGATAGGACTGGGGAGTAGGATATTCCAAAGGGAGTGGCATTGTTTAAGAAATAAATGCAATTGAGTCAAAAACATGGATTAGTTAAGGGATAAAAGTGAGCTACTTGGAATGAGGAATATGTATATTTTAAGATCATTAATTGCTTTTAGGAATTGGTCATCAACCTAGAAGTGATGGAAAGGTAGTCAAAATACCATGGAATGATGTATGAGCTAAGTGTATATAAGGAGTGGTCACAAGTACATTGTTTCAACTTAAATGTTAATTTATGTGTCTATGTTATTCAATATAGAATAATAGGGAATAATTACAAAGGTTTTCAATGTTAAAATAAGGCTAGGAATGCAAAGTTCCTAAGATTACAAGGGGGAATCACTTTTGTTCAAAAAAAATTGTAATGTATTCCATTATCTCTCAGCTTCAAATTATCTAAGAATGTCAAGCTTAATTAGAAAACATTATATAGCTAAATTATTTATTTTATTAGTGGGGTGAACCATCTAATTTGAATAAAATCTAATGCATTAAAATATAGATAAGGAAAAGCTATGGGAGCATATAAATTTTAAAATCCTCATTTTATTTTAAATGAGAGCATAACTAGCCAAAGCATTATTGAAATATTTTTAAAAAGCATCAATAAGAGCCCAGAGCTATATTTGAATGTTCAATATAATCTAAGAAAGTAAAAATTCATCTCTGGTGTTAATTCTAATAGCAAATTATGGGCATCATGGGTAAATTGGGCCAAATTTATTAAGCTAGAAAATGAGAAAGAATCTGCAACAAATAAATATGAACAAAGTTAGATAGTGGGGAAAAAGCTATAGAATTTTAACTCAATTATCATTTGCTTTGGCAATGGGAAGTTGTATATTCATTTCTCTTCCCTCTCTTCTCTTTCTCTTCTCTTTTAAATAAGTTAATGTGCTCATTTGAGTAAAGGGTTAATCCCTTTGCCCCTGAATTCCTAGTATTATTGTAATATGGATCTAAATCCTCTATTACTATTATGTAAGATGAATTTATAGCTTCTTTTTATAATGGAGAGTTTTTGTGTTTATTATCCTACAATTAATAGAATTTTCATGGCTATAAGTGATAATCCTTCCACTTTTTTAATTCTTTCTCACCACTTATATCCTATTTTTTTCTCTATATTCACTTTTCTTTCTTGCATATCAGTGGTTATATGTTTATAGTGATAAGGAATCAACCAATTTATTATTATTATTATGAATCACCACCCATTTTATGTTTATTTCTCTCTCCATTTTCACATACAATTTTTTTATTTCTACATTTAGTTTAAGTAGGATAACATTAGTGTAGGAAATATAACCAATTAGATCTAGAGGTTCTCTTGTAAGAGTAGCCCAAAAGTGAAAAGAGTCCCCAAGTTATGAATATTGTATGGGTACAACCAATAAAACAAGATGGAATATTAACAACTTATTTTGATGTGTGTAAATTTAATGTGGGAATATAGATGTGTATAGGAAATATTAAATAATTTGGGCATGCTACTAGTCACTACTATCCATTTTGATACTTATGGATCTTGACCTTTGTCCATTTGAGTATGTTACACATTTATATTAAAAATATAAGAATATAGTTACAAGTGGCAATGGTTAAAAATAATAATAGTTACAATTCATTTAATCTTCCAAAGGTGCAATGGTTTAAGTTATTTCATGTGTGTGGTGATTGGTCTTCCTATCATATAGTTACTCTGAAAAAGTATTTGACACATTATAAAACTAGAAAGTGTCACTTGGAAGCCACATAAAAGTAAGGAGTTGACATGTAGTTGTTGTGTGAATTCATTACATGAAATGTAGTTCCTATGTAAATGTCTTCCACAAGAGTGATGCACAAGTTCTAAATGAATAAATCTCTACATGAGGTAGGAGACTCCACAAGGATTATATGAGACTCAAGAGGCTTTGTAATAAAGAAGTGTTGTGTGGTACTATGATGGTGAAAAAATATACCATGAGACTTGTGTGTGTGCCTGTGTTACTAGATGCATGAAATAAAGGAATAAATCTAAGATGAGAGATACAAAGGCAAAATATGTGAATAATGAACAACTGAATGCATGTTTACATATATGGATGAATCAAAATAGTTAAACAACATACTGGTGTGATATAAGGATATTTTTTAGTCAGCTAGAGGAAATTTGAAGGAGAATCGAATAATCATTATCATATATATATATATTGAAAATTTACAAACATTTTAAAGAAATTAAGGAAATGTTTAGAGAGAATTCATTTTAGAACTGAAGTTCATATTAGAATAATGTTCCATCACATAAGTTTTCCTCTTTAAATAATTATTACATTTAACAAGTGTGTTATCATTTATAATATACATTTTTGAGGGGCATGATAAGTAACTAATGCTTGAAAACCATGCTAACCCTTGACACATAACCTAAAACAAATATTTTTTCTTATCATTTGTAGGTTCATTTTCTAAATTAAGATTTGAATAAGAAGTCATAAACAATAATTGTGTCTACCTATCACTTACCATAATCATGTTATCTACGATCTTGGGGCCTAGAAACTATTGTGTAAAATTTTGGCGGTGTACTTTATTTTCTAAAAAAATTATATGTTAGATTTATATTATTTTTTACTCTGTATCACTCTTTATTGATTTAGTTTGTAGATAATTAAATAGTTTTAATTTAATATTTTAAATTTTATTTAGATTTATAAATGTGTGTGATTAAAATTTATTGGATTTCATTTATTTATATTACATTATCATGTCATTGTAAATACCTACATCCAAGATTAATACAAGAATCCATATTCATACAAAGAATAATCTTGTTGTAAAATATTGAAAGGTATTAAATGATGTAAAGGAATTAAAATTGATAGTGGTATGAATATAATTATATTTGTTGTAAATATAAAATACCAAATTTATTTTAAATTATATATGGAATGATTGTGTAAATTTTAGATGCACTATCAAAATGTATGAAGGATTAAAATAATATTTTTGAAGTATAATTATAGTAAATATATATGTAGTCCTTGATATCTCCTTTAAAATGTAAACTTTTAAAGAAAATTGTTTAATGGAAAACCATCATAAAATATTTAATTTATAGTTCCATGACAGTGTTTATTATATTTGAGTGGGCACTTTTTTGAGAATGAGAATGATTATCATTGTAGTCTATACTTATTTATAATAATATTGGTGCATTTTTCAATAAAAAATGTGATATAAATGAAACAGGGACTAAGAATCTCCTCTTATTATCATTTGTTTTGTGCTAACCCATATGAAGGTCCATTCTTAAAAGTATAAAATTCTACATTGATGGTTTATTAAATAAATCATGTGGATCATTTAAAATTGTTTGGATAATGATTAGATGAATGTATTATTATACATTCCTATTATTTTTACCTCCCTTTTGATCATCTTAGTTTATAACACTTACTCCTATTGTAATAGTCAACATTTTACTATTGGAATACTTCATGTTAACATTATTATTCAAAAATAATAAATTGAAAGGTTACACAGTAATGTGGTTAGTTATAATTCATAACCTAACCCTCACAATTCCCTCATTGGCTGGATAAACCCAAGCAACGATAGAAAACCACATGCCCATAAGACAACCATGTGGGTTGGGAGAGACTCAATAGTAAAAAAATATAACAACCCCTAATCATCAACCTAACACATATTAAACCATTTTATAGTAAGGAAACAATCAAAGGAGTAGACCAACAAACCCTAGATGATCTGAGATGTCATAGACCATAATGATCACCTCTACCAAAACATAGAATAAACAAAATCCACTACCCTTCACATCTAGCCAAATAGAAGAAAATAACACCAAGATAAAATGAATGATAAGAATCAAATAAATTTAGAGTAATGACCAATGAACATCGAATGGATGAGGTGCCTACAAATATAGAGTCATCATTACCAAAATACCATAAACTACCACACACCACAACCCATCCCAAGAATAGACTAATCTATCCTCTAGAGGAGATGCACCCTCAAATCCCTTCATACTTGACACACATCACCCTTAGAGACATACTCTATAGATTCATGCCTATGTAGAGCAAACCCTAAATCTAGGGTTTTAGTGAATGAAGGGGGGAGAGAGTCTCTTCTATTCTCTCCATCTGGTCATCAAATATTTTTAATAGCAAATAAAATGATTTTTATTCTCATCCCTTTAATTAATTATCATAACATCTAAATTCTTGAAAGGTCCACTATATGAAAAGCCATAAGCATCTATGACTCTTCACTCACTTTTAGTAGTGGCTCATGTGAAAAGTCCTACTTAAAAGATGCAAAATTACATGTTGATGGTTTTTGAAAGGAATCATGGTGGTTAATCATAATTATTATAAAAGACTCTACATGATCATCATGTCAATATTTTCACTCTATGGGCATCTCCATAATATCCAAATAAGCATTTGAGAAAACTACCTTAAATTATATCCCAAATATAATGTATTTTATTTTAGATGTGGCTTACTTTTTCAATAAAACACAGGCAATAAGGTGAAACTTAAATCTTTTCAAATTGTTTTTAAAAATATGTACTAAATTTATGGTTTTGAATAATTATTTTCCAGATATGTATTTAAGCACTTTTTAATTTAATTTGTAATACATGGCCAACAAATCAAGATACAAGATGCATGCCCTCAATTTTAAGGGTCATGCATGATTATTACCATAGCTTTCAAATGATTCATATATTCATTAATAACCAACCAACCCCCCTATTTTGTTTTTAAAAATGAACTTTTTTGTATTTACGAAAAAATATTTAAAGAATATATCCAATTTTTAATAGTTAAAAAATCATCGTGGTGTAATATTAAAAAAATAATTATATCTAATTAAAAATTATAGACCATATTAAATATATTAGTAAGGTTTAATTAATAAATATAGAAATAATATAGTAAAGGATAAAAATTGTGTTTATTGTGTAGAAATTCATTGAAATTTGAACATTGAAACATGTAATTGAACATATGGAAATTGTTGACTTAAAATTTATATATGATTGGATAAGGTTACTAGACTATAGATTTCATTCATAATAAATTTCTATAGTGTTAAATTTACTTATGGTAAGGTGCTCATAATTAAAAATTATCTTTCTAGGTTCATACCCTTGGTTCTACTCTTTGCTTCCCTATTCTTAATTCATACAATGTGATTCATGTATCCCTAAAATATCTGACTCTTAGGTCTAAATTTTCAAGGAAAATAGATTGGGGCCATGTAGTAGTTTTTTAGGGGCTATTGTACACTAATTATCCCTATGAAAATTACACCCCATGTGGTAGAATAATAAAATCATAGATAACCTTAGTGTAGATAGTGAATTTGACAAAATGGTTTAGAAAAATTATTAATAAAATATGAACATTAAAAGAATATAATGTTTATAAAACTCCTTAGGCCCTATACTAAGAATAAACAATGTTTATTCCATGAAGTAAACAAACAATAAGATAACTACCAATTTTACCTTCCCTTTGAGTGACCCCCTTGTAAAATAAGTTATAAATGTGTTGAGCTCAACATGTGAGCAATATATCTTAGGTGATGTCAATTCCTTTAGATTGGAAACATCCCCCCTTATCACTAGTGTGGTGTGGCTTTATTATGGTTTGACAAAAGAAGTAAATTGAAGCTTTAGAGATAAATCAGTAATGTAATTTTATGTTGAGAGAGTTTGATAAAGATAGAGGATGACCCTTATATTTATAGAAAAATTGAGTCATTTAGAGCCATTTATCTCATTTGGGAGATAAATGGAGGATGATGAAAATTTTGTGAACAATTGATCTCATTTGGGAGATCAACAGAGGAAAATGAAGAGGCCATGTGAAGTGCATGGGCCTTATCTCCCACCCATATGAGTGGGGAATAAAGTGTCCTTCCATATGTTTGTCCCTTAGCATGACCCATGTGAGTGAGAAATAAATTTTCCTTCCATATGTTTCTCCATTAGCATGACATATTTTCCAAGTTGGTAAATTAAAGGATGAGCAAGACAATTAGATTTATTGAATTTTAAATATTCCTAAAATGTGCATTCCAATTAGAAATTACCTGTTTAACCTAATTAAATGATTAGGTAATTAATATGAAAGAGTATTTATGATGTTATTTGTATTTTTATTTAAAAGGTTAATGAGATGCTTATTAATTTAAAATTGATTATGGAAGGCTTGTAGAAATAATTATGAAATGATACAATGTATTGCCCCAATCAAGGATGCACTCATATGATTTATAAAGTGCACATTAAATGTGTTTATAAATTAGGATGATTTTATGATTTATGATTAAATCTATGTTTTATTGTAAAAGATAGTTTTGGTCACAATTTAGACATGAAAGTGAGTAAAATGTAGTATCTACACTTAACATTAAATAATATATGTCTCATGTAGCAAGAATCTACTTAGTTTTAGATGTGTAATTGATTATTCTTATGTATCCAAATGAACTACAAAACTTGTCTATTTTTAGGTGACTTTGAGTTTAAATTTTAAAATATTGGTATAGATGACGAATTTCAACAAATAGAAATGGGGTACGTAAAATGGAATGAATGTGCCCATTTAGTTAACTAGGTAAGAGAAAAAGGCTATGAAGATTATATGGTACAATCCTGATAGGATACCAAGAATGTCTAATGGCACTAAATTACTTCTTTCATATGCCATTGATTTGTTAGTACCAATTAAATTTGAATATATATTTTTTGGTTTTTAGACCATGCAAATTTATTTGCAATGGGTCTGTAAACTTGCACCTTATTATTTCTTACATTACATACTATCTTTGGTTTTTAAGTTTTTATTTTTTCTTGTAGAAGATCCTCTTTTTATTTTTATCTTGGATATTATTGGTCTCTAAAAGTTGTAACTAGTTTTCCCTTATGTCTAAATTTAATATAATGATGCATTGTGGAATAGATTTATTTTTTTATATATATTTAAGTTATCTTAAATAACATGTATGTGTGTGTGTGTGTGTGTGTGTGTGTGTGTGTGTAAATACAAATACGTATATATGTGTGTGTATATGCATGTATGTATATATGCATGCATGTATGTATGTATGTATGTATGTACACACACACAAACACACACATAATATTCTTTTCAAATTCTACCTTCTCATGAGGTCACTTCAAAAAATCCTTCCAAACCTACTCATGTCTATACTAATTTTAATACTCCTTCCCAAGTTATTTATGTTTCTTTTTCTTCTTCAAAAAATGACAATCCTATTAATTCTCAACATGTTTCATTACATTATAAAAAATTTTCATTGTCTCAATATGTTTCTTAAATTCCTATTGTTCTACCATCATTTACTTATAATATTTATAAAATTGCTTCCAATGTTGTTAGACCTTCTCT
Organism: Torreya grandis; assembly: GCA_037957365.1. Lineage (NCBI taxonomy): Eukaryota > Viridiplantae > Streptophyta > Pinopsida > Cupressales > Taxaceae > Torreya > Torreya grandis. The sequence goes on from JARHVA010005799.1 coordinate 795,760, forward strand.
TAATTCTTTAATTCTAATATATTCTACTAATTCAAATTATTTTCTTGTGAATAATCCAAAAATTGATACTATGATTTATATATTGTGTGATGTAACAAAAAATTATGTAACTTTCTCAAGACTCTGAAAATCCTAGTAGGGTCACTTATAATGATGTTCTTCTAAATCCCCTACTTTATGAAGTATTGTCATATCCATTTTCAATAGGATTAATTTTTCAAAAATTTACATTTATTAATGACAAAGGATTCCTTTCTCATCATATTATAACTTTCTATGTCTCATTATTATATTTTGACCATAATGACAAATTGTTCACTAGGATGTTTCTAAGAATCTTGAAAAAGTATGAAACCGATTGGTTTTATGTTTTTCCATGTGGGTTTATGCATTAATTTAAAATATTAATATGATTTCATAGATCATTTTTCAATAATTATTGGTATGAATGGAACATTTTAATTATTGGATATAAAATAATAAAATTAAATTATTAAAGAATATGTGAATTGATAAATTAGGTTGGCCAAGACAACATGTGGGTAGATAGATAGGGGAAAGTATAGGTAAGAGTCAAATGTGTACACAAAGTCCAAGTATGAAAAATTATATCAAATTTAATGTGGAAAAGGGCCTTAATACAAAATTTAGATGTCTAAAAAATGCCCCTTTTTAGTCTAGTATTGAAAATGTCAGACTAAAAGGATAAAATAAATAAATTAGGTACCTATTATAGTCTAAACTTTCACCCTAGAGATGTCAATCTGACCTTCTCAAATTTGGGATAACATGGAACTATCTATGAATATAAGTAGATTACTATAAGAAATAGATCTCTAGACTATGGGCTATCTCCCTTGAACTATTTGCTTAGGTTCTCATCTACAATAGGTTAATTGATTATTGGGTTGAAAAGGGAAGAAAATTGAATGTAACCTACACTAATGGAGGTGATACACCAAGGATATATCCACAAACATAATTGAACTTGCACTATGAAGGAAGATTACTAAAATTGATCTCAATTCAAGGTTATTCTATCAAAAGTGTTTTTACATGGAGGAAGATTGCCATGCATATCAAAAGGTGGATGAATATAAGGTCTAGCTTAGACACTACTAATATTCTTCATACTTCAGATACACCTAACATTCACTTACACTTCATGATACATGTTAGAATAAATATTACTTACATAATATATGCAAGATTAGAATGGAAGCAAAGAGAAACAACCATCACTTGTCATCCAAATGGACTACTAACATACATACAAAATAATTTAAGAGACTAAACCAGCTTGATAAATTTATTCAAACTCAAAATAAGATGTCAAACTAGCAAGGATTCACCATACCAATTTTGGATATTTACAATGCCAAAATGGCTTCAATATATAGAACAATATGAAAAGAGATAAAAAGAGTGGTGTTGGAGAGTTACAATGCCCAATTTCAAGTCTTTAAGACTAATTACAATGAAAGAGAATGAGTTAGAAAAATGATCATGAGGATCTCTTGGACAAGTGTCTATTTGAAACATAACATCTTCCTATAGTTAGTGCAGGGATACTTCATTATCCTTCTTGAAACTACTTTCATGATGAGGAGTCCACTAACTTCCTTGGAGCTAATTGACACATCTACACTAACTTGAGAATTTGTAAACATGACTGGTGTAGGTCATTATGCACCCCTCTAACTGATAACCTTATCTTTTCCACTTGTTATTTACCTCCTTATAGTAACTCACTAGCCCTCTAAGCATACGATCTCACACTTATCACTAGGGTGAACTTTATATACTCAAGAAAATTAATTAAAAATATGTGAAACACATATTCATAACTTCTTTATCCTTTTGTCTATCATGTAGACTTCATGAAAACTCAAAACCATACTTCGCATATTCAACTTAGCAGCTACCTTGCTTCTTACTATTCTATCCAAGAATGCCTAAAGAACATCTTAGTAGGGGAGTATCCATACATGAATGAGGTGATAATGGGGTTTGAGGATTCAGAACACATATCCACTCACCTACCACCATGGATTTCACTCATCTATTCCTTTTTGCACATTCAATCACCTCAAAACTTATAAAAAAACACAAAATCTGACCCATCTATACAATTAATGGTATGGAATAATTAATTGGTGGGGATCCTAAGAAATTTCCAAGTATATCCAAATCATTTTCTAGGACAATTGACCCCTTTTGAATGCATTACTTTTCATATATTTCTCATTGGGCTCCTATGAGGGTTTTAGGTAGTTTAAGTTCTTAGCAATTATTCATAAAGGTTAGGCCCCTAACCTTTGAAATAATTCCACTAGTTTGAATTATATGACCTCCCTCAACTCTACCTAAGTAATCAATACCCTATGAATCTCGTATATATAGGTGGGAGTGAAATAATTTGTCTCTTGGGTAAATCGATATGCATTCTAGATATACTTGAGATAAATTGAGGCCAAAAATTACCAATATGATTTGTCCTCTTCAAAATAATGAGTCTCATCAACCCTCCATTATCCCATCAAATTTCTCAAGTTACTTAAAAAGATCACATGATCATAGGAGTGATTTTATAAGCCTAAGGTTCATGCCTAGTTCTAGGCCTCATAGACATAGACTAGGTTTTTTGAGTCCTTGAACACCTATGAATGGTCGTAGTGATTTTAGGACCTAACCAACAATTATTCACCTCTAATTCAATCCTACACATTATCCCACTATGATTTAAGACTCTGACATTCATCCTTTTTACCATCAATGCACTAGGTCTGCAAGTTGCATTGCTTGTGGGGTGTCTCAGGTTAGTTGGCCTACTGTCAACACTGACTATGTACCTACCTTCACATGATAGTCACTAAGTAGTAGGATGATTATTTGATTTTTTTACTCACATTTAAATATCTATAAGTATACTTGTTTGGGATTTGAGTCAACAAATCTCTCTTAGTCTCTTAGTTACCCACTTGCCCAAGGAGTGGGCCAAGTTTGAGACAAAATAGTGAGTAATTACACTATTATTATAAACCAAAGGAGACCATGGAATTATATTTCAAACCATTATGACCACCTATAAAAGTTTTCAAAAATTGATCACACCTATAGAGACCTTAACACTTCAAATTCTCAAAACTAGCCTTAGGCCTATTAGTGCATTCCTATATTCAATAGGGCTTAAGAACCTTTTCCCAACCTTAGTCTATTCATACTCATCTCTGAGAATCACATTGAATTGGGACATTATCACTCTAAGAGTGAATTCTGCATGTCTATCTCCATCTTACACCTCTACCTACCAACTAAACCCGTATCTTTCATTAGCTTAAGGATAGTCTGTCTCTTGAGTCAAACTATAGGTGCTCATTAGGGAAATCAAGAGAATTATGTAGGTGATGATACATGTTTGAGAACTGTGTTTCAAACTTTTTGTTTCTCCTAATGTCAATAGGACCATCTCACACCTGAATGGACTCATTTCATCCTTGAGACCATGCAATTATTCCTTTACTATCAATGCACTATACATGTTACTTGCAATGGTCTAGGTTCATTTTCACTTCTTGATACTATAGGATCAGAATATTTTTTTCAAATAAACTAAGGTAAACCTTCCTATTTTGTAACATTATTCAACTTTGTACATTTCACCTTTTTTCCAATATATGAACATTGATCTTAGGTGTTTAATCCTTGGTTGAAGTCTAAAGTTGTCTCACCATCTCAAAAAATTGATCTAAGATCGATCTTATGGTTAGACCCAAAATTATCATTTCTTGAATCTATTTCCACTTTATCAATGTCTCTGGCCTTTGTGGTATTTTCATTTTTGTACCTCTCTATCTAGGTTTGATTATAGGTAATGGTCTCATAGTTTTGGATACTTAGCCCTCTTATTGAATTGGTAGAATATGTTATGGGCCTTGAAGGTAATATAGACCTATTACATAGATCAGAACATATAAATTGGCTCTCCCACAAATCATTGACACCTCCAACCTTTGAGATATACATACTCAATGTTAATTATGCCTATAGATGATAGTGAGGTTATAGGTCCATTATGATCTCAAACTAGGCTTGCCTGCATGATTAACAAAGATTTAGAAATCACATTGCACTCTAAATGTATTAATTTCAAGTTGTTTTTCAAACTTGCACTTCACACCTTCACTTGTAACTATCAAAACACTATTCTCATCTTTCATTGGTGTTCACTTCTAACACAATGGGATGATTATACCTATTTTAAATGGTCACATGTACCAAACCAAGTTTAATTCAACATGACATAGGTGATATGATATGCAAGTATACATTCATTACTTGATTCACATATACCAATCTCCAAATTACAACCAGATGAGAAAAATCAAGCCATTCATATTGTATAAGAAAATTTGGAGATACAAAACAATATTAGTGAGTATTCATATAGTAAATACCACAAATCCTTAAACTATGAACATAAAATGGAATTTCATAGGGACCCCTAACATCCTCCAAGTGTACTCACTCCAACTCCTCTTCCCCAGTCTGTACCAAATGAAAATCTTTGACCCTTTCTGAGTTGTCCAAAGGGGTGATAGGAGAGAGTAATTTATTTTATCAATTTTATATCTATTGAAACCACTTGATCATAAAAATTATTTTTTTGGATGCCAAGATACCTTCATGAATCATTCACACCTATATATGAGCTACCCCAGTTTGTACAAATGTTTAAAAATGATGTTTTACAAGTTATCTTCTTCTATTTTACATTAAAACTAAAATAATTCAATTTCAAATCATTATATTATCCTTATATGACATGAAATATGTTATATTTCTTCTTAAAACTTTTGTCTTTTTGATAAAATTTTACAATTCCTTTAAATGACCAAAAAGGAGGCATAAGAGGACAAACATGACCAAGGCTAAAACATGTTGTATGACCCTCAAGGTATGACTTGACCTCATTTAGGACCATGGTGACCATTTTAAAATAGAAAAGACCTATAGAAAGTTTGAACATGCAGGGGTTGACTTGATTTTACCTGGGGTAAAATTTTGGTCAATATTTTGGTAATTTCCAAGGGTAGCATAAACCAGTTGCCTTGACCTTCCATTTTGAAATCAAGTCCCTCATATAATATATTTGACATTTACATACCTCTGGAAAGAATCCAAACCCACACCAAACACAACAATAAATAAACACATAAAACAAGACAATAAGACACACATATGTTTTATCTAAGCACTAATGGAAAACACACAAACAACTCACACCAAACAATATGCCCAACACTTATGGAAAACACACACCCATCCTAATATATATAAGACCTTAAAATACTTGAGGTGAATGATAAATTATTATTTGATATAACTAGTGTCAAAGATAATGTGTCTAAAATCACTATTTCTCCATTAGAACAAACCATTATATGATGAATGTTTGTCAATGAAAACTTTCTTATGAAGATAATAAAATGACTTACCATTTTTTAAGATTCTACTAACTGTAAGTGTATAACTTAAAACTCTCATGAACACTCCATCTAGCTATCTTAGAGGTTTGTTTGACTTTAATTTTTTTTTGAGATTTATCATCTTCACTTGACACTCCTCAATCTTATCATTGGGAGTCATGAAACCCTTCCTAACTTCAAATGTATTTGAATCATGATATCTTTGTTGTTAAGAGTAATCAGGGTTGTATTCTAGTTTCCCAAATCCTTCATGGTCTACCAAAGTTTTTTTCTACTTGGTAGAGACCCCACACTTTTCTTTGTGATCATTAGGTACATGATTGGCCTCATCATTAGGTCTATATTATTTTTGAAGACTTGTAGACCTACTTACCTCTTCAAAATTTTGCACTATGTAATTGAATTGTTTCCACACATCATCTACCTTTTATTGAGGTTTATTCTCATGAATATTCTCTTCTTTGGCAAGTAGAACTGAATTCTCACTAGGATTATCATGCTCTATTATAAAAAAATATTAACCCCATCATCCATGTGAAAAAAGTAGTTGCCCCATGCATCCTACCTTAGAGTGTCATCATAATTTAACCCACGAGACCCATCACACTTTTAATGTAGGATGTATGTATGAAAACCTACTTCTTCAATATGCTCATATGGATCAAATCCATACTACTCAACTCCCCATTCATCAATTTATAAGTTAGATATGCCATCTAGATGTGTTAGAGATTATTGATCACTATGATGATCTTATTCATCACTGATATTTCAATTCATGTTTGATGTATAAGGAACATATGGATCTACATGAAATCTATGTAGAGGTTCAGATTTGATTGATACTCTAGCACCATACCTAGTCCTAAATGCCATACAGGACCAATTTGAATTCAAGTATCCTCCAATCTTAGCATTAAAATCTCTTGACAAGAAAATAGAAAAGTGATGTGGCACATCCACAACCACAACATCTTGAGAAAGAGTGAAATTAAGAGAAGAATGAATAATAAGTTGTAAACCTTTGATTATTCTAATTGTCTTGGTAGTTGACCCATATAATTGTAACACTCCCTTGGAATGAGGCCCATACTTCAAATCCAACTTATCAGCTACTTGCTTGGCCATGACTAAAGTACGTGTTTCCATATCAATCAAACAATTATGAACCAAAGCATCTCCAATGATTATAGAGAGATAAAATGAAGGATGTTTATCTACTTTATCAAAAAAAAATTGGATATCACTCACTATGCTTCAATGTGTTTGTCAAGGTTTCCCCTTTCCTAGTATGATGCTTGATTTCCATTTGGAGATTTCTTCTTGGATAATTTATACTTGTCTAGGTATTTGTAGTGTATCCCACATTGATAAACTTACATGATCCTTCTTTATTCATTCTACAATGTTAGTGAAAGAGCCAATAACCTTAGCTTGTCCACTAATATGAATAGTGATTCTTATAACTTGAGAATTTTGAGGTGTGAAAGGACTCTTAACACTTGGGACTACATTAGACATACCTAACCCTTGGGGTGTTTGAAATATCATTTATGGATCATTACCAGCCCCTTGAATCTCTTCAATTTTCTTTCTCTTTAACCTTGTCTTTGCAGCTATAGGACTTGAGTATTTGCTTGATTATCCTTGGTAATTCATAACACATGAGTCTTCTTGCTTCTAATTATTAGAGTTGTTGCCAGAATCTGGATAATGCAAGTGCAATGGAGATGTGATCACATGAGATGAAGCAAGTGCACACCACATAGATGCTAAAGAAATTTGAAAATTACACAAGAAGATAAATTGCACAAGACAAAATGGAGAAAACCAAAATCTAATTAACATGAGATGGCCAAAGTGAGGAATACATATAGGAGAGTACATAAGTAACTCCTCCACAAAAGGTGGACAAGGCACCCCAAGAATAGATTGTAACTCCTCCATGAAAGGTGGTGACAAGGTGCTAAGAATAGAGAAGTAAATCCCATCAACGGAGTTACTTATGACATTCCTATGACACCTATGACACATCTATGACACACACCTCCACATAAGCTATCCTATCCCACAAATGTAGGAAAACTCCATGTATGCATAAGAAATACAATTTCCCTAATTAAAAAATAGGGAAAAATAAAAACCTACACTAATACCCCCCAATAAGCGCACTTAGGTGGGTAGTGTTGAAATATAAAATGGGTCCTGACAACTAGGCCTGATGAGGTACCCATGTAAAAATGCAATCTCCCATAAGATAGAGAAAAGGAGAAAACTCATAGGGAAAAACTGCCCCTAAAAGAGAGACATAAAAGAAAGAAGAGGCTAGCGGGCCCCCTAAAGATGATGCTGTTGTAGATGTAGACTGCACCCCAAGAAGAGCTCGTAGATGAATTAACTTGCTCTCATTGAAAGGTTTGGTGAAGATATCTGCAACCTACTCTGAAGACTGGCAAAATATCAAGTGAATGACCTAACTATGACTAAGCTCCTAAATGAAATGCATGTGAATCTCTATGTGCTTGGTCTGCTGGTACTGAACTGGATTCCTGCAAATCTAAATGGTACTCTAGTTGTCACAATAAATGATGGTGGGCTGATTGATAGGAATGACAAACTCACAAAAATTTCCCTTAAAGAAAAATAACCTCAGTAGCTGCATTAACAGTTCCCCTATACTCTACCTCTATGGATGACATAGCAATAACATTTTACTTCTTGCTAGACCAACTGATAATAATAGAACCTAGAGAGAAACTGTAACCAAAAGTGGACTTGTGAGTCTGTGAATCACCAGCCCAGTCTAAATCTATAATGAATCACGTATCTATGTGAACCCTATATGTAATGACAGATCCTCTTAGTTGCTTTCCAATGCAGCTCATGAGGTTCTTGCATGAATTCAGAGACAAGTCCCACTGTATATGATATGTCAGGCCTGGTGTGAGTCAAGTAGATGATAATACCAACAAGTTATCGATTCTAAGTGGTATCAACTAATGGTGAAGAACTATCAGCCTCAATCTTGACTCTTGATAGAAAGGGAGTCGGAGATGGCTTGCAATTAGCCATGTGAAATCGAGCCAATAAGTCAAGAGCATACTAAGGCTGTGTAAGATAAATCCTTGAATCTAACTGTGAGATCTCAATGCCAAGGAAGTAGTGTAACAAACCCAAGTCTGTTATGTCAAATATGTCTTGGAGAGATTCCTTCACCACTGCAATAGCTGATGAAGAACTCCTGGTGATCAAAACATCATCAATATATATAACCAAATTCAAGAGTGAATCATCCTACTACAAGAAGTAGACATTGGGATCAGAATGGCACCTAGTGAAACCCGTTGTGAGAAGGAAGGAATCCATCTTGGCATACCAATTCCAAGGGGCCTATTTGAGGCCATAAATAGATTTCCTAAGTCTGCATACTAAGGAAAAATCCTGAATAAATCTTGGTAGTTGCTCCATGTAGATCTCCTCCTCTAGGTCTTTGTGAAGAAAGGAACTCTTCACATCCATCTGATGCACATCCCAACCATGTGTTGCGGCAATAGCCATGTTGAGTTGGATAGAAGTCATCTTTGAAATGGGTGCAAAGGTCTCTGAGTAGTCAATGCCTACCACCTGTGAGAAACCCTTGGTGACTAATAACACCTTGTACTTATCAACTGACCCATCTGCTACAAATTTGCTCCGATATATCCACCTACAATCGAACCATCTTTCTTCCCTTAGGAAGTGAAGTCAAATACCAAGTGTGATTTTTGATTAAGGAAGAATATTCTTCCTCCATATCACTATCCCACTCAGGTACCCCTGATGCCTCTCAAAAAATATGTGGATCCATAACTGAAGCAAAGAAGGCATGTGGATCTCTCTGAAAATCCCCCCTAGTACATCTGTCATCTACAGGATCTCCTACCCAAGTGCTAGCACTCTCAAGTGTCTATCTATCCCAAAGTGGCCTAGAAGTGGGTGAATCAGGTGCTAACTCCTCATCCTCTGACTGACTAGAGGTGGATGACTCTGCATCACTGTCCTCACTGTCTGAACTCAAAGAAAAAGAAGATGTCTCTGGCTCAAGAACCTGTTGTGGCTGATCTGAATCTGATGAGGAATCATCATGAAGAAGTAGATCCAATGAGGGAGAAGAAGTGTCAAATGTTGAGTCTTTAAGACTCTCCTAAAAATGGACACTTCTCTCGATGAACAACTCATGAATGACTGGATCTAAAATGCAATACCCCTTAATACCATCCAGATATCCTACAAAGATGCAAGGCTTAGACTGACGTTCCATAGCTTTGAGTTTCTTCTTTGAAATGTAGGCCATGGTTAGGGATCTGAAAACCCTGAGGTGCTCAACATTAGGTTTCCTTTTATGCCAAGATTCAAAGGGTGTTATCCCTTTCAAAGCTTTGTGAAGAACCCTATTTTGAATGTAGCAAGCACAATTGATGGATTTGGCCTAGTAATGTAGTGCTAAGGATTTGAAGTAAATCATATAGCTACCCATCTCTTTCAAGAACCTATTTTTTCAATTTTCAAACCCATTATGTGAAGGACTGTAGGTGATTGTGCACTGCAAATCAATCCCCTCTATGGTGTAAAACTGCTCAAACTTGATGTTGACATACTCCCCTCCATTATCAGTTCAAAGAACCTTGATGTATTTCTCACTCTGTTTCTCAATAAGATCCTTGAAGGCTAGAAATTTTTCAAACACTTCAGACTTTTGTTTGATAAAATATATCCAAATGTACCTATAGAAATCATCAATGAAAGTGAGGATGTACTTGGCCCTTGTGAAAGATGGTTTGGGAAAGGGTCCCGATACATCACTGTGGACTAACTCCAAAGGTTGTGAAAAGCTTTGCCTTTGACAAATTTTGCTTCAGGATGCTTCCCAAGGGAGCACCCCTCATAAAGTCCTTTTGATAATTAGACACGAGGCAAGCCAATGACCATGTCATGTTTGCAAAGTTGCTCAAGGTAGAGGTAGTTAAGGTGGCCAAACTACTCATGCCATAATTTGCTAACTCCATCTGAATGAGTCAGCAATGCTGTTGGATAAAAATATGATGCAAAATGTGAGAAGGTGTATAACCTTACTTGGTGATCTGCCCTACCCACTGCCACTGCAGTATCACTATGCAACTTCTTGATAGCCACTGAATCTGATGAAAACTCAAATCTCATACCCTAACCAATGTGAGTGATTTGGTACACTGATAGGAGATTGGTTGAAAGAGAAGGAACACTTAGAACACTATTGACTGTTCCTCCTTCCATTTCAACTGACCCTCTCCCTACAATAGAAACTGAAGTGTCATCACCCAAACTAATTGAAGTCATGCTACAGGCTCTAAAGATGAAAACTCAACTAGTGAAGAGCCCATGTGGTGATAAGCACCCGAATCAATGACCCATGATGTTGTAGAAGCTATAGTAGCTACAAGGTCTTTTCCCTTTTCTTTCTCCTTACCCTTGCCTTTTGCCTTGGTAGAATCTTGGGTAGATGAATTTTGCTTGATGGACTCAGGAACACCTATGTTGTTCTTCTCTAGAAGATGAGTTAGGTGATATATTTGTTTCTTCATGCATTTATGTTCATCATGCCCTATCTTTTTAAAACAGGCACACTTAACCTTCTCCTTCTTAGGTTTAGCATTGGAAGAGGAAGACTCAGTGTTGTTTTTAGCAGGATTGTTGTTTTCTTTCTTCTTCTCCTGGTCCTTATTCTTTTTCTTCTTCTCCTTTGTTGAAGTCTTATCCTTACCATTTATAACTATCAAAGCTTGGGGTTGAGTAGACTTCATTGTGCCCATTTTAATTAGCTTATCTTGCTCCCCTAGTCAAGTCGGCAATGAATGAATCCAAAGAAGGCATTTTCCATGTAGTGCCAAGGGCACTTTTTGTGGCATGGAAAGTGGAGACAAAGATTGAATAGCTTAGACCTAACATTGAGATAATATAAAGGATGAGTTGATCATCTTTCTTCTCTATCCAACATTCTTTTAATTTCAATCTAAGAGCCTTAAACTTAGTGAAGAAGTCTTATATGGTGTCAAATTTGGTAGGACTTAGACTTATGAGTTCATTTTCAAGCTCATGACCTCTCATCTCATCAAGCTTCCCAAATAAGTTTTCTACGGTGTTCCATATGTCATTGGGAGTCTTGGAGGATTCTAAATAGAAGAGAAGTTCTAGAGACATAGACAAGCTCAGTAATCCATAGGCTTCATCACTATGGTTGTACCACTTGACCTTTTCAACATCAGTGTTAGGTTATACTTCAGTACCCATGGTGATCCTATACAACCATTTGCTTCTAAGAATGATATTTTAACCTTCCATTCATGAATTTTAAATGGTGTTAGGGGTTTATGTTGAAAATAATCCATTTTAAGCTGAATTTAGGTGAAGTTGTGTTGATTTCAAGTTATGAATTTATGCAGAAAGGAGAATGAAAGAAAAGATTTTCAAGTTGTGAAAAGTAATCACACCCCCCCAAAAAATATTGAGCACCCCAAAATATGCAAGTGCATGCTCAAAAGATGTCGGGCTTAGTCGAGAATGCGTCTTAGAGTAATCAGTGCAAGACTTAAGAAAATAGGACGTCGAACTCAGTGGAAAAAGCGTCTCGGGAGACCCAAATTTTAGGCACTTTATAAACTAGTGAATTTTTGACAAATAACAAGCCTAAAATGTGGATAATTTAATTACAAACACTTTTGCAAAAAATGGCACTCAAATCTAAGCTACCATTTACAAGATATGAAAGGTTCAATTTTTCTGTAAATTAGTGTTTTTGTAAAAAAAGCACTAAAACATCAAAAAAATGCCTATTATGAGAGAGAAAGTGGCTTTCCAACCACTCATTAGATTTGGCATAGAATGAGGAATCCAAAGAAGGTTTGTGTGAGGGGGAATTGGCCTCTCACCAACCTGGGCCTCACCCTTCGTCTTCATAGGTTGAAGATATAAGTTTTGAATGAAAACCCCCAAATTACCACACTGTCTAAAAAACTAAATATTCAGTGAAATTGACTGATTTTTATTTTACAAGTCAATTTTAAATTGAAAACAAATAAAGAATAGACAGAATGAAGGATTTCCAAGTGTCCAAGGGGCGCCACATGGGATGCCAAGCAAGGAAGGGGCGCCAAAAACAAACACAATCCAGATTTAGCTCAAAAAAAACAAAAGATAAATAGTAGACTTGTGTTGGACACCGTACGGCCTGATGGCGTGTCTGTCTTGAAGGTGTGGCAAATAGAAAAAGATGAACTATAGACCTAGTAGAAGGCGTTACTGTAGAAAGGATGCACCATGAGAAAATCTACGCCATAGCAATCTAGACATCATACAACTGATGGCATGGCTGTAGAAGGATGTTGGGCATTGTAGAAAGTAGGTGTGCTATTTTGGGCTAGAAGGACTACTGCATGGAGTTGTTACTCCTCCATCTTCTCCCTGTACTCAACAATGGTGCCCAAGCTAACTGCTGAATCAGCCCCTAAAGTGAAGACAACCAAGACACCCAAAGGCCAAGGATCCCAAGATGCAAGAAATCATATTGAAATATATTTTTTTAAATTTTAGATCAGATCTAGAAATAAAAAATAAATATAACTCCACTCCTCTTGATTTCAAAATAAACTAAAAGCATAACCTGACACATGATTACCAGGTTTACTCTGATACCATATCGGAGTTGTTGCTATAATCCAGATAACGCGAGTGCAATGGAGACGTGATCACATGAGATGAATTAAGTGCACACCACATAGATGCTAAAACAATTTGAAAATTACACAAGAAGATAAATTGCACAAGACAAAATGGAGAAAACCAAAATCTAATTAACATGAGATGGCCAAAGTGAGGAATACATATAGGAGAATACGTAAATAACTCCTCCACAAAAGGTGGACAAGGCACCCTAAGAATAGACTGTAACTCCTCCATGATGTGGTGAAAAGGTACTAAGAATAGAGAAGTAGCTACCATCAAGGGAGTTACTTATGACACCTATGACACATCTATGACACACACCTCCACATAAGCTAGCCTATCCCACAAATGTAGGAAAACTCCATGTATGCATAAGAAATACAAGTTCCTTAATTAAAAATAGGGAAAAATAAAAACCTATACTAATACCAATTGACTAAAGTAGGCTCCACTTGAACACTTTCTCCATTGTTCTCTCATCCGCTAGGTATCTCATCTTGAGTCATGTTTGGCATTATTCACAAATATGCCATGAAAGCCTAATTGAAGGACTCATTAGCATTGGTAGATACATCATGAGGTTGATCCCATGGAGGCTAAACCTCATGCTCTCTAATAAGGTTGTTTTGATTAAGCACTAATGAATTTGAGGTAGAGGGAGCATTGGGATTATAACAATTATATTATTTTTCTTGAATTAACTACCCTTGACCTTGAAGATGAGCTTGAAAGGGTGGTTTATTACATTTATAGTTTGGATAGGATTGATTGTGTTGATAGGGGATATGTAAAAGTCTCCATTTTTGTTGTTTTATGACCTTCTTTAGACCCAAAATATCTTTCTAAAGAGCCTTCACTCTTTCTATCTCATTAAATTTACTTGATTAACTAGGGGCAACTTGATTATGTTTTAGTGTAGGGATGAGAGTAAAAATAGGTGTAGAGGTTTGTAAATCAGGGAATAGAGGCATAGGGGGTCTTGGAGAAATATTCCCATCCCGAATCAAATAGTTCTCAACTCTAATATCAACTTCATATGCATTAGGCAATGTATCCCCTCATATAGATTATACCATCATAGAAATATCACTATCAAAAGCCTCAAGATAATAAAGGAAAGCATGATCTGTAATAGGTTTTACCAAGATTGGAATCCTATGCCATGTCTTCTAAAACCTTGTTTTGAATTCTTAAATAGCTTCTTGAGGTTCCCTCTTTATGTTGGTTAGTTTCCCATTAAATGGCAAGTTATCACTCTTGTCCTCAAACATTCTTCTCAAAGCATCACCCAATTCATCCCATGTAGTGATATATTCAAGATTCAAAGTACCATACCAATCAAAAGCCTTCCCCTTGAAATAAATAGCTAAAAACTAATATCTATATTATCATCAATGATATTATGTATATTGTAAAATTTATAAATGTTTCTATTGTGTTCAATAGGAGTAATAACAGTCTCACCTGTGTATGGAGGGACACTTTTGAGGGCTAATATGGGAATATCATCATAATGGGTAAATCTTAGAGGACTATATCCATTGAAATTAAAAAAAGGTAGGTTCCTTTACATTATATCTTTCAGATTTTATAATATTGGACCAATGAAAATCCTTCTTATAGGTATATGAGAAAGGTAGTATATATTTGGGTAAGGATGAGTGCTAGAAAATCTATTTACTTTGATTGAATAATAAGAAATCTATTGGAAATAAAAAAGAATGCTTGTATTATAAGATATTGTGTTTACCTTAGGCATGAAATAATGCACTAATTTATAACCAATATTCAATTATAGGAGTTGAAAAATACATCAGGAAGTAGACTAATACAACCACTTTGTTGTCAAGACCAACATCCACATTGAACAATTTTCTTGGACCACATGTCCCACTGGGTGTTCTAAAACTATGATATCCCAAATTTTCACCTTAGATAAGTCAATGAGACCTCAAATTTTGGATAACATAGAACTATCTATAAAGATATATAGATTGATGAAAGAGATAGATCTCTAGGTTATGCGATAGCTCCCTTGATCTATTTATTTAGGCTCTCATCTACACTAGGCTAATCACTTATTGGGGTGAAAAGGGAAGAAGAAAAATGAAAGTACCTACACTATGTTAATGCCTAAATATGTATCATAGGTACCTAGATTGTTTAAAAAACACTTCTCATTTAAGAATTCCTAAGAACTCAATGCATGAGTTGTAGGTTGTGATAATCCTATTATCTATGATAGAACAAAGGCAGGACAAGTGATTGTTTCACAATATTTATAATGTTGGTGGTTGGGAGCCACCATGGTCAAATAGTATATTTATGTAAAATATGAAGTATGCTAGGATAAATGCAGTGATTATGATCAAGAACTAATCTAAAGACTAATATAAAATGGATATTTACAATGAAATTAAACTACAGTGATCTGGTTAAAAAAGGAGCAAAAGGAAAGGTAGGGTAAAAAGAGATATTGTTTATCTTTATCCCAAACCTTGTGAAAAACTTCAAATTGAAACTGGACATGCATTTAACCAATGTATAACATGAAGTATCATAAGCTCAAATCCTATCATAGATTAGGTAGACATCTAAATAATGTATGAAAAGATGCAAATAAGAACCAAATTTACTTTAAGAATTTTACTGTTGCAAGGAAACATCAGCCCAAATGTAAGAAGAGAAAATAAAATGAAGTAAACCTAAGAAATTTTAGTCAACCCCGCATTGGTAAAAGTCAACAACTATGTAATTAAAGGTGCATACCTATAATTCAAAATAACCATTCAAATTTTGAAATAGGAACAAACAAGTGAGAGAGAAACCATATAATAGTTCACACAAAATAATGAGTCAAAATTTTCAAAAATCCCTACTCACATTAAATTGCTCAAGAATTACAATGTATATTGGCTCAAAAAAACTTCCTCTCCTTTTACAATTGACAATAATCCTTCTATATGGACAAATCATGAGGTATGTCGATCATTCCCTATCAACATGTATGCCCTTATCAATGCTAATAGAACTCATTACCCTGTTTAATTATGAATGACCTAACATGACTATGCATTGCATGTTGCTCAAAGAATATTCCTTTTCCCACATAACTTCAAGACCCAATAGATGATGATAAATATAACTCAAGTGTTAAAATATCCATGTGTTTTTTCCACATTTTCTCTAGAAATATCTTTTCAAGCTACCATGGTTTGAATTTGGTCAAATTAATCACTAGTGGATCACACATTGATTTCGGATTGAATTATGCTTAAATTTGTGGTAGTTTAATTTAGTTAGATTGATTTAAGGTGATCACAAGGTTAAAATATGGATTTTGTATGTGTTATGGATTTTATAAAGTTTTTACTGGTGCTTTAATGATGACAACGAGTCCAAACAATTTCATGCCTTAGATCATGTATTTATACATTTTCCTTGTTGTGGATCTACAAAATATTTTAAACTGATTGGTATAGCTTATGTGGCTCTATTGTGTCATCTTCATGACACCCCTATGGTAACTTTGTGTCACTTTTCTCAATAATGTTTTAAAAAAAGATTGTTTTCCCTTTGAAAATCCTTCTTTGCCTTGCACCGTCAAATCATCTTTCACAGATCAATGTGGTTCATTGATATTGATCTCAAGAGTTGAATGCCATTGGCTGCCTTTTCTATGTTTCTTATGGTTATCACATGTATCATTATCATGTTTATTTAGAGCTTCATTGAGAATTCTAACTCATTACAAACCATTAGATAATCCTCACCTGAGTGAACTTGTGTCATTGATCTTACGTAAGATGCTTGAGCTTTTACTTTGTGGTATGAATATGTTCCACTTGTAATTTATACATTAGCCCTAAGCTTTGTTTAAATCTCAACATTGATCTCACACCATCGGATCATTTATGTCTGGGAAAATGCATTCTATTAGATCTTCTGACTGAGTTCATGTGGTGGTGACAATTGTCACCCTCTCGCTTATCCTCGGGCTAGGTTGATGTTTTGACTCAATACGCATCATTAGACTAATCTTGCCTAAGTAAATGCATAGTATTTATCCTATGGATAAGAAATATATTTAAGTCAAGCTCAGGAAATTCATATAACTTATCATAAATTTTATGGACTATGGTTTTAATTCATATTTATAAACTCAAATTAAAAACTTTAAATTGTGTTTTTATCCTAAGTTTAGGATATAATAAATGAGACCCTACATTAGTTAGACCATGCCAATAAAAAAATAGACCTAAGAATCCCATAACATAAAAGGGACCAAGATTAGGATTTTTAGACTAAGTTTTGGTCATGTTTAAAAACATGATGAAGCCTTAGGATATAAATTAAGCTAAATCTATGGCATAAATAATTGTTCCTGAGAAAATTAGTATTTAATCAAAAAGGCACCTAGGTTAAAACATTAGACTAGGGTTTTAACATAAATTAAAATAGATCAAATTAATATTTGATACACCAAAGTCTAACAAAATATTAATTTGATATTGAAGCACAAAACCCTAAGCATGTTCATTCCCAAATGAGATTCCATTGAACCTACAATAAAAAAACACAAGCAATATTTTTTAGAAACATTAAAAGGGGTAAAACCATGATCATTTAAAAACATGTCCATTAATACAAATGAGAGTCATGAATAATATGCAACCAAAACAAGTGTGGATGATCTTCAAATTAAAAAGTGTCACTTGGTAGCCATGTGGGCCTTATGCACTCTACACTCTATCAATTATATCAGGCTATTACATTCGCACCATGTGGTCTTTCCATGTTTGCTCGAAGCTTCATTGAAAATTCCATCTTTGCCTTTCATCATTGGATCATCTATGTCCAGGTGAACATGTTATGTTGATCTTAGGAAGATGATTTATATTTAACCTGGGACCTGAGGGGTGAAACACCATTGAATCACTATGCTCCATTGATCTTATATGTACACTACAATGCATATCATTGATCATCTATAATTTACTCAGGATTTAATCCTGTATTATGTCTTGACTTTTCAATATTGATCTCACTCCATCAGATCTTTCCCATTTGATCAAATGCATGTCATAGATCATGATCCATGGGGTTGATTGAGATTGGTTCTTGTAAATAATAGGAAATATTAATTTTAGGGCTTGAATAATATATAAAGCTTAAGCCAAAGTCCTAGATAAAATTTTCCATTAATATTAATAAAGATAAATAGAGATGTTTAATCTAAAGTATAAATCTAGGCTTAAATCATATTAAAGTAACCCTACGAATAATAAAATATATGGCATAAATTTTTAGCCTAAGTCTATGTCATAACAAAAGGGATCATGAGCTTAGATTCCAATTATTGATGTCACACTATTATATCTTCTCTAGGGTGAACGTGCATTACTGATAAAAATCCTTGACTTATTGACCCCATCTCAGTCTGTTAGATTAACCTTGCTTGAATAAATATCGGTCGTTGATCCTATAGACAAACATAATGTTTAAGTCATGTCCAAGAATTACATGAAACTTTAGGATTACGAACTTAAGCTGAGTTTATAATAAAGGGACAATGTGTTACTCAGACTAAGCTATTAGATAAAAAGGACCAAAGGTCATGGGATGTGAAAGGGATCAAGTATGGATTTTTATACTATGGTTTGGTCATGTTGAAAAACATGACTACGCATAAGGATAAAATAAAAAATAAATATATGGCATTATTTAAAGTGTTCTGATGTAAATTGTTCTTACTAAATATGAGTTTGAATCAAGAAGCCTAAGCTAGGATAACTGGAATAAGGGTTTTAAGATGATAAAACATGAATTAAACTTGACTTTTGATAGACCAAAGGCTAGTAAAAGAATAAATTGGCATCAAAATAAAAAAATCAGACATAGTCCATTCAAGGAGGGCTCCATTAAACCTACAATATGAAACACAGATATCCAATGTTAGTATTTTTTTACAAGATTAAACTAGAATCATACATAAATATGCTAACCATACCAAGTGTGGATGATATTAAAATAATGATATGTGTAAAAATGCTAATGACACTCTAATCAAGTGAATTTTTAATTTTAAGGTACAAATTTTCATAATTTGACACAAGGGTCCCCAT
The DNA here is from genome assembly GCA_037957365.1 of Torreya grandis. Lineage (NCBI taxonomy): Eukaryota > Viridiplantae > Streptophyta > Pinopsida > Cupressales > Taxaceae > Torreya > Torreya grandis. The sequence continues at coordinate 815,111 of JARHVA010005799.1, forward strand.
TTTTCAAAAATGATGGTAAGTTGACCTCAACAAATGGTGACTTTTGGGGGGAATATAGAAATATGTTAGAATTTAGAGACTTTGGTTTAGACTAATAATTAGGTTATGTATTCCACTTGATCATCCACCATCATTTAGATCAATTCATGGTTGAAACAAGTCTTGTACATGTAGAATTGGGATCAAACATCAAGACCTAGCCATGTTGTGTGTGTTCTTTGATTCCACTTAATATTTACCATGGGATTTAGAGAAAAACTTATAGATTTCATGACTTTAACCATTAACATTGACTTATAACATGTTTGGATATTCATTAGGAACCATTCTTTAGCTCAGGGAAGGCTTGGGAATTGTTCTACTACCATCCAAACATCCATAGCCTCAATATAGATACCTTTGAACCCCCTCAAGGCCTTGCTACATTGCCAACCAAGCATCCATATCCCTGATGGAGATCAATAGAATCACCTTTGCTTAGAAAGATCTTGAATTTTGTAATAAGCTCTTATTTTTGTATTTTTAAGATCATTTTACGCTTTCTATCAAAGGTTGGGAACAAGGTTAACCAATTTTAGGTATTTTATTCAAATTTTTTATCTTCAAAAAATCACCTATGATTGCAACCTTTGTCCTAGGTAATGATATTTGATAAGTGCAAACATGATTGTGTCCTAATAATTCAATCTTTCATCCTACATGTGTAATCCTTATTAAAACCAAGCTTAGATCATAACACAGTTTAAAATATTAAATAATAATTAACTTACCCATTAGTATTTACTAATTTCCCAAAAATATAACATTAATCTCAAATTTCAATAATCCATGATTCACCAGTGTTGAGGGCTCATATTTGCATTCCTGAACTATGGATTTCCTATGCAATTAGGTGAAATTGAGCTTATCATTATCCAAATAACTTATTAAAATAAAGGAACAAATAAAGGAAATTAAACACACAAGTAAACAAACACTATTTACAAAGAAGGGACAAGAAGGAAAGATCTAGAATAAACTAATCTAGCCTACCTACACTAACTCTAACTACTCTTATAGTTTAATCCATGAAGACCTTAGGTGGGATAGTAAAGAAGTATTACTTTAGGTATTTCCCATTGGTGGGTAGTGTGAACTCTTCTCCTTGTAATTTTTTTAGCTTGAAGGTGTTATCTCTAAGTATCTCATTAATTTGATAGGGACCTATCCACAAAGGTGTGAACTTCCCATATTTACCCTTAGGCTCAGATGCCTTATCCCAAAGAATAACTAAGTCTCCTTTCTTGAACACCTTTATCTTTGAACTCTTATAAAACCAACTCTTCATTGTGTTTTGTTTCCTACTAAAATTGGGAAAATCCTCTTCTCTTGCATCTTTTATTTGAATAATGTCCAGTAGCCTTGAATGTGCAAAATATTGATCCTCCTTTATGTATTCTTGTATGAACCTATATGGTAGTATCTTGAGTGTGCTAGGGAATATAGGATCTTGAATATATACTATTAATAATGGTGATTCCTTGAGAACCTACTTGACCCTTATTCTATCTACCCAAAGGGCATACTTAAGTAGTTTGTGCCATGTTCTAGGTTTGTCATCTGCAGACTTCTTTATAGCCTTCATTAATTTCTTATACATTGATTCAGATACTCCATTACCTTGAGGATAATGGTGTGATGTTAAATTTAGGATGATGTTGTTTTCATATTCCCATTTGGTCATTTTAATGGATATAAAAGTAGATTCATTATCACAGACTAGAGATACTAGAATTTTAAATCTGGTGCATATATTATTTTCTAAAAAAATTATAACTTCTTTAGTCTTGCATTGATTTTTTGCTACTAATTCATACCATCTTGTGCATTAGTTTATTATAGTAAGTACATACTTATGACCATCTAATGAATTGGGGTTGATGACCCCCATAAAATCTAGTCCCCATTGAGTAAATGGTTTATCTATCATGACTAGCTTTAGTGGCATGGCTACTTTCGGCTCTTTAGTGCTGAAGACTTGACGTGAATGGAATTATTTCACATGCTTTTGAGTATTCTTTAATATAGTATTCCAATAATAACCAATCCTTAAGATATTTTTTGTTGTTGTCCTTCCAAATGGGTGTTGACTTCCAAAATTTTCATGAAAAGTGCTCAAGATCTTAGCTACCTCTTCTTTAGACATGAACCTCAAGTAAATGCCTTCAAAGTTATTTCTATAAAACACTCCATATTTGATCAAAAAATTGGCTGCCTTGAGCCTTAGATCTCTCCTTTTCTCTCTACTTAACCTTATAGGACAATAACCATTAATCAACAAATGGAAAATGGGATCATACCAATAATTGGGTTGAAAAATTTGTTGTTCAACTTGCATAATACTTAGCTTGGGTTTAGTATTAGTAATAAACTATTTTAAACCTTGGCACCTTAACAAATTAGTAGTCTTCATCTCAATATCATATTCCTGAAGCATAGACATCCACTTACCTCTCCTTTCTCCAAGTTAATTTTGACTAAGCATGAGCTTAGTGGTAGGGACTGGTAGAATTACATGCACTTTATTATTAGGAATGTAGTGTTTAAAAAATTTTACAGCCTTAACTAATTCACATGATTTCTTATTAATCAAATAATAGTTCAGCTCAACATTTTTAAAATTGGTGCTCATGATATCAATTGGATTACCACATCCATATATTTTTTGAGTAAGAACTACAACTATTGTATGATTAAAAGTAAAGGATTAGAGATAAAAATATTTAGATAAATCTAGATTTATCAATACTAGACCTTGTCTAATTTCCTCCTTGATGTCTTTGAAATCTTTCTTGTTCTCCTGATTCTAGGTGATCTTGATATCCTTCTTCAACATATCATTTAGTGGCTTCACAATTTCTATAAAACTAGAAATCAATTCTTTTACATAGTTAATTTTACCAAAGAATGAATTCAATTCCTTTCTAATATTAGGAGGTTCTATATTATATATTTCATATATTCTATCAAGGTCTATAGATATTCTTTCCTTTGTTATGACATGTCCTAACAACTTTCCCTCGGTAAAACAAAAAATTCTCTTTTTGGGATTGAGAGAAATTCCTTACCTTCTGCATCTTTCAAATAACTATTGTAGGGGCATAACATGATCCTCACTATTTTTTAAAAATATCATATTTTTAAAAAATAGGGAGGATCATATTATGCACAACAATAGGTATTTGAAAGATGCAGAAGGTAAAGAATTTCTCTCAATCCCAAAAAGAGTATTTTCTATGTTACTAAGGAAAAGTTGTTAAGATATTTCATAACAAAGGAAGGAATATATATAGACCTTGATATAATAGATGAAAAATATAAGATAAAGCCTCCTAATATTAGAAAGGAATTGAATTCATTGTTTGGTAAAATTAACTTACCTGCAAGTCCTTAGAAAACATGATCCATATCCCTTTGGAAAGTGGCTCCTATATTTATTAGCCTAAATGGCATTCTTTTGTAGGTAAAGGTGGCCCACATAGTAGTAAATACAATATTCATCCTATCTTATTTATTCATAATTACTTGGTTATATCCTAAAAAACCATCAAGAAATGACATCATAGGAGAACCAGATACAATCTGAATTACTTGGTCAAGAGAATGTAAAGGATAATTATCCTTTTCAAATGATCTATTCAAATTCCTAAAATCAAAGCACAGTCTGATTTCACCATTTTTATTCTTGACAAGTACTAAATTAGCTACCAAGGTGGAGTGCCTAATGGGAAATACAATTGTGTCATCTAGGAGTTTCTTGACCTCTTTGTATATTAATGGCTCTAGGATAGGGTTGACAGACCTTTACTTTTGCCTAAACTTTTTAAAGCCTTATTTTAGAGGTATGGTATGTGTTATGACTCTAGGATAAAATATATTCAAGTCATCATAGGACCATGTTATGACATCTTTGTACTTGGTTAACAAAACTCTAGATTTTTTATTTTCAATGCTAGTGTAGGCTGTACCAATATTAACCAACCGGGGTTGATCAGTTATATTGTAGTCCTTCCCACTCACCTTGGGAATCTTAATATTCTTATTTAGTTTATCCTAACCAAATAATATCTCTAAGTAACTCATGTCTTTGGGGATCTTATTGTCATTCAACTGAATGACTTTATCATCAAGTCTACTATCATCATCAAGGTTATTTTTATTAGCCTCATCTATGACATGGGCCTCAAATGATCTTGAACTAGTCATGAATTCTAAGATATATACATCATCACTAAATACCTACAAATGTTTTACATTATTAAGGAATAAAAAGCATCGAACCAACTCAACACTAAGTCTTGGGGAATCTTGGTTTGACATGAGATTGGATGTAGTTGAGGTAAGCTCATCATCATCCTTGTTTTATTCCCTGTGGATGAAAATAATGTTAAAATCATCAAAAGACTCAAGTAAATACCAAAATATAAACTTGTATCTCTTAAGGTATTACAACTTGCATTGGTACTTGCTTCTTACCTGATTAACTACTAGCTCTTAGTCACCATAAACCAATAATTCCTTGACTTTGTACTTCATAGCCAATTGCAATCCTAAGATTAAATCTTCATAGTCTGCAAGATTTTTAGTTCATGGGAACTAAATTCTATAAGAATTATGATATTATTTACCAATAGGGTTAGATAAATTCCTACTCTAGATATAGATTTACACCTAGCACCATCAAAATGTAGTTTCTATAGTCCAAGCATAATATGAGAAACTTTAGAATCATACAACTTAGAAGTCTCAAGAGTGTAAACTCCTAAATCAAAGTCGACCATGTTAACCCTTTCATTCAAAAAATTAGACTCAATGATCATGTGATTCATTTTAGGCTCTCTCTAACCTGATTTGGTTGGGGACTCCCATTCAAGGCAGCCATATATGTAAACAATCTATTGACATATAACCATTCAATCTTCTGGTCTAGTCTCTACTCAATAACATCCCATAATCATCAAGGATGTCCACCACTTATATATAAATGAACTATTGGACCCTCAAATCTGAGGTAATTTGCATGTAATATTTAACAACTCACCAATTACTTTGACTCTTGACTTATCTAACTGAGTTATAACTCTATCAGACTTAAACAGAGTCAAACCAAGTTGTTCACAAATACCTACAGGCATGATGTTTGTATATTCACCTAAATATAAAAAATAATTATGCAAGTTCTTACTAAAGATTCTGACTATTAACAAGAAAGGTGGGACATCTACTTTGTTCTTGTGTATTAAAAAATTAGCATGTGCAATCTTTTGTGGTTTAGCAGATTTATTATTCAAGGATTCCAACAAAAAAATCCCTTTGATTAGTAATCTATGTTAACTCATTCAATGAGATGTTAGCCTTAGTATTTTTCATGTCCTCCATAATATTATATCCAGTCCTATAGAAAGAATTAGATGGATCAGTATTATGCTTAGATGTAATTCCCTTTGGAGGCTTTGGATTGTTGTCTAATGTGGTATTAGGAAGAGTGTCAAAGTTATTTTGAGGATTTGAAGTAGTCAATAGTTGCTTCTAATCCATGTTTCTTAGAGGATAAGTCTTATTCAAAAATTGTTGAAAAGCATGAATCTCTTCAAGAATATCCTTAGGCTCATTATCCTCTTGGAAAGGAAACTCAAATGTCTCCACCATGAGAATTAGATCAAATGAATTTGAATATTTGGATGTACCTATAGCATATTATTTATTAGGAACCACTTCAAAAGTATCTAACTCTTCTTAAAAGGCTTCAAAGGCATTACATAATTCAACACAATTTATTTCACCATGCTTACAAGTGCAATGAACTTTATAGTAGTTAGGTAAAGAGACATCAAAAAAAATTATATCAGGCACATTCTTGCTAGCAGATGGATCAATTTTATTTTTATTATGGTAACTATCATTCTGAAACCTGTTAATGGGTCTATTGAACCTTTGAAAAGATAAATTCCTACCAAAGCTTTCCCTAGTATTTCTTACTGGCTTTTACAACTAAAGGAAGTCAGTGCTAATATTTTGAACCATCTTAAGGATAGATTTATTATAATTATTTGGGGTTTCTTGAGTATGAGCATTAGTTTTAGGCATCAATACTTTATGATCCTATGGATGAGATCCATTGTATGTATTGTTCAAGAATCCTAGGTTTTGGCTAGGATGAACATGCCTTAAGGGCAATTGGTTCAAGATTGGAAGTTGATTCAAAGCAGGTGTATTGTAATTGGCATTAGGAATAATGTTTAGATTAATAAAATTTAGATTGGCATTGGGAATAGAATATACAATCTGACTTTGAGGTTGTATCTGGTCATTCATGATTACAACTTCAAAATGGGCTAAGGCTAAAGTTTTAATAATTAGGATAGCCATTTTGAGAAACATAGAAATCATTGGATCCACAACATCCTTATAAAAAATCTAAGCTAAAGCTTCATCAGGTCTATAAGCAGATATAGTTCTGATATACATATTCTATAACCTAGCATTATAGGCTCATTTGCATCTCTCTTAACTGTGGTGAACTACTAGTACAAGACACAAGGACTAATAATTTTGCGAAATTGATCAATGAAGATGTTATTAAATCGATTCCAAATAGTAATGTAATCTTCTAAAAGGTTGAGAAACCAATCATAAGGAACATATTTGAAATTAAATTTAAATAACCTAAATGCTACATCTTCATGAGTCACATTCAACAATCTTAAATGAGATTTGAAAATTTTAATGTGTTCTTCAATAGTTATAATTCCGCTAGGACTAAAAGTTGGCAAATACTTTTTAGTATTATGAGGAAGATCATGTACCAAACTTGACACATTCCCTTTGAAAATCCTTCTTTTCCTTACACCATCAGATCATCCTGCATGGATCAATGTGGTTCATTGATATTGATCTCAAGAGTTGAATTCCATTGGCTACCTCTACTATGTTTATTACAATTATGCCATGTGTCATTACCACATTTTTTTATAGCTTCATTGAAAAGTCTAACTCATTATTCACCATTAGATCATCCTCACCCAATCAAACGTGTGTCATTGATCTTGTGTATGATGCTCAAGATTTTACTTTGTGATGTGCCACTTATCATTTATTCATTAGCCTTAACCTTTGTTAAAATTTCAGAATTGATCTCACACCATTATATCATTTCTATCTAGGCAAATACACTCTATTGTATCTTTTGACTGAGTTCATGTAATGGTGACACCTTTCACCCTTTGGCTCATCTTAGGGCTAGGTTGAAGTCTTAACTCGATACGTGTCATTAGATCAATCTTACCTAAGAAAATGTGTACCATTGATCATATGGATAATAAATATATTTAATTCAAGCTCATAAAATTCATAGAAGTTAGCATAAATTTTATGGACTATGGTTTTAATTTGTATTTATAAACTCAAATGAAAACCCTTGAATTATGTCTTTATCCTAAGTTTGGGATATAATAAATGGGACTCTGAATTAGTTAGACCATGCTAATAATAAAATAGACCAAAGGATCATGGGATATAAAAGGGACCAAGCATAAGATTTTTATACTAAGGTTTGGTCATGTTTAAAAACATGACTAAGCATTAGGATATAAATTAAGCAAAGTATCTGGCATGGATAATTTTTCTTGAGCAAATTTAGAATTAATCAAAAAGGAACCTACATTAAAAAATTATACTAGGGTTTTAACTCGGCTTAAATTAGATCCAATTAATCTTTGGCATACCAAAGGATATTTAAAGATCAATTTAACATTGAAGCACAAAACCCTAAGCATGTTCATTTCCAAATGAGATTCCGTTGAACTTTCAATATAGAAACACAAGCAATAAGTTTTAGGAACATTGGAAGGGGTAAAACCATGATCATTTAAAAACATGTCCATTAATCCAAATGAAAGTCATGAACAATGTGAAACCAAACCATGTGTGGATGATCTTCAAATTGAAAAGTGCCACATGGCAGCCTTGTAGGCCTTCTGCACTTTGCACTATGTTAGTTCTATTGGGCTAATGTTTTCTCAGCACATGGTGGTTCCATATTTGCTTGGAACTTCATTGAAAAGTCTAGCTTTGCCTCATACCATTGGATCATCTCTATCTAGGTGAATGTATTTCATTGATCTTAAGAATATGATCGATCTTTAACCTGAGACCTAAGGGGTCAAATGCCATTGACTCACTACACTCTATTGATCTGATTGTGTACACTACAACATGTACCATCAATCATCTAAAATTTTCTCGAGCTTTAATCTTATACTATGTCTTGAATTTTCAATATTGATCTTCCTTTGTTAGATCTTCCCCATTCACTCAAATGGGTGTTGTAGATCATGATACATGGGGTTACATGAGATTGGTTCTTGTAGACAATAAGAAATATTAAAGTTAGGGCTTGGGGAAATATAAATATTAAGCCAAATTCTTAGATTAAAGTTTTCATTAATATTAATAAAGATAAATAAAGTTTTTTAATCTAAAGTCTTAAGCTAGGCTTAGAACATATTAAATTGACCCCATAAATAATAAAAGACATGGCATAAAGTTTTATCCTAAGTTTATGTCATAATAAAAGGGATCCTAAGCTTAGTTTCTAATTATTGACCTCGTGCCGTTAGATCTTGTCTAGGGTAAATATGAATCATTGACTAAAATACTTGACTTATTAACCCCATCTCACTCTATTAGATTAACCTCACCTGAGTAAACATGGGTCATTGATCATGTGGATAAACACAATGTTTAAGTCATGTTCAGGAATTGTATGAAACTTTAGGATTAATACCTTAAGCTAAGTTTATAACCAAGCTAGTACATAAAAGGGACAAAGGGTCATGGGATATAAAAGGGACCAATTATGAATTTTTAGACTAAGGTTTGGTCATGTTGAAAAACATGACTAAGACTTAGGATAAAAATTAAACTAAGTCTATGGCATTATTTAAAGTGTTCTCGCATAAATTATCCCTACCAAGTTTGAGTTTGAATCAAGGAGCCTAAGCTATGGTAATTAGAACAAGGGTTTTAAGATGCTCATTTCTGAATTCAACTTGAATTTTGATAGACCAAAGGCTAGTAAAAGACCAAAATGACATTAAACCACAAAATATAGACATAATCCATTTAAGGAGGGCTCCATTAAACCTGTAATTTGAAACACAAGGATCTAATGTTAGCAATTTTTTATAAGATTAAACTAGAATCATGAAAAAGTATGTTAACCATACCAGGTGTAAAATAATCTTTAAATAAATATAATGTGAAAACATGTTAATGGCACTCTGATCAAGTGAATTTTTAATGTTAAGGTACAAATTTACATAATTTGACACAAGGGTCCCCATTTTTTAGAAATGGGGGTATGTTGACCTTTAAAAATGGTGACTTCTTAGGAAAACATAGCTATATGTTAGAATTCAAAGACAATGGTTTAGAATAATAATTAGGTTACCTATTCCACTTGATTGGCCACCATTATTTAGATCAATTCATGGTTGAAACAAGTGTTGCACATATATAATTGGGATCAAACATCAAGACCTATCCATGATGTGTGATGTGATTTGATATTCATGAGTAGTTTTTATTTATAGTTTAGATAGTAATGATGATATGTTTCTCCAAAGATAATTCAAATCATTTCTAGCACAAATAGTTTAGTTTTTTTTAATCACTATTTAAGATTATGTTTTGGATGGTCCAGTAATGCTCAGTATGATTTGTTTTGATTCTACACATAATTCAAATCATGGAGGCAAATTTGGCATTTTAATTTTTAGATTTAAGTTAATGATCAATTCGGTGATCATGGTTTAGTGTATATGTTTCAATTTCATGTATGTTTGATTGATTAAAGAGTTATAACTTTTGCATTCCTTTAAAATGTCATAGATTTCTATTGAAGAGGATCGTTTATTAGAAAATGAAGGAAAACAAGTTTCATTGATCACAATATTGAATTCATGTACAAATTATCTAAAACAGAACGTATCTTAGCATTCATATTATATATTGATATTGTGACTAAGTTACTACATTGTACAAAACATGAATTGGTCCTAGACCTAGATATAATCACAAATATGGAGGACTCTTTTCTTTGGCCACGAGGCAATCTAAGGTTTAACTTGGTTTAAACACTTAATGTATTTGCAAAGATAACCATTGGTTAGTGAATTAGATTTAATCTCAAAAGGCCTTGGTCACTTATTTGGTTTTTTGGTAATATATATTTGATTCACAAGACCCTTTGATGGGTGACATCACATGGCATTTGGTGAGCTGGATGGTACTTAGCAAATCAAATCATAGTTTCTTTGTTGAGTTGGCAAGTACATTGAAAGTTTCATTATGTTTTGGGATTTCTTGGAGATTTGGTGCTGATCAGACATTTATGACTTAATGATCACCTTAGTTCTTGTAACTTGGTAAGATGCTTAGTGGGAATATTAGAAAGCTTCTAGATTTGTCAAGATTGATAAAATGACTCAGTGGGATTGCTAGGTACATAGAAATTAATGTGGATCTATGGTAACTTAACACATCACTTGAGTCGGTTAAGGTTCAAGGTGGTGAATAAAAACATGGTTTTATTTATTTTGATCATTCATTTACAATCTCTCGATGGAAGCAAAGCCTTGGCAGGATAGTTAGTGAGTTGCATAGCAAGTTGTAGAAAGGATATTTGGCAAAGAGTTGAGCTTAGAAGACATGTATGTCAGTTTATATTGATTATATTTTTTGTCAAAAGGCATTTTGTTGATAAATGAAGGTTTTAAAATTAAAAATATAAGTCTGAATGTTTTTGGTTTGCATGAAAATAAGCCTGAGTTTTAATGAAGGAATATGTAATGGTTTGAAATCTAGTGAATTTTCGACATGCAATGCTTTTTGAATTCATGACAGTTTTGAATGAGTTATAGGTTGTTAAGTTTTCTACATGGTTGAAAAGGTTTTTGATTTAATTTATGGATTTATTTGTAATCATGAAACTCATAACTTGCATGAATATATATTTGAGTTTCATGTCGACCTTTGAAAATTGGTTGATATACTTTCAAGTTAATTTTCACTAGATGCATGATTCAATTTTTTGAAAGTATGTACATGTAGTCATTAGTGAAGAATAAGAAGGTTTCATGGAAATCATGTAAACACATGCATGTTTGAGTAAGCTTTAAAGAAAATTTAGAAAGGAGTTTTAAGATTTACATGCATGATTTAATTTTTGGTTTTGAAGTTTGGAGGATATTATTTTCCATGAATAATAGGGTTCTGTGTATGGAAGTTTGATATCATTTTGAGAAAAAAGTGATAGTTTTGGGTTTAGTTTAATTTTGAAAATACAATATTATGGTTTGTATTTTCAAATGTTCTATGCAAAACATGTTTTGAAGGATTTTTCTAACAATATTATCCAAACTTTACATAGTAGATTGTTTACATTTGGGTATATGAAAGTTAGATTCATTTGCTTAAGTATGAGAAATTATAGCCTGGTTACATGCAGAATGTGGAAGTTTTATCATGCTTATAATTTGGTTTAAGGTTTCATACATGGCATGCATGTGGAGAGTTTTCTTAGTTTACAATTGCTTTCCTTTTGGGTTTTAAAAAGAATTAGGTGATGTGTAAATATTGGGAAATCCTAAATTATTTTTAGTTATCATCATACACAAAGGTTTTGGTTCCTGGTTTTGGAAATTTATAGAGCAGTTAAGCATGTAGACATTTTTGTTTGAATCTGGTTACAAACTAGGGTTTACCTTTGTTAAGACTGTGTAAGTGGTTAACTTGATAAAAACAAGAAAATGGTGATTCTAATGAATTCAAAATTTATGAGGAAATTCAGTATTTTTGTTACATTTATAGGTGTTTTTCAAACTATATGTCAAAATTGTCAAGTGGTTTGAAAAGATATTTCATTTTGATATTTTGAAAATATTCAAATCATGAAATGGCTAGGGTATGGTGAAATGCTATTGCATAAGTTTGATAGTCTACATCAGTTTGATTAGTTGGCATGAGTTTTATATTATTATAGGTTCATATTGATGATTGTGGATATAATAAGTGCTCAAATGGTTAATTATAGTTCATTATTTATGATGCAATTGAGTATAGTAATGATATTTTAGAACTCTAGTCTAATTTCAATATAGAATGTGTTCAAATAATATTGGGAATTATGGATGTTTTGTAGGAATCTAGGGTTAAATCAGTCAACTGTGATAAATGAAAATGGAAAAAACTATATATTTATATATTTAGATACCTTTTGACATAGATTTTTTTTTAAGTTTTTGGAAACATGAAGTTACATTTGAACTTTTATCTCAATATTGAAGTGTTAAATTTTTCTCTAAAAAAGGACATTGAGATTAAAATTCGCCAAGGATTGATATCATTCTTCCTTTTTTGAGTTTTTTTGAAGCTCAATATGGTCTAAATATTGTGTACTTTTTAGTATCATTTTCATTATTGTTTTGAACTTTGTTTCCAAGCTTAGTTTTGATTCTATATTTTTAGATTTTTAGTATGTCTACGTGGGACTAGCCAACTAGGAATAATAATGATGGAGGATGGGGGTGAAATTATAATAGAAGTGGTAGTTACTCAATTCATAGCATAAGTTTTAATAGGGCTAGGTTTTGTGTTAAATGTTTTGGGCCTATATTTCTTGGGGGCATAAGGATGTCTATTTATTTTGATGCGTATGACCTAGATTTTTGGAACATTTTAGACAATTTCCCTACTAACCCAATTCATAGAGGCTATAGAGGTCACATGGGTTTTCATAGACGAATATTTGGAGCTCATATACAGTCACAAAGCAGCTCATCTCATAACTTAGAGCATGATCCTCATTTCTTACCACTATAACCCCTTAATTTTAGAGGTCAACTTGTTGATGAACCTTTGCCTACTAATTAATTTCCTATTGATCATTCCAATTAGCTTGAAGTTGAGATAACCCATACCAATTATTTTAGGAAGATGGATACTCTTTCAGATAAACCTACCCCATCTAATGCAAACCTTGGTGGGAAATGTAAAAAGTTGAACTTGTCAAGTACCCATAGTGAAGCCCTTTTGAGGTCTGAAAGGCTAAGTTTGGGAGGGCAGGGGTATATCAATAGAAATAAAACCATGTATATTCTAGTTTAGATTGGTAAAAATAACACCGTTATGAAAAGGACTAAGCCTAAAGCACCTAGAGAGGTCAAACTAATAAATAGAACCAAGCTGGAAGTTGATGATAGCACATCTGACTCAAGAACTAGATTACTACATTTTCTTACAACTGAGATGGATTATAATTTTTGTTAGCATTAAACATTTCCATACAAAACTTGATATTTTGATTTAACACTTTGATACTTCAGACTTGATATATTTTGGCAATATTGAAATATACAGAGATTTTGGAATTTTTGATATAATTATATATGCTTAAGATTAACTATAATTCATTATAGTTTAAACATAAATACGATTTATAAATTTTTTATTTTTTATTTTATGATTAGTGTGTATTTTACTATATTATTAATTAATATGGGTCTCTACCTATTAAGGTTTAGTGCCTCAGGTCTATTATTTTTTTTAAATGTCTTGATCAAATTAAGACTATTAAAAAGTCTTAACTAAATCTATCATTAACCAACTTTAGTTAATTAATTGACTTTATTAAAATTTAATTAGTTAACATTAACCAATAACTAACTAAAGTTAGTTATAACTTATTTCATAACTAAGTTGAGGATATAAAAGGAGATCAAGAATTTATTTGAAGAGAGAAGCACATGTATTGAAAACTTAAGTATTTTTTGAAGTCCATTTATCTCTTCTTTTTATGCAACTTCTCTGAAATAGTACAACTTTTGCAGATAGACCCAATGGTACTTTATTTGATGGTTAAGTAATCACTTATGAAACATAGGTATATATAGTTATATTTATCATCTATTACTATATCTAAAGTTTTCAAAGTTTAATATCTTTTGATGATTGCTATTTGTAGTTCTATGCACATATTTCATGTATTCAACTTGAATAATGATGATCATTTCACTATTATGTGACATTTCATTGATCTATTCAATTGTAAAGTTGTCTTTCAATGTTTTGTAGAGAAAAGATGTTGGTTTTCTCGTTGAAATTTATCTTTTTTTTCTACGATGACTCTCTTTTGAGACTTGTAAATATTTTGTAACTAGTTAACTCTAATTTTAATACAAATAAGATCTTTAGATTTCTGTTAAATCTAGTTTATTTTGTTAGATATAGTTTAATTTTTAATCTTTCATGTTCTCATTAGTTTAGTTTAGAATGTTTCTATCTTATAGTCCCTAGTTTAGTTCTTTTGTTATTTTTTCTGCTTTGATCATTACACATTACTCTTAGTTGTTTTCATTTACTTCAAAAATTTCAATATTTAGATTAAAGTCTATTTTAGTTTACTTTACTTAGTAGCTCTCTTTTGATTTTATAATTTATCTTTTCTTATATTGTTAGCTTTTATTTTGTGTTCTTATTTTGTTCAAGTTCCTTAACATTTTATTATTAGTTTTATATTATATTTAGTTTGAATTTTAGTTCCTTGTTTATCTTAGTTTATCTTCTATCTTGTCAAATAGTTTAATAGAGTTTTTTGTTTAATAGACTGCTCTTAGTTTAATTTAATTTTCTGTTTTAGTCTTTAGTCAGTTTAATAAGCCATAGGTTTGTTTCATTTTAGACTGAGCACTTATCTTTATTTCATAAGTTTTACAATTGTCTTCCTTCCTCTATTTTTAATCTTGATTTACAGTCTTAGTTGTCTTTCATTGCAATAGTTTTTCTAATTAAATTCTTTGGTTCCTTATTTCTAAATCTTTTTATTTTGTCTTTTTCTTTAGTTTCTTCTCTATTATTTTAGGTTTATTTTATTTCTAGAATATTGTGTGAGTAGATTTTCATGTTTATTTTCTTTCTTGTTTAGAATAGATTTCTTTCTTAATTCATTTTTTGTTCTAGATTTATTTCTCTCTGCTATAGGATTAGATGTTTACTTTATCATTAGATGACTATTGTTTGTTAGTTCTTCACTTACGTGTTTGTCTTTCTCTCTCTTTCTATTTTTATTTGATATTATTTAAGAAAGCATTGCAAGAAAGAAGTGAAGATATCAATTAAATATTTATACATATTACAGAATCAAGTTTCTATTCTTCAAAAGACTATCTAACTAATAAGTTTTATCTATCAGATAAAATAGATTACAGATTCTTATCTCAACTCATTCTTGATTCGATAAATATATTTTTTATTATTATAATAGATTAAGTTGTCTTGATAACTTTTTGATTATTTCCCAAAATTTATAATAAAAACCCCTCTGTGCCTTTTGGATCTTTAATGAACCTTTAGAACCCTTACGATTAGATTGGTATACTTCCATCTTGACCTTCGTGATAGGCAAAAGCATTGATTCATTGATGGTATAATTTTCATCATCAACAGGTTAGTTTGGGATGGTTGTAGAGAAATACTAGTCTCACCCAAAATATGTCAAGGTGGCCAACACTATTGATTTGTAGTATAAATATGAGAATTAGCTTAAAATGTTAGTTTGATCGATATTATATTTCATTATAGTCATCCTATCTCTGATGCTTGTTGAATAGTGTAGAGAGTAACCAAGCAGACCACTTTATCCAGTGGATTGTGTTGCAGCCAATGCAGATGATATGGCAACATACCTATCTATAGTATCATATTTTAGACATGTCATAGGTACATCTTTAATTTTATCACCCACAACTTATAAATCATGTGTGTATTTGGATCTCAATGTCATTTACCATGACATAAAGATGATCATGCATATTGAATTTCAAATAACTCTCTAGATTCTAAAAATCTATTAAAATTTGTAAGGTTCTAAAAAAAGATCTTTCAAATATTTAATTCGATGTGTATAATATATCTAAATATTGACATACACATTTTCTCAAATGCATGAAGTCAACAATATAGATAGATCTCTCTTGGGCATGTTTTATTAAATAGTTGATTTCCTTCAACATTGGCAAAATACTGCATAATGTGAGTAAAGTTTCAAAATATGTTAAATGACACAAAAAATATTTTGCTTTGTCAACTTCCCCACAATATTTATACATGAAATCCGTCAAAGATGGATATTCTTTAAAACTTTTGCATGCAGGTTCAGACATGGAAATCCATCTAGGTTTGACATCTTTTAGTAGTTTTATACCATTTGTTACCCCGATTGCAAATTTATATAACTCCATAAATATTTTTGGGTTGCTTGACATGTAAGCATGTAATTAATGAATAATATCTTCCACCTTTGAGACATTACTAAATGTGCTAATAATTTTGTATGCAAGATTCATCCTATGAGCCATGCAAGGAATTAGAATCATAAAAAGAGAAATTGTTGTTTTAAAGTGAGCACAAATACCACTTTTATGCCCCTACATCAATGATGCACCACCAATGCCACAACACACCAACTTTGTAGCTATATTATAATCATCCATCCTAGTTCTCTCTCTTAAATTAGATGAAACTAATTTATGAAATTTTTTTGCATTGCAATTTTATACCATTTTATGGATAGCTAAAAGATGAGATTGTCTTAAATAGTTTTCAAAAGTATACACATGCATGCAAACCCATGATATGTTGTCAATTGCAGTGATATCATCGATGAACTGTGAGATAAACAATGATCTCTTAACACTTTCTTTCAAATCTTCCTTCTCAATAATGGCTAGACATTTTGTTATTTCCCAAGAACTATTATCCGACCAATGTGACTGTGGAATATATAGAAACCCATTATGTTAAAAAAAAATTGTAATATATAAAATAAAAAATGGATCTACACTTTTCTAAAATTTAGAAAATAGTAGAGAACTATACATAATTTCTTAAGATAGGACTGAATAACTTTTTCAAATTGCACTTTGATTGTTCCCCCTTTCTCAACAAGATGTTTATGTCATTTTTGATCATATTCATATTCATGTGAATATCTTATATGCATGCATTATTCATCAATTTTCCATTTGTGTTCTTTTTATTTGTTCATATGGGTACTTCACAGATATATATATATATATATATATATATATATATATATATATATATATATATATATATATATATATATATATATATATATATATATATATATATATATATATATACATACATATGTATATATATGTATATATATATATATATATATATATATTTCCCTACAATGTTTCTTAATTGTGTCCAATTTAAGTTATATTTTGTGTTCTTTTATAAGTTTTAAACTAAAAATTATGCATTTGCATTCTGTTAGAGGTTCATTACCATTTTTTGGTTCTACAGGTTCTATTAATAAATATTTTATAGCCTAGTCAACTTAAAATACCTTCCTATTGTCCATGTACTTCTCCTCCTTCATCAACTTTTTTGAGTGAAATTTTTAACAAAATTTGATGACTGAAGAGAACTACAATTCTCTTGTGACGTGCATAGAGGAGTGTCTTCCAGTGGTGGCATGTCATTAATAAAATATTCATGTGGGGAGAATTTATTCAAATTAATTATTTCTAATGAAATAGTCTCACTATCCATGTCAATTTATATATTGAAACAGTTTTACAATTACTCTACAATTTAAAAAACTAACTGATATTTTTTTAGAAAGTTTTAGAATCACCTATATTTATAGTGCATGATGTTTGCATAGTCTTCTTTCTTAGGTTTCTGAAATAAAATAGTATGTTGGATTTTCCTAGCATTTATTATGGTTCTGTATCCTTGTCATTACCTCCTGACACCATAATAACTAAGGTAAGATGCTTCTGAGTGATGTAATGCTACCAAGTGATCATAGTGGTTTTACCAGATGTTATCTTATTGTCGAGCAATTTATTGCTATAGAGTTTCAATCTGATATCAGGCATCAAGTTGCAATCATGCAGCATAGTGTTTTTGGGCATCAAGGTATTATAACATGACACAATTCATGCATCAACTTGTTGTCATGTGACATAGTACTATTGGGCATCAAGATATTATCATGTGACACATTTCTCTCAAGTGTTAGGTTATTATCATGTGACAATGTGTTATCGAGCATTAGGTTGCTCTCACATGACATAATGATGTCACGTATTAGGTTTTTAGGTGATGTATTTTTATTGGGTGGTTCATTTGTTGTTGAAATCAGTCACATGGTGCAGTCTGACCCAAGTCTCAAAATATTTACAATGTAGTAAAGAAATATACTTCGGTGGTAAGTTGGTGACCTCTAAGAACATGTGTGTGTGTGTGTGTGTGTGTGTGTGTGTGTGTGTGTGTGTGTGTGTGTGTGTGTGTGCGTGTGCGTGCGTGTGTGTGTGTGTGTGTAAAATTGCATGGATAACCTCATAATTATTATAAATCATTGGTGATCTGACCTAAAAAAAAATAACATCCCAAAATTTTAAGTGAATGGGTCCTATGTTGCACTACAAAAATCGTCAAATTCAAATTCCTCAAACTAGAACATTCATGAATTAACAAATATTCGCAACTAAAATTTACCCTAAAATTAGTTTGAGAGAAATAGATCAATAAAAAGAGATAAAAAAGGTGATCATCATCTATTGTATGAGTAATAAATTTTTATGAATTTGATCAAAATTTTAAGGTGGATGATTTGGTGTTGATTCATCTAGGGGGCTAGTGCCTACTTGAAAGTTGGTGTTTGCTAAAGCCTAACTAAGTTGGTGCTTAGTTATTTGGGGTTGGTGTTCCAAGTTAAGTTGGTGCTTTACTAAACTTGATATTTTGACTTATAGGATTCTAATCCATTTGTAGGGATCAATGGGTTTTATTCCCCTTGAGGTTTTTCCACATATATGGTGTGTTAACTTGTGTAATCTTGTTTCATGTTTGTATAGTTGATTGCTTATGCATTGTTTGATCTATATGTTGATGTGATGGTTCATGCATGCTAATAATTAATTGAAAGAATTTTTTTAAGACACTGATTCAACCCCCCCCCTCTCAGTGATTTTGATTCCAACATGCAGTACATTCTACGATAACAACTATATCAAAGTTTGATATTTCTATGTACACATTATTAAAATACAAGCAATCAATCATTATAATTTCATAGATCAAATAACTCATTAACAAAGACACAATATCTCATTTATGTAACCAATTGTACTTTTGGGAGGTTGTATGCATATAATTATAGTACTCTATCCATCAAAATTGTGTGAATTTATTTAACAACCTAATAACAATAATTATAATCACACATTCCAATGTTTAAATATATGCTTTATATTTGTATCAAAACCTAAATCCTCATACGTATATATTTCATATATTTATGCACCATATCTATTGCATGGATAATATATTTGTTCCCATATACAAATATTAGTCTATCATACTAACAATAATTCATACTTTTCTTAATGAACTTCATATAATTCTCACAAACCTTTATATATTCATAAAAAGCAATCAAGATTTAACATAGGATATCTCATTTCCTCAAACCATTATTTTAATCAAATTTTCCAATATAATAGTCATAATTTTATTATGAAAAAATCCATTTCAAACAATTAACCTATTTACCTCAATTTTAAGTCCTTAAATTTTATATACTTTTTCCTAAATTGTTGAAAATAGAGTATAAGTAACAACCAACCAAATAGGCCTATATTTAAGCAAATCCACATTACCATTGTCATAGTCTTTATAAGCATTTAAACTTATAAATTCTATGTTCAATTTAATAACATTAACAAATATATTATTCAAAGTTTGATCCTATTGACCTTCTAAATATATGGAAAAACTCTTAAGCATATATATATATATATATATATATATATATATATATATATATGTTATTGGTTTCTATACAAGTTTTGAACTAGATATACATCCACATAAACAAATTACAAATCATATGATCTAAATATTTGTGTATATGAGATCCTAGTTACCTTAATATCAAATTTGACACTAATATCCTCCATTAACTAATGGCAAACTGATTATAACAGTAAATTTCAATAATTTGAACTTAGAATTAAAATAGGATCTACATGAATATTAATATAGTCCTGGTATTTAAGATTTTATATTTGTAAACAAATGAACTCAGACCTAGATATATATACTCAATTTTAATGATAAATACACATAGACTTTATTTACTTAAGTTCACGACTTGGATAACAAGTCATACATAGTCCTATCATACCTAAAAGTTAATAACAATTGCCTCCCTTTATATATATATATATATATATATATATATATATATATATATATATATATATATATATATATATATATATATAATGGTTATAAGATCTCAACCGTTCACTATAACATACTAGGATAGTTATGTCCTATCCCTTGACCCAAACATAGCTTTTACACTATGTTTAAACAAATATACACACAGTTCAAACATTCTTACTATTTTAAATAAAAATTTACACACAACGTATGTTCATATGTCTTCTTAGTTTTGTGTAACAATTACACAATCCATAGATATATATACATTCTCATGAATTTGTAAAACCTATGAAACCAATTCATATAAACATATCCAAATTCTCAACGTATTTCAAAACAACACTACAAAAAATGCTTATATAAATCCATTATCAAATAATTTCAAAATATACACAGTCCTTTGTATTATATATGTATACTTATAAATTTGCAATCCATTTAACTGGGTATAAAGATATAATATGGGTTTCCAACAAGAGTTGACTATTATGTATATTTAAACCATCTATCCAAGGTTTTATATTTTCTAAGTTAGGCCATTTTGTCATTAAAAAGGATATGAATCTATTTAACCCCATGATTTAACACATAACCGGATCTAGTTTGTAATCATAAGGATTTAGAGGATATTGACTTAGTTCTGTGGATGTTTGAGCCATCCATAGGGCTAATCCTGCATCGTAATTAAATGCAAATAATTTTTTAAACCCTAAGAACCCAAAACTATTCACATTATTCTTTAAGTAATAAAAAAATAATAACATCATCAACCTCTTAATTGCTTCCAATTTACAACTGTATGAACTAGAAATCTCTATCCTTTGTTATGCTTTTTCTCCTCCTCTTCATTCATGTCATTCTCTTATCTCACTCTCCTCATATCATATTTTTCTCATCTATCTTTTTCAATTTGAGTTTTCATGCAACTTTTAACGCATAGCTTGTATTTATCCATGAATAATCTGAATTATTCATTCAAACAGATACTTAACATAGTTAACTTCCCATTGACTAAACTAAAAAAGCCCTAATTTTTCTTGAACCTTCCCCTAATTCTTATAATTATTATTTTTATTTTTAAAAATCCTTACATGACCTTTTCACATTACATGCCCATGTATCCCATGAAAAAGTCCACTTTTAACATGCAATGATAACTATCACTTCAAATATTCCCATAGTCTATGCATGCTAACATAGACTAGGTTTAGATCATAGGATAGTTTTAAGAATATAATGAAATATTTTCCAATAACTTAGTAAAGATAATAACATCATGACTTTAATAATAAGTAGACTAATATAAAGTCAATTATATTCTTTCAACAATAATGGTAAATCAGATAACTATTAAACCAATCATAATATTATTTTAACAACATTATCGGTGTGTTATTACTATGTTATATATACTATCTATGTCTTTATATATATATATATATATATATATATATATATATATATATATATATATATATATATATATATATATAAAGGGGTTAAGGCATATAATAATATTCTTGATTATCATAAAGATAACTAGCTAATATTCTAAACATTACAAATACATTATGGTTAGTCTATATAAAATAGTAACTAGATATTATTCATGTAGATTTATGTTCTTGTAAGCATTAATAATCATCAATTCAATTAACAAAATCATACATCAACATTACACACTAAATATACATATAATAGTCAAAATTCAATCACAAAAATTTAATTCCACATAAAAATATTAAACTAAAATAACACACAACTAACACACATAATCAATTATCTAAATGCAGATAACCTCAAAAAATACTAATGCTAACAATTCAATCAATGCATATAATGTGTACTATCTAATGTGGTGTGTACATAGGTTATAGTCATTCCTTTGTCATCCCCCAACACCTCCATCTACACCATCCTCTTCGATGATGCTCTCCCTCCATCATGCTCTGAGGGATGAAACTATTCTACATTCAACTCATGACAAGAAGGTAATTAGTTTATAACATCATGATATATATCATAAAACACTATTGTAACAACAAATCAACATGATTATAATGTAAATAATTTACAATAAAACTAACTCATAAAAATAGAATGATGTAATCAAAGTAACATACAACTATCCCATAACAACATATAACTTACAGCTTAGTTAAATACTAATTAATCAATTTAACAACCATAAGAATTCATAGATAATCAGGTAAATTAGCTTTACGATAAATCGGGATGTGATAACACTACTAACTTGAAAATTAAAATGGAGATTAATAACATGAAAGAAATCTAACTAAGGAGGTGATACACCAAAACTAATTGATTACTACCAACTAGTTGTGTGTGCAAATTTAGACCAAGATATTAATATGACCATACACTACTGCCAATCTAAATCTCTTACATTAGAATTTCAATGTGGAGGTTTTGATAGATGCTTAGGATAAGATGATTAATAAAGAGATCTAAAATGACACTAATGAATAGGCAAACTCACTCAACACTTACACTTCTCTTGAACACTTCACATGACTTGCAAAAGAAGCTTTCAAAAAGCATATAAGTTTTATAAAGGACATGTCTAGGAAGACCAAGCAAATCACTTAACGATATCAACTATCCTTATACACACACTAAGTATAATCATATAAGGAGATAAAACTAGTAGTTTTCATTTATCAAATACATAAAATTGAGTAGGGATTCGTCATACTCAGGTGGAGGATCCCTTACAAATCCAAACACGGTTATATATATAGAAGATAATGAGAGAGAGTGTGTGTCAGAAAGAGAATGTTGAAGAGATTTAGGATAAATGTCACCTCAAAAGAAACAAGTTACAAGGAGGAATATGCTAGTAGGTAGTTATGAAGTTTTTTATTAGCATGTGTATACTTGATATGATCTCTTATTTCATCAATGTGGAGTAGAGTAACTCTTAGTCTTCTTGGATGACTCATCAACCCCATTCATTAGGGTGCCAATTCTTGTGTAAAAGGAGTTACAAGTGTATTTTGTGACATGTGTCATTGTTGGTTGTGCCTTTTAGGATCTTCCACACCACTATTGGCTTCTTTAAAGCTTCTCTCAATCTAATGGGAGTGAAACCTGTAGCTCAAATTTCTTCACATTGATAAGAAATTGTGTTTCCTTGTTGTGAACTTGGTTGATTCAAAAACCTACAATAGACTTGTTATTCACTTGGAGGTCCACTCAAGACTACTATCAAATGACCTCAATGATAGTTTGGAAGTTTATATACCATTGATGCACTATACAAGGTCTGCATCCTTGCTTTTCTTATCCAAATAAAAGACAATCTTCACCTAAGCCTTAGTTCTTTGTTTTAAGTATGTTCTAGAAAATAAATTATTTATTGTGTGTAACAATATTTTATGACTATTTAATAGGCACTCATATTACTTAACCTAGTCTAGTGGAGAGAGAGAACCTTGCAGGTTGTATTATTGACTTTGAGGAAATAATGAGAGACAAAGATTATTGTGCATGATTATTATTTATCTATGTTGTGAAATGTCTATGTTATTGAAGCTATGGTAATGGCGTGCCAGAGAGATCTTGGATAAATGAGAAGCATTCTCATTTTTTACACAAAATAGGCAAACAAAGACATAGGTGCCACAAGCAATAGAGCACATGTAAATTCTCAAACAAGCAAGATAATAGAAAGGAAAGACACTCAAGGAAGTTCATAAATAAAAGAATAAACAACCAACATAAACATAACATACTAGTCCATGGATCATACATGTTAGTAAAAAATATTAAGTACATAACATATCAATTACACTGTGAAAGATATAAGCATAGATAGAGGCATGTGTAAGTACATAAGCTCAAACATGATAACAAAAAGTGATCATAGAATGATATAACTTTGATGTAACATGATCAAATAAGTGGATGCCCCCAATGTCCACATGACATGAGTAGTGGGAAGGCCCAACATTACAAAGGGAATAGATCATGTATCTATGTATGCTTAAATCACACTAAAAAGGAATCATGAAACACATGTTTATAAAAATAAATGACATGTTATCTATTAACATGAAACTAACAACATAGATGTCAAGGAGCCAATATAACATGTAAATGCTAACAATATTTTTGAATTTTTTTAATCTTTTATTTTTTATGGTTATTTTTGGAATGTTTGAAAATGTTAAGAGATAAATTTTTCCACTCAAAAGATAAAGGAATGTATGATAGCCGGTCTGGTTCTTGTGTGTGCCACTACTTCTTATGTTCTATAATTTCCCATGTTTCAATGTATTCTGCAAAATTGGTTTTTTTTGTTGTTACCATTGGTTTGTCACCATATCCATTATGTGGTACATGAATTTATATTTTTTGAAACTAAAATATAACGCACATTTTTTTTCAATATCCATTATTGCATTCATATTGACTAACCAATACTGGCCAAAATGAAGAGTGAAGTTTGGTTTTGGATTTATTACCCATATAATAAACTAAGCAACTTTTAGTCCACATGCTATAGGTAGTAATATGTATCCCAAGGATTCTAACATTAATTTAGACTATTGTATCCCATCCTATGATTCCCAAATTTCTCAAAAAATGTGACATTGCAATGTGAGTCCTAATCCATATCAATTGGAATAATTGTACAATGTACCGCATTAATATTTATCCCTATGACATAGTTTTTATCATTGTGGTTTTTGATAACCTTGTTGATTGTAATAAAATTTTACAGGGTAAATATTGGAGTTGTAATCATCATATTATTTTTCTTAATCCCTGGTTTCCATATTTTAATCCTCTGACTAAAAACCTTTCTCTTAGACCCATTTGGGTGAGGCTTTCGTATCTCCCTCTCCATGTTTGGTCAGAAACTAGATTGCCAGCTATTAGGGGTTCCCTAGTTGATATGCTGGAAATTGATGCTTCTTATTTGAACTTCTCATGGATGACTTTTGCCAAGGTTCTTGTCTTCATGGATATTTCTTAAGACCTTCCAGAAAAGATTGAGTTGAATGTCAATGGTAGATGTTGGTTACAAATCCTTGAATATGAAGGGCTTCTCTTCAGAGGCTAGAAATGTTATCAAATTGATCATCTCTCTACTTTTTGTCAAAAATCCAAGCAAAAAGTGGATTCTTCATGGTGGAAGGAAGCAAATGAAGATCATCTCACTTTTTCTCCGGTTTGTGTTTATGATTGGCCTTTTGGAGATGTTCTAGAAATTCCTAACAAAGAGGATGAAAAAGTGGGTAAGTCTCTTAAGGCGGCTCATGCTCAAGTTTCTAAGATGGTTGAGTCAAAAGAAAGAAGTTTTATGGATTTTGACAGCAAGAATTGTTGGTGTTAAGCCACACTCGGACCGAAGATGGACTGGTCCAAGAGGGACCAGTAGCTCAGTGGTAGAGCACTCCAGCAGTGTATGGCAGGTCCTAGGTTTGAGTCCTAGCTGGTCCATGAACCAACATGGTATCAGATCCAGGTTCAGGCTAGGAGCCCCAAGCACACGAGAGGTGTGGCTTATGGAAGGTCCTAGGTTCGAGTCCTAGCTGGTCCATGAACCAACAAGAATAGGTTGGTAGTGGTTTATTAGTGGATTGTGATTTAAACCTATATTTGGATTTTGGTAATATGGATAAAGAAGAAGAATGGACGGTAGTAAGAGGCAAAAAGAAAGGACATATCATCCCAAGTTCCCCTACCATGATACTTTCTTCTCATTGTAGAATGAAAAAGGGTGAGATATAGTGGTAGTATGTAGTGATAAATTCTATTTTTTGATATGGAGTGGGAGTATCTGAATACTTTCAATATGCTAGTTTTAAATGAAATTTGTTGGTCAAATGTCTTGATGGTTCAGACATCAAGCCAAGCCATGATTGTTTTTAAAAAATTTATGTTAGTGGTAAGGGCTTTTGTAAGCCTTGATATTGATAAAATAATAATAATAATAATAATAATATTATACTATATTTATATATAATATAATAATATTATTATATTAATATATAATGTAATATATAATATATATTAATATTATATATTATATAAGTAAAGTATATATTATATTACATATTAATATAAATTATTTATAATATAGAGAATTATTTATGTAACACAAAAGGTAAGAGAGGATAGTGTTTACGGGTTTTAAATGAAATGAAACTTGATTTATACTTTATCGTTTTATAAAACCTCGCTTTATTAAAACAAAAAATTACATCTCTTTCAATGTAACTTGCATCTTTGAGATAATTATTGTATTTTTTGAAGTAAATTTTAATCATTATTTTTGAAAAAAAAATGATAAACATTACAATCGATGGTAACTTCTACGTGTATATTAAATGTACATAACCATTGAAAGAAATCCAAGTGTCAAAATTAATCAATTAATATTTAAAATATCACATTTAAATCCCGTTTACACTATCGGAAAGGATGAAAGAGATGTTCCAATATTTTCTTTCAGTTGTTTACGTGTCGCAGTTATGTCCGCAATATATAGAGATGGCACGTGGATTCGTTAAAAAGTGTGTTTAATTTAAGCCACCATTAAGAAAATTAAAATGAAAAACAATTAAGAAAATGGCAAATAAATCAAAGGGTTTCGGCAACAATTAACAAAATGGCGGTGAATATGACGTGTGAATAAATCCAAGGTTGCCAGCTTAGTGATAGGGACGTCACAGGTTCGACCCACTGTCTTCACCGATGTGTCAATATTCTGCAATTTTGCCCTTTCAAAATAGAAGTGGGCAACCCTTGTTTTTTAATAGAAGTATGTAACACATGTTTTTTAATAGAAGTATGTAACACATGTTTTGGAAGCCAAATTATTGTCACATGTTTTATTCGCTTTCCAATGTCTACTCATTCCTTTTGGTCCTTCAAAACGGTTGTTTTCCTTTGTAATATTAATTTCTGAAGATAAGTTTTCATTTATATTTATTATTTTAATAAAAAATAAAATTATATTATTTATTTAATTCTTATTAGTTGAAGCATATCATTAAAAAAATTAAAAGTGAAAAAATTGATGTTTTTAGATTAAAATTATATAAAAAAATTAGTTACATTTTTAAATATAGTCTCTCTCTTATATCAAAGCATAAGTTATTATATTTTTTTATTAAATTATTACAAATTTTGATTAAAATATTTTGCATTGTGTCATTATGTTATTTAAGGTTTAAATTTGATGGTCGGTATGAACATTTTTTAATAAATATATTATAAAATATAGTTAATTTTTTTAAATAAAATAAAATTTTAATGGACAATCAAAATTTATGAAGGATTATAGAAATATATATTTAATTTATGGTAAATATATATATTATCTTTTAATGTTTTTTTTTTTAAAAAAAATGAAAGGCAACGTTGAATAGATGATCTTCATAAAAAAATTATCTGATGGGTAGGGTTGACTATCAAATTTAAATCTTAATGTTACCATGTGTTATTATAAAATTTCACATTTTGCGATAACACCCCCAAATGCGCTCCTAAAAAGTGATTGAAAGTAAATCAAGGACCAAAACACTTCAAAATTTTCAAACTAAAAATGCTAACTCCATAGCCCAACAGATATTGTTTGGCAAACTTATTCAAATCTCCTATAAGTTTTATGCAAATTTTGATCCCATCAAAAGCAATTCTATTCCATTTTGTACACTAATTTAATTTAATCAGTTTTTATTATAAATGATTGATGTAAAAATTTAGTATTGTGCCCCAAAATCTAAATACAAGCTAAGACAAAGGAAGCCAACATCTTTAATTTGCTTTTATTTTCTCTACTACATGTCAATCACTTACTCAAAATTACAAGAAAATGAAACCTCCATAAATTTATCTTAATATTTATTATAAAAACCCATAAAGACCCTAACTCACCTTTGAAACCTTTCAAATAGTACGGTCATAGTAGAAATATGACATATTTTTACAATAAAGACGAAGCATATCGCACCTTATCGACACATGGGACATTAAGAAGTTGCATAGGACACAGGGATCGTAAATTATACATGCAGCATACGCCATAATATATAAACGTTCGAAACGTGTAAGGATAAGGCTGCCGATTTTTTGCGACCGCTGATCGGTTTGGGCGGCCAACACTCTTGATTTGCACTATAAATACGCCAATTTCGGCATCCTCAATAAGCAAATTGAGTGAAGTGGAGAAATGTTGAAGGTTGAGATGTTAGTTTGTTCGATATTGGCTTTCATTGTAGTCGTCCTGCCTCCTCCTGCGCTTGCTGAACAGTGCGGAAAGCAAGCGGGCGGAGCACTTTGTCCAGGCGGACTGTGCTGCAGCCAATGGGGATGGTGTGGCAACACACTTATCTATTGCGGCAATGGTTGCCAAAGCCAATGTGGAGGCGCCTCCCCACCTCCCCCGCCTCCCCCGACCCCGACCCCGACTCCTCCCACCCCGCCTCCGAGTCCTCCGGGTCCAGGGGTTGCCTCCATTATTACTGAAGATGTGTTCAACGAAATGTTGTTGCACAGAAACGATGTAGCGTGTCCAGCCAGGGACTTCTACACTTACAATGCCTTCATTGCAGCTGCCAACGCTTTCAATGGATTTGGCACCACTGGTAACGCCACTGATCAGAAAAGAGAGCTTGCTGCTTTCTTCGGCCAAACATCCCACGAAACCACTGGTAATGAATTCCATTCTCTTCTAATTTACAACAACGATTGACAGTTTTTTGGTTTGTTAAGCTTGTACTCTTACATGTTAATACAAACAGGCGGGTGGGCAACAGCGCCAGATGGTCCATTCGCATGGGGATACTGCTTCGTCGAAGAGATTGGGCGCGGGGAATACTGCGCCAACTCAATTCAATTTCCTTGCGCTCCTGGAAAACAATATTATGGCCGAGGCCCCATGCAACTATCATGGTACGTACGTCTATTCAGTATTCATTCAGCCAGATCACTAAAGATATGATTTTTAATGAATGTTAATGTTGAGCAGGAACTATAACTATATACAGGCCGGAGAGGCAATAGGGTTCGATGGACTAAACGACCCAGATATTGTGGCTAGAGACCCCACGATCGCGTTCAAGACGGCGATCTGGTTCTGGATGACGGCGCAATCTCCCAAACCTTCATGCCACGACGTAATTACAGGAGGGTGGAGCCCATCCGTCAGTGACATCGCTTTAGGCAGACTACCCGGCTATGGAATGACCACGAATATCATTAACGGAGGGCTGGAATGCGGACGCGGCTACGACGCCAGGGTGGAGAACCGCATTGGGTTTTACAAGAGGTATTGTGATATGTTGGGAGTGAGCTACGGAGACAACCTGGACTGCTATAACCAGAGGCCCTATGGCTTTGCCCTCGCCAAACAACCCCAAATCATACAATCCGTCGTGGGAATCTAGTAGACATTTGAGATCCATCAAATATCTACATACCAGTACTAATGTATTTAGCTGTTTGAAATGGCGTAGATCGATCGCTCTCTGTCGTCGATCTTTTAAATAAATGGAGATATGTCTTATTCCTTATTTAAATATTTCACACAGCCGTTTACTTTATTTGATTGGCCGATGGTGTTTTCTTTGTATTTCAAGCTCACTCCGCTGGTATCCAAGAATTCCACACGATAGGTTAAAAACGTATTTAATCATATCTGAATTTTGATTTGATGGTTGTAGAATTTAAAAAAAAAAAAAAAAAGATTTTCAATCAAATTGAAATAAAATATCCATACACAATTAACATTAACCAGGCCTAGAGCAATGGAGATAACAAGAGGGTTTTAAAACATATGTTAAATATTAGGGGATTTGGGATTAATTATACTTGTTTAAATATTAAAAATTAGGGTTTTATAGTAAGATAGTTAGAATTTTAAAAATTTATGACGAATGAAGGAGTTTGTCTAAATTATATAATTTATGTTTAAGAGGTGTTTAAATTATTAAGTTTACAATTTTAAAAAGCGTCAAGCAAGTGAAATGTTTTTTATGATCATGTTCATTAGATCTAAAACTCTAAAAATATTAATCAAATTTTTGAGACTTTACTCCAATAATTGATTAAATAAGCAAGTTTGATCTTAATTTCAATTTCAAAGGTATATATTCATGATACCCTTCTAAGATGAAAAGTTACAAGAATTAGTTGCACTTAAATTGACAAGATTAAACTAAGTACACACTCTATTTAAAACTGTTAAATAAAAAACCACTCTTCTAAATTATTTTTATTGGAATTCTAGAATTTTGTTAAACTCATTAGAACATGAAAAAGTTAAATTGATGGTCCTATGAACGTATTCATTCCTTTTAATCAAAATATATCATGTAAATATTGTGAGGACCACAACAGGAAACTTTGTTCAGACTGTCAAAAATACTTAAAGATTATATACATATTTTTAAATGATTGTAGAAGTATATATTTAGTCTTTGATATTTTCAGTTTTTCATGGTTGATGCAAAAAATTTCATTTAATTTAATAAAATTGGGAAAATATATAAATTTAGAGATAACTACTTGCATGATTACCACCAAATTAGTCAAATCACATGAAAGATCAAGGTCACTTCAAAAGCATCTAGAAAACTTTCTTAACAAAACGTAGTGTATGTATTACTAGTGGAGTCTTTTTTTTTTCACTGTCGATGATAACACCTCAGTCTAAACCTCCCCCCATTTCTCTTTGAGGTAAAGATTTGGATCATATGGAATCCTTTAGATTCCATGTTGAATTAGATGCTTATCAATTTTGGTCTACCAAGATTGGGGAGCCTACTTGAGACCATATAGAGACTGAATGAGTCTATACACCTTTGTTCTTAACCAGGTGTGACAAAACCCTTATGTTGGGTCATGTAGCTTACCTCTTGAAGATCATTCTTTAGGAAGAATTTTTTTACATCTATCCGATGCACTTTCAATCCTAAATGTGAAATCATAGCTAAGATTATTATGATATTCTTTATCTAGGTTGTGGGGGCAAAGTTCTCCTCATAGCCAATGCCTTCTTTATGTGCATATCCATTTCCTATAAGTCTTGCCTTGTACTTGTCAATTCTATCATTTGATTTATATTTGGTCTAAAAGATCCATTTACAACTGATAGGATTCTTCCTGAGTGGAATATAAACAAGATGACATGCATTATTCTTCATCAATGTCTGGTATCCTACATCCATGGCTTATTTCTATAATTCCTTGGTCATATAATTAAAGTCTTTAGGAATCCATCCAATTTTGAATTTAGTATGGTGTTGTTATATGACTTGGGATATGTTGAATAGTGGTTGATGGACTTGAAAAACCTGGCTAAATATCATCATTATCTACTTCCTCACTACCACTACCAATGTTTGAAATGTTTACAATTTTAATGATTGAATCAATTGATTATGTAGAGAGTTAATTGGATCGACCCTTATCATTAAATGCAACATCCATACTGATATATACATTTATAATTTTTATATGCATGAGTCACTATACTTTTGACTATTCACTATAGCCAATAAAAATATATGTAAATGATTTTTTATCTAGCTATTTTTATTATTTTTTAGGAACATGCATATGTGCTTTACATCCAAACAAATGAAGATATGATATAGAAGGCTTATTCCCAATCCATGCTTATTTTGGAATATTACCATCAAAAGCTTTAGTGGGTACTTGATTCAATAGGTAGATTTTTGTGTGAATTGCTTCTTCCCATTATGCAGGAGGAAAGCATGAATACTAAGTCAAACTTTGCACCATTACATAATAGTGAAATTATACCATTTTGTTGTGGGGTATGAGGTGAAACCACCTCCCAATGAATGTCATGTGCCTTAAAACATTCATAAAACTATTTATTAATGTATTCCACTTTATCTAAGCAAAGGAGATTAATATGAAAACTAATTTATAACTCCACAATGTTTTAGAATTCTTTGATCCTTAGTATTTAGGAAATATACCCACATTTTGTGTGAGTATTCATCAAAAATGAGATGAAAATTACTCAAATCCAATAACATTAGGTCATATGCACAAACATAGATTGGTTTGTATTATATCTAACGGTATAGGAACCTGATATGTACTTATACCAAATGAAGTTGTATGTTTATTTATAATTAAAAAACTAGAACACATAACAGTATTAATATTTAATGAGGAAAGGCCTCTCACCATGTTATTGCTATGAAGTACAGTCAGGTACCAACAATTTATGCGGACATATATTTTGTGCTAGAGATTAGTTGAATTGTTGTATTTTGAAACCAAATATTGATTGGATTTGTGGACAACATCAAAATAGAAAAAAATTGCTACACTAGAATCTCTTGAAAATGTATTCAAGATTTGAGACTTATATCAAATGAAATGTAATTGTTTCCTATAGTTCTAATCAAACTCAACCATAAGGTTGTGATCAAGTAATTGATTTACATAAAAACATTCTTTTAGTTATGCCTATAACATATAAAACATAAGTGATTTGAAATCCACAATGACCAAGTGGTAAAAAATATCTCTTATATGTTAGATAATATACGATGTATCATCTCCAAGATATATATCACCTAAAAAAAATGAAGGGTTAAAAGTGGTGAAAAAAACCTTGGATCTTGTCATGTGCATTGTGGCACCAAAATCTACATACAAGACTAAATATGGAGGATGGATGTACTCAATTTTTTGTGTAGCATAGACATAATCCTCATCTAAAGGACCATTATCTTTATCGATGTTCCCATGTTTCAGCTATGAATAAGACTTTAGGTTCCAAGTATGTGTGGAATATGACTTTTTTTCTTCTATCTTATTGTATCAATAGTTATCCATCAACATTTCACTACCCCATTTTTTTTACAGTTTCTCATCATTTTTACCTTTTGTCTTATTTTATGTAACATTTTTTTATAGATTTTAAGTGGTTATGGAATGTAAACCTTATGTCATTAAACGGTGTGATTATAGTAAACTAGGGGAGAGATATGTAATAAATATAACTACTAATTTGTGCAAGAATTAACCTAATCTAATATTTATAAAAATAGCAAGGAATGATAAAAATAAGTACATAACTAGAAAATGTTTGAGACAAATGATCTGGAGGCTTAAAACTAACATAGAAGTTGATTAAGGTGTCATAAATAGGATCCATGTGTCATAATTCCTCTTGGATAGTAGTGTGGTTTTGTGGACAATACTATAGTGTACTAGTGTCTAATGTAGTGTGATAACGTCCCACTCAAAATGTATATAAATGATTTTTGGGTTTTGCATAAGAGGGCTCGATCTAGCTCTAGACCAAATTTCAAATCTATGCGATTAATAATTTTTATATAGATCTATTTTCCTGTCAAATTCATAGGTTTTCATGCTTACAAAGGCTTAAATGGATATCATGAGAAAAAAGAGTTAGAGGGGTAGGCTAGACATACTCAACACCCCACTATGTTGAGATTTGCCAACATATTAATACCCTGAGAGGGGATCAATCCTGACGTAGTTATCCCAATCTAAGTGTTGGTGTATGTATAAGTGATTCTAGTATGAATGCTAGCTAGATTATTTTAAGTGAGGATTGAGACTAGAAATATATGTAGTCTAAAATTAGGATGACCATAGATGGCTATATACAGAAGTAGGGCATAATATGGATCAATGACCTTGATTTTATATAACTTGTTATGATCTTATTTATTTGTATTTGTATCTTACGTTCATCTAGTGGGTAAAGGGATAAAAGTTAGGTATTTATAATGATTTGGTGCTTGAGCAGAGTATGAAATAGGTCTAGGAAAACATTGGTATGGGCCCTTGGTTATTAGTGAAGTACACTACTATCCAAATAAGCATGCTAGTGTCTAGATGGTGGAACCTGGGGAACTACATGCTTGTAACCCTAGGGAAAGGTCTAGGACCAATTTTGGGATGCTTACAGATGTGTAGTACTTACACAAAAGTTGGATAAGAGTTGAAATGGGAAATAAGATAGGTCTAGGGATAAACTAGGGATGGGTGGTCTCAATTAATACTCATTACACTCAAGTGACATTTTATATGACCACATTTTCCCCCCTTTTTTTATAACTGTAACAAAGTGAAATGACTAGGATAACATAAAAAGAAGTGTACCTAGACTTACCTAAGAGGCAAAGCCCTTGAATTAGGTTTTGAGTATGTGAAGCATGCTCAATTTCATATACTGTAAATGAAACATGTCTGAATCAATCACTCCTTAAGGAATATCAAAAATAAAGGAAAAAATGAGTAAAGAGATGTGTGTGTGTGTGTGTGTGTGTGTGTGTGTGTGTGTGTGTGTGTGTGTGTGTGTGTGTGTGTGTGTGTGTGTGTGTGAGTGAGAGAGAGAGAGAGAGAGAGAGAGAGAGAGAGAGAGAGAGAGAGAGAGAGAGAGAGAGGAGAGAGAGAGAGAGAGAGAGAGAGAGAGAGGAATGAATACACCTCACTAGGTATACAAAACAATGCAAAAACATGGTGACATCCTCTGTATGTGTATAACTAATGATAAAATCACTCAATAACTTGGACTAACTTGATGTATTTATTAATCTCCATGTGTGGGTGGCTCAAGAAATTAATCCAATTTTGACTCCATCATTTCCTACCCTTACTTGATGGATCGTATAATGTGATTAACTTGGCTTAGATTGATGGCTTGTCTAACCCTCTTATGTAAGTGGATTAATAACTCAAGTAGGCTATGAATCCATTATTACCCACCCATGTGTAGTAGATGCATCTATGAATGAAATTATATGATGTAACTGAAATTGTGTAGGATAGATCTGGGGCCACTTGGAAACTCTAAAATGTAAGATGACCAAGGGACCTTTTCAGCACTCAAGAATGTAGCTTAAGGACTAAGCGTAAATGTAAACCACTACAAATAGAATAAGGCATCATTCTAGTGTGAAACCTAGTGAAAATGGTGTGTGAAGTAATCCATGCAGAGAATGACATGGAATTGTCATTCCATCTGAGATTAGCTAGTGCAAAACTAATCATGTAGAAATAATGTGCCACACACATACCCCAATTCTAATATATGTGCATACAAATTCTATAATGAGTTATAACAATTTGTGTTTTTGTATATCTAAACTAAAATGGTAGTGATCATGCCATGCATTATGCCTTGAATTTGAGCAAATATGGTATGATTATGTCTAAAATTGAGTATAAACTAATCAAATATGATAACCTATGATTGAAACTATGCAAATTTAGACCATAACTATTATGTTCTTCTATCAAATCTATATTTTCCTATTTTTAGGGTTATTAGATAATAGCATGTTTCCTTCAACAATAACATACCGTGTTAGTGTCTACTATAACCGTGCTAGTGTCTTCTATGTTATTTTTCTACCAAATTGACTTTGATCTCTATCTGACTATTTTCCACTATGTTTTCATGATTTTTTGCTCTTTAATCTATGTATGCATTATGAAAAATGTATTCTGAGTGCACCCTGATGGCCAGATCTTTCTAACAAACCTCTATGAATGCCCCCTATTTTGAGGGGAGTTGTTGAACCTATGTAATAACTGTCTTAAAAAATAATAGTTATGTGACCTATGTTTTATCCTAAGCATATATGATATATACATAATAAACCAATATAATGTGTATGCATGACATCATAATTTAATATAATATGAGCATAAGTTGATAATATATTATGTATGTTAGATCTATCACTCACAAGGTTGTCGAGATAGATATAACAATGTAAACATATATATGAACAATAAGTTTGAGTAATACTCTATGTAAAATATTGGGGGAATGGGGCATGATTTACATCATGGCACCCAAAGAGGATGGGGAAGATGCAAGAGGTCCATGATGGCATCCAACACTGAGTGTGAGAGTAAAAAGCAAGAGAAAAGTGTCATGACCATGACACATGCATGAAATCATACATAAACACACATGAGGCATGAAAAGTAGGAAAAGGGGCCATAATACAAGGGACATGGGCACATGTCACTAATTTTTTGAAATAAAAAAATACAAGAATATGTTTAAATATCTACATACACATAAAGCAAGCATGGTTGGCTTAGAACCACATGGAAGGAAATATTCAAATGTCTAAATACACAATCAAGAAGGCACACATAAGGGCATAGATACATGTGCAATGATACACATAATGAAATTAATTGGCATAGAGATGTAGAATAATGGAATATTCAAATGCCCTCAAATAGATGTACAATCAAAGAGACACAATCAAATATAAAACTAGGAAACCTAGAAATGAAAGTATGCACGAACATGTGGTATAAATCCATGTAATATCAAAGACATACATAATATGAGTCTATAGTAGTAATATATGGTATATAAAAAATTGAGTAATATGGGATGATCAATATTATGATATAATCAATGTTAAATCTATGATATAGAGTATAGAAAGATGTAACTTGGCAAATCAAAAAAATTGTAGTATGATGCCCATAATGGATGAATGTATCAATGATGAATTTTTGTGTATGTGTATGTGACCCCAATGGGTAGATAGTAGCAAATCAGAATTTGTGTAGAAGATATAAATCTTGTAATTATCTACAAACACTTGAAGAGAAAATGTGAAGCATGTATGTATGATAAAATCGACTATACTAACATAGATAGCATATGTAGTACTTGGAAAATAGAAGGAATATAAACATGGAAATGTATACAATCTAAATTTTTGTATTTTTTGAGTAATATTTGAATGTGTTTGTATTGTTTTGAACATATCATATTTTTTTTTGTGTTTTCTAAGTATAAGAGATATGTAAAATCAACACGAAAATGAAACTATATACAATAAGCAAGGTAAGAGAAATTATGTACAAGTAGAGAGAAACATTCTAACAGATGAGTCTTGTAAGAGACTCACTATCAAGGTGTCCTATGTCAAAAAGAGGAATGATAATCCCCTGTGACGTGTGATGGATGTGCTATGACAGAGTTGAGTTACAATGTGAATCCGAGTATTATTCATTATTGATATCTTTACAATTATAATAACTTGGATTGTTCCCACTCATCCATTATCATATTTATTTTTAACCAATGGAATGTTGTTGTTGACTTTTATTATATCTAGATGAGTATAGGGAATTACCTCATACTATGGAATTGACCTTTTTGAATTGTGATTTACAATATTTTCTCTTACTGTGAATTTTAAAATTTGTACCTATCATAAGCATATGGTGATTTGGAGGCTATTTTTTTAGAAAGCCTCTTTTTATAATTTTTTTGGCTTAACATGATTATGAATGTGGCAACTTAATTTCTTTCTCTTTTTATAACATTACTTGTGTATCCATATTTTTTTGCCTTGATAAACTATATCTATGAATGATTTGCATTAGTATGCTTGATAAATCCCAAACCTTGTTGACTAATATTATCAAGTGATGGAGTATGATTAGTGATACCTTGGGCATGTTTATCCAAACCTTGACCTTGATAATCAAATTATTGTAAATATTTTAAACTAAACCCTTACTATTTTGAAAGTGGGACCTCATTTTGGAGAGGTATATTTGCATATTTTAGTTACTTTACAAATGATTTTACTATTTCTTACTCTAAGTTTGCTTTGTGAACATTGTAGCTCTAATAATTTGAATGGAACCACTGGTGTTTGGAAGGGTGCTAAATCAAACCACTAAGAGGCTAGAAGGCTCAAGGGTTCTATGAGCTATAGGAGGTCTATAGTGGCTATCTGGTTTTCCAACTTGCACCAGGCTATAGACAGACTTGTAAACCTGGTTGGAGCTAGTACAAAAAAATGAACAAAGTACACATGAACCTCTAGTGAATCCAACCATAGTAAAGAAAGTGGTTAAAACTATGATAATGATTGTGTAAATAAGGAATAAGCAACAATATTGAATGAAATGAAATAACCAATGAAATGTAAATCTAGCATCTAAGGCACTTTGAAGCCAAATGAAAGACAATTTAGAAAACCAATACATTTTCAAGAAAGGGTTCAAGAGCATGCCTATTATATATTGAGTTATCTTTCAGTGAAATACTATTGTTTTCTATCAATACAACAGTTCTAGTTTTAACGCGCGAGAGAGAAGAGAGAGAGAGAGAGAGAGAGAGAGAGAGAGAGAGAGAGAGAGAGAGAGAGAGAGAGAGAGAGAGAGAGAGAGAGAGAGAGAGAGAGAGAGAGAGAGAGAGAGAGAGAGAGAGAGAGAGAGAGAGGTTTTGCCCAAGTTTTCTAGTTTGTCTACTATGAAAATGTAGAAATATTATAAAGAGATCAATGGAATAAAATAAAGGAATATTTCAAAAAATTAATGTACTCTTTGGACATACACAAATGCAAGAAACTTCAGAAACTATGCTAAGTAAGATATCAAACAACTAGTTTTCTAAAACAAAACAAACCCTAACACATATACTATTGTAAATAAGCAAAAGAGTTTCACTTTGTAAATCAAATTTCTCTCATATCAAACTCAAAATATGTACAAAATTTCTACTAACTAATTATCGAAGCTAAGAGGCAAGAGAGGAGAAAGATCAGGCTGTGTGTAAGCTGAGTCTAGACCAAGAGCCAAAGTTATGGAAGAGATGAAGGAGAAACCACCAATCTATGAAATTAAATGCAAGGAGAACAAGTGATAGGTACAATAGAGTAATGAGGAGGCAAGGGTTAGTACACAATATTTACGAACACTATAAATATCAAAGAGAATCACCAATGGAAGCAGCAACAAAGTAGGGTATCCCTTTTCATAAGGAAAGCAATTGTGCCAAGCAAGAACCAAGAGAGATTCAAGGAGGAAACTAAGATTTAAATGCGAGATGATCAATAAAGATGATTAGAGAAGAGATGCAATAAAAGTGGATTAAAATTAAATTGAGTGTGAGAATGAATGAGGAAACATGCATATATCTAACCCTAATCCATCAAGAAGTAAAAAAACTATCTTTTTTTACCATTTGGACCAAATAGGTCACTTTTCATGTGTTCTTCCAAGGTTTTAGCCTAGGCCATGGATTTCATGAAGGAAACATGCAGTCTAGGCCATGGGTTTCCTCCCTAAGCCATGGCATGGGTCAAGTAGGGCCCTCAACTAGTCAATAGGCTATTAAAAGGGTCTCAGAGGGTCCTTATAGAGCCCATATAGCATGAGAAATTGTTGATATGGTTAAAAAATGGGAATAGTGCAAGGGAGAGGTCCAATCAAGTGGCCTATGATTCTAAGCAAGATAACCAAGTTCAATAGTCTACACATGAGTTGATATATAATCATAGAGAGGAGTAAGGTCATTGGAAGTATGATTACATATGCCCCTGAGGTACAAGTAATTGATGTTTTAATGAATATGGAGTGGTTTGAAGTACCTAGAAGCCACACCAAAGCAAAGGAAATCAAGTATTGAAAAGATAATAGAAAACATTACTTACACTTACCAAATAAGGATGACAATGGAAGAATGTCAATGACATGATCCAATGGTGAAATTACAAATACTGCATGATCTAAAATACAAATCTAGCTCCAAATCTAGCAAAATGGAAACACAAGTGATATCAAATCACATCATACTATCTATAATGGCATTCACCAAGGTATCAGTCCTGGTGTTCTCCCTGTGAGGGATGTGAGTAAACTAGACATCCTCAAAGAAGGAAAACAAATTGCATGTCACTTCTAAGGAGGGGATCAACTTAGAGCTAAGGATGACCTAGACACCAGTGAGTTAAGACACAACTAAGAGTGAGTCAAAGAACAAATGAACATAGCACATGCCTAGATCACAAGAGTTAGTCAAAACACTAATGATCATGTGATACTTGGTAGCATTATTCATCTCACTGATCAATAAATGACAAACCACAACAATCTCATGGCCCCATGGATCATCAATAACCCAAGCCATAGCTATAGGTCATAATTTTCCTTGACTATTACAATCTGTGTGAATCACCACTGAGAGGTGCACCATGATGGGGGTTGAGGATGTAAGATAAGTAACTTCAAAAAAGGGGAACCTCAAAGCAGGGTGGTGTAAGTGAGTTGAAAAGGGAAACAAATAATTAAACCAAGTCACAATCATTGAAATTTACCAACATTATCCATGGGAAGAGGTAAAAAATGTAAGTGGGAGGAAGTTTAGAGAAGATGAAGACCAATTGGCAAGACTGCAACAAGTCCCAAACTGCCATAGCCAACTAACACTTGTAACCTATAACCATGACAAAAAAAAGAGGATGGATTTAGAATGGATTTATTGAATGAAATTAGAGAAATTACTAACTAAAATAAGTACAAAAAGCAACTTCTATCCTTAGGTACCCACGAAATGGGGCATGGGCACAGGATTTCAATGGGGACCCAAGAAGGGGTCTCTAGGATCAAAATGAGCTAGATTAGGCCCAAGGAAGCCTCATATCAAAAACAAAGTCCAAAAATATGCTCAAAACATGCCAAAACATCTAAGACAAAAGTTTCGTGGTCTAAAATGCACCAATAGGAAAAAACCCCCAAAAAAGGCTCTTTAAAATGCTAAAAAAGAGGCTAGAAGAGGGGGAAAAGAGAGAAAAGAGGTCATGTTCACTCTTATTTTCACTCTAAGAGAACCTCAATAGAGCCCAAAATCAACCCAAAGCCTAAGCGGAGTGAATGAGGACATGAAAGCATGTCAGGGAGGCACAGGATGGTCTGGACTTGTAAGTCCTCCAAATAATTATTTTCAAATTTATTCAAATTTCTAGAGTTTGGGAGGCCCTAAAGTAATTTTTTATAATTTTGGACTATTATATGGATGAATTGGATGAAAAAAGAGTGTAAAATTATGGGCTCAAGCATACAAAGAAAAGGGACCAATGGGATATTCTCTCATGGTCTAGAGGCAGAGAACTAGGGAGTATAAGGGCTTCCCAAGACACCCCACATCGGGCCACAACTTGGTTGGGCTAGGCCACAGCCTTGCAATGGGGTAGGCCACAAAAAATTTGACTTTTCCCCACTACAAGTCCATGACTTTACCCAAAAATTCATCCCCTTGGGCAGCAAAGGTCCAGGTAGAGCCCCAAGAAGCCTGGGAAATCTTGAAAGCTTTTGGAAGGGGTAGAGAGCGAAGACACAGAGGGAAAAAGAGAGAAATAGATTTAAAAAACATGTTGCTTATTACATTATATCTTTTTCATATCCAATATGTTAACTTAGTTTCATGTTTTTGACTTGTGTAGACATGCGATGGAGTGAGCATACTAGAGGAGGGAGAGCCTTCATAGGTAAGAGAGCAGCAGGCACATATGGATAGGTCATGTGAGGTGTCCAATCAAGAGAGAGTCCCATCATGGCTAGACAATGAAGTATATGCTCTACCTATAGAGGTTTAGTCTTGCCTATGGAGTGCAAGACTTTGGCATTTAGTTTGCGTACCATCCCTACATTATTCTAGAGATTTGGTTAACACATGGATGCCTAAGAGGCATGTGTTCCAATTGGGGCCAAAGTTAGAGGTCATCTTTATCATAGAGGATGTCTACCAACTCTATAGGGTAGAGACTACAAGTAAAGAGATAGACCTATCACTAGTGCAAGATGCAATGGCAATAGAGATCTACTTTATGGGACCCCATGCTCAGCAGAATAGCTATAAGGTTCAAATCACATAGCAGTCACTGGTGGTGCCACTACTTAGGATAGTGATAGAAAGTATTTTGGTTGGGAGGCTCTATGCTAGCTAAAACACAAGATGACTACCACTATCATGGATAGGAGTTATCTAACATGTAGAGGGAGGCTAGAGATATAACTAGGGCTAGTACATCCTAGGTAGACTATACCAATAATTGGATCATATCCAGTGCATAGAGGCAAGTGGACTGACACAACCCATCTTACTCATGGATAGGGCCTATGAGAGGATCCTAATAATGAGGTCAAGAGTAACATATGATAGTGATGCATACGTAGCACTAGAGATAGGCACAACATGGGATACATAGTTTATAAATAGGGTTAGGTCCATGCAAACCACCCTATATCAGAATGTAGTAGTGAGTTATGTTCATGATCAATATAGGTTGATGATATGGCCATAGGATGTCGCAATAGAGGTCTATGTGGGAATGGAGGAGTTTTAAGGACCATAGGGATCATACCTTCATCCTGAGAGGTAGGCATTGGTAGTGAGAGAGAGATGTGCTCAACCCAGACCAACTAGAGCTAAATACAATTGGTAGCCATGATAGAGGTGGGTGGCAGTAGAGAGATACCAACATAGAAAGGACCATTACCACCAAGAGGAGCACAACCTATAGTCCTGCCATAGAGGCCATGTGAACTACCAGGTAAGACAAGTGTATTTTCTAGATAACATTGTATCTTTGTGCTCATATTAAGTGAGATATGTATATGTATCTAACATATATGCTCTATGTGTGTGTTTGTGTAAGAGACCAACATAGGTAGACTGAACCCCAGGTGGACCTATTACTGAGGGAGCTATTCCCTGATATGGCAGACATAATACTGATGGAGTGGGTACTACATTTGTTGGCTAGGGTAGAGCCACATACTTGGTTTTGACATGTGGGTGTATGAGCCTCGCTCGAGCTAGCAAGGGCAAGGAACTAAATTCCATAGATGGAGGATGAGTTAGCATGACATGAGGAATCCATGGCCAATCATAGGGTAGTGTCGATGGAGACTAAGGTGAGACTAGTGAGAGTAAAGGCTGAGATCGATTGGCTAAGGGTTGAGCTAGCTTGAGAGAAAACCAGAGGATTATAGCCTCCTAGAATAAGGATAGATTGGCTGGCTACATTGAAGGAGACCATAGCTCAATTGGTCAAGAGGCAGAGATCTAGATGTCCACTTAGAGTATGACTAACATAGATACCGCCTAGTCATAGGTTGATTGGGCATGCATATGTAGCCACACCTGTAGAAGATTTTAGGGACTACGAGGCCATGTGATATACCTAGAGAAAAACATGTATTTTTTATGATATATATACATCCCTTTCTCATGATTAACACATATTTTTATATGATTTTATGTGTGATATGTATGCTTCATCTAATGTAGAATACTAGATATAATGTCATTAGATAGTAGACACTACTAATTAAGAACCCACATGAACACACATACTAATGGCACAAAGGTATTGGTGAGATAAGAGAGGAAAGGCTCATCTTAAAACCATAGGTGACTTTCTTAGAGGGCTACACAGGCCCTAGACATGGAATTTTTTGAGATAGAATATATTGATTGGATGCCACAGGGGCTCACCTTCAAGAGTCAAGAGATGATATACCCCATTATAAAGAGAGGTAGTGATAATAAAAAATCCTAACCACTTTTGAACAAGATTTCCCTTATTATGGTGTTCATTATAAAAATTAAGGACCATATCACCTACCTTGAAAGAGAGAGGGTGCACCAACTTTTGAAATTGGGTACATTAATAACATTGGTACACTTGATTATGCTCAAGAGCATCCATGTATTTTTCATCTAACTGTTTAAGCTTAATGAGGTAAGCAACACATTCTTCCTCATCAGAAAGGGCTCCAAAGGTTATAACCTATAGTGAAGGGATTAGGACCTCCAAAGGAAGAACAACCTCTAACCCATACATGATAAAGTATGGGGTTACCCCCATGGCCATTTGGAAGCTAGTATGATAGGCCCAAAGGGTAAGATAGAGCATGAGATTATAGTCCCTCTTGGTCTAAGTTATGGTATGGAGAATCATCTTCTTTAATGTTTTTTTTTGAATATCCTACTTACCCATTTCCCTGAGTGTAATAAGTAGAGGAGAAACTAAGCTTGAATT
This sequence comes from Torreya grandis, assembly GCA_037957365.1. Taxonomy (NCBI): domain Eukaryota; kingdom Viridiplantae; phylum Streptophyta; class Pinopsida; order Cupressales; family Taxaceae; genus Torreya; species Torreya grandis. The sequence goes on from JARHVA010005799.1 coordinate 859,354, forward strand.
TGAAGTGTTCAGTGAGCTCACACATTTTGAGGCTTTAAAATCCTAGGCCATTATTGTGCATGATCACCATGGGAACCCCAAACTTATAAATAGGTTGGTTCAAGACAAGGTTGGCAATAGTCTTACCACACATGCCGCTAAGAGGCATGGCCTTAACCTACTTCATGATACTTCATGAAATAGTCAGTGATGGTGATGAACTAATGATGGCCATCAGAAGAGGCTAGTTTGAACTCTCTGACAAAGTTGAGAGCCCACATGGAGAAATTCCAAGGAGAAAAGATGGGGTAAAAGAGGCTTATTGGGGCATTGATGGAATCCCTAGTGACTTGGCACATATTACACTTTTTAGTGTATTGGATGATATCCTTAACAAGAGTGGGCCAGTAGTAGCCCATCCTAATAATATGTTATAAAGTGGCCTGCACTCTCGGGTGACCACCACAAATGCTCCCATGGGATTCCTCTAGCACAATAGGAACATCCTCAGGGGTGACGTACTATATCAACACACCATAAAGACCTCTCTTAAACAAGATGCTGCCAATAATTATATAGCAAATAACAAGCTTACAGATCCAATAGCATTCATACAAAGGAACATTGATAGGATAAGACTGGTCTTCAAGGTAATGGATGATGTCCCAATACCAATCACACTTGGAAACCTTAGCACAGTGGACTAAATAAACCAACTCATCAGGAAAGGCATCATCAAATAACTCCACCCTAGGATTGGGTAGTGGGAAATCAATGAGTTGATCAACCACAACCAAGCCCTTGGTAAACTTTTGGTTAACAATGCAAATGTTGAACTCCTGAATAAGCATGATCTAATTTTAAATCCTACCAAAAAGGTGTGTCTTTTTAAGAAAGTAGTGGAGTGGATCAATTTGGATAATCACACTGGTAGTCACACCTAACATGTAATGTCTCAACTTCTTCATGGTCAGGACAAGGGAGAGGCACTACCACTCAACTAGAGAGTAGTTGAGCTCAGGACCAACTAGTATATGAGAGATGTAAATTTTTCTCTCTTTTCTAGTGTCATCCTTTTGACATAGCATGCCCTCAATGGAAAGATCAGTGACAGAGGTGTACAAGCTAAAATCACACCCCTAAATGGGTTCCATTAAGATAGGAAGATTATGGAACATGTGATTCAATTATTTGAAATCCACTTGGACTTTAATAGACCACAAAAATGATGTGTTCTTGTAGAGGAGGAATGTAATGGGTATAGACTTGTGAGCACACTTCTCAAGAAAATGTCTGAGGAATTTGAGCCTTCCAAGAAGAGACTATAACTACACAAGGTTGTGTGAAGGAGGCATCTCAAGGATCACTCTAATTTTGTCAGGATCCACTTCAATGCCCCTTTGTGAAATGAAGAAGCCAAAAAGCTTTCCAATAGAAATGCCAAAAATGCATTCTTTGGGTTTGAGACTAATGTGATACTCTTATAGATGCTCAAATATGATCCTGAGGTCTCATACGTGCTCATCTCACTTATGATATTTTCCAAGGAGATCATCGACATAGCACTCAGTGATCTTGTAGATAAGGTCATGAAAAACATGGGTCATGGCATGTTGATATGTAGCCTCAAAAGTCTTTACACTGAAAGGCATGTTGATATGTAGCCTCAAAAGTCTTTACACTGAAAGGCATGATGGCATAGTAGAAGGTACCCATAAGGTAGTGAATATGGTCTTATGATGATCTTGAGGTGCAATTTGGATCTAATTGTACATAGATAACCCATCCATGAGGGATATAATCTCAAAACCAATGGTGGAATCAACAATCTAGTTAATCAATGGAGTCAAAAAGTTATCCTTTGGGTAATCCATATTCAGATCCTAAAATTCGATGCAAATCCTAATTAATCTATTTTTCTTGAGAATAGGAACAATGTTGGAGACCCATCCGTGGTAGTCAACAACCTAAATGGAACCAACTCAGATGAGCTTTTCAATCTCAGCCTTGACTAACTAGGAGTATTTTGCTTCTATTGGTCATTATTTTTGGAAAATAGGGTGGGATCCATCATTCATAATGAGGTTATGGATGATTATGTTAGAATGCATGCCATTCATATCAATGTATTCCCAAGTGAATACATAAAAAATTCATACAGGAAAGTGACCAAAACATCCTTCTCCTCAAGAGCAAGGCTGACACTAATCTTTATGATCTTAGGCCTTATTGAAGTGCTAAGGTTGACATCTATGGATCCTTTAACATCCATAGAATTTCCTTCCTTAAAAATCTCTAGAGTGGGAGGGAATGACTATTCTAACACTTTAGGTTGAATTGGGAGGACATTCATAGAGGGAATGCCTTGAGTTGGACCTTTAGTGAGAGATATCTCCAAACCAAGGCAATCAAGGGGATAATGGTGCTTATATAAAGTACACATGATCTTGGTGTAAGCCTTTTTATCTTTGAATAGGTTATGTTTCATAACATGGATGAAATAACACTCAAAATCATACTCAACTACTCTGGCAATCTCAGTAGGAGATGCGTTGAGAGAGCCTATACTCTAATAAAAAAGCCATGACATAAGGGGGAGATCAACATTAGTAAAGACATCATGGAAGAGATCTCTGAATAGAGATAGGTTGGCTTGATGTTGTGGAACTTTAGTGTGAGTCATTTGACATGTATCACATTCCAAAGGGATGAACGTGGATCGGTAGTTAGTTAGGTCGCAATGCTCATCCTTAAAAAAATGAGATTTAGTAGAAGGGGTTATGTGGGCTCCCACATAACCCCATGAAGAGAAAATTAAAGCCTCACTAAATGGATTTGTATTTGTATAGAGTAACACCAAGAGATATAGGTCAGCCACTAAAGTGTGAACCTCATCTTCATGCACGAATTAGACCATACAAAACATGGCTGAAGTGATGGCTTGCATGGCAGTAGTCCAAGGATTGCCAAAAATTATTTTGTATGAAATATCAAGGTCTAACACATAAAACTTGATTTTAAACACCTTGGGACCAAACTTAACGTGGAGTTTCACATTTACCACTAGTACAACTATGTCATTATTGAAAGTAACACACCTATGGTGAGAATATGGAAGATTTTCCTAACTTAGCTTGAGCTCACTGAATACACAAAAATTCATGATATTAAATGCATCCCTTCATCAATAATAAATGACTTGATGTGTCAATCATCAATATAAGTCTTGATATATAGAGGTAAGTGAGCCTTTTTAGCCAAAATTAAAGCATTTTTCAAGGACATCAGGTTGAAAGAGATAATAGGAGGATGAGGATGCTCAGGTGTATCAAATTTAAACAACAATCCAACATCATCCTATAGTGGATCCTTGCAAGAGAGATCAAGCTCATCAAATATGAGGCCCCTTTTCTCAGGGCATAAATGAACCAGGTCCCAGATAGAGATCCTAGCTAAGAGGCCTAGTAACTCCTCGATGATGGAGTATAGATGATATTTATCCTAAAAAAGGATGTTATGCCAAAATTAAAATCTAAATTTAGGATTATTATCCCCCTTGGGTTGGATGGGAGGCCCAATACCACTAGTATCTCTAGTGGGGTTAGTGGCCCGACCTGAGCATATGTTGACAAAGCACTCATAACTAGTAAGATCAATGCCAATAGCAAAAAAAACCTTGCTAATCTCACTCTTGGATTTCCCTCATGGGCCAGATTGAGAAGAGGAGTCAGAAGAGGTGGAAGAGCAAGAAGGAGAATGTGGGGCCCTAGAATTTTATTTATTATTTTTTCTTCTTCTTCTCCTTATCAAGGTCTGGTAGAGGCTCTTTGAACACATCCAACTTCCGGTTGGGCTCAACAAGAGGAAATCTCTGAGATAGAGGTAAGGCTTTCCCACTAGACTATTGGGTGACACAATTACCATCATCATACCCCCTTATCCAATGGTGATTACAAAACTTGGTGGGATCATAAGGAAACATACTTCATTATTTTGTTATGTTGGATTTAGAAGTCTTATTTTTATTTGGCTTCTTACTCACAACATTCACCTTATATCTATCCTTCTTCTTAGGAGGAGAATAAATAACACCATCATCGATCACATTATAATTATGATCTCATGATGAGGATGACTTTTAGGAAGGTGTGAGTTGTATGCCCATGCATAACTCAAACACTTCGATCCTCAGACACTCATTAAAAACTTCATCATAAGATGTGGGCTCAGACTTGAAGATGTCAAGGTAAAACTCATGCCTTAATGTTCATGTGAACATATCATAAAGCTGGTCATTTGAGAACTTGGTTCTAAATGTATGAATAGTTGGATGCCATCTACGTAAAAAATTAAAGTTTGACTCACCTTTGTCATGTGCCATAGAAGTGATTGACTGAATACCAAGGTTAAAAAGTCTGTAAATATCAAAATATTGGAGGAAGTGATTTAAAAGGAACTAAAAACTAGAGATATAATCTAGAGGTAGATTTTGGAACTAGACATGAGCTTCAACTCATAGAGAATGAGCAAAGAACTTTAAAAATATGCCTTCATGCTACTCCCAATCCATACACACCATCATGAATATTGTGATATGCTCTATACAAATATATTCATGAGTTTGATTAAACTTTGGTATCTTAGGGATAGGAGTAGGAAGGGGAATAACATGCACCCAAGGGGCTAAAGAATTTTGATAGAGATCCTCATAAGCACGGTTGATAGCTAGTTGATGATGAGTTATAAGAGGGGCTTCATGATGATAATGATGTTGCCTATACTCATAGGCATAACCATAAACATGGCTGTGGATAACATGATGCTGAGGTGGATCTTTATAGGGAGGTTGGTCATAATAGAAATCATCTCTGCCATGAGGTGGGGAATGGCCATGAGAGGTGTGACATTCCCCACAGGGATGATGTCAAGATGTGGCATACTCAAGGATTTGTTCATGATGACCTAAATACCCTTGATGTTAGTCATGTACCATCAAAAAATCTTCAATTTATGTTCATTGATGCTCTAGATACACATCCCACAGATCTCTAGTCTATAAGTGGTGATTGAAATTAACATGCTCATTAAAAAACTCTAAAAGAAGGGATAGGAGGAATGGAAGAATCATCATGATGAAAATATCTTCCTGAATGGGAATACCTATGATCCACATCATGAATATGCAAGTGTTCTTTTTGGATATTTTTTGGCTAAGACAGATGTGGATAACTCACATGAGAACTAGTCGAAGCACTCGATAAAGAATGGGTAAGACCTCTGTCTTCAAAGGCTATACATGATCGAATCCTAAGGGGAGAAGGATGCACTTCATTCACCTAAAGATGTATATGAAAATCATTAATGATTCCACATAAATAACTAAGTCCTAATTGGGTAATAGGTTCCTCATCACTTTGAATGGGTGAGTGAGATATGGCATGATGATGAGCATCAACATCCTTAGATGAATGAATTTTGGACTGGTGAAAAAAAGATTGAGTTTATTGATTATAGTCTTACCAATATTTTTCCCTATTAGACACAAGAGGGTATAGAATACCATGTTTGGTTGAGGGAAGCTTTTGGGTCCTACAGTGTCTATGGCATTCTACTATAATTGTGGCTTACTCATGAATGAGCTCAGGTGTGAGACCCTAAATTTGGTGGGAATAATGTCCCAAAGGTGGGAGGTCAGATATGGATGTAATAAAATAAGAGAAACATGGAAATAACCAAAAAGACAAACCTAAAGAGAATAAATAGGGAGAATAACATAAAACCAAAGCAAAATACAACAACCAACGTGAGAGCCAAAACACAGCTAAAAGCAAAGCCTAACGACTAACAAATGGGAATTGGCTAAGAGCATTCTAAATGGGATAAAAATAATTTGAAACCATATGTGAGGTCCCATCAGGAATGTCATAATGTAGCTCCAAGAATTTGAATGAAACCACTAGTGTTTGGCAGGGTGCTAAATGAAACCACTAAGAAGCTAGAAGGCTTAAGGGTTATACACGCTATACGAGGTCTATAGTGGCTATCAAGTTTATCAAATAACACTAGTCTATAGACAAATTTGTAAACCAAGTTGAGGCTAGTAAAAATGAATATACAAATTATGCACAAATTTTTAGTGAATCCAACCATAGTAAAGCAAGTGGTTAAAACTATACTAAGGATTGTGTAAACAAGGAAGAAGCAAAAATACTGAATGAAATGAAATAGCCAATAGAATGCAAATCTAGCAACTAAGGTACTTTGAGGCCAAATGAAAGACATTTTTGGAAAAAAAGATGTTTTAAATAAAGGTTTAAAGAGCATTCTTATTCTATATTTGAGTTATCTTTTAGTGCAATGCTATTGTTTTCTAGTAATACAACATTTCTAGTTTTAACAAGAAAGAGAGAGAAAGGCTTTGTCCAAGTTTTCTAGTTTGTCTACTATGAAAATGTAGGAAGCTTATAAAGAGAGAAATGGCATATAATAAAGGAGTATTTAAAGAAATGAAATTACTCTTTGGACATACACAAATGCAAGAAACTTTATAAACTATGCTAAGCAAGATATCAAATAACTAGTTTTCTAAAACAAAACAAACCCTAACACATATACTACTGTAAATAAGCAAAAGAGTTTCATTTGTAAATAAAATTACCCTCGTATTAAAATAAAAATATGTGCATACATTCTACCAACTAATTATCCAAGATAGGAGGCAAGAGAGGAATAATATTAGGATGTGTGTAAGCTGAGTCCAGACCAAGAGCCAAAGCTATGGAAGAGATGAAGGAGAAACCACCAATATATGAGAGGTAATGCAAGGAACATAAGTGACAGGTGTAATGGAATCTCGATGAGGCAAGGGAAATACAAAATATTTAAGAATAATATCAATAGCAAATAGAATCACCAATGGAAGTAACAACAAAGTAGGGCATCCCTTTTTACAAGGAAAGCAATTATTCCAAACAAGAACCAAGAGAGATTCAGGGAAGCAACCAAGCTTTCAATGTGAGATGATCAATGAAGATGATCAGAGCAAAGATGCATTAAAATTGGATTAAAATTGAATTGAATGTGAGAATGAATGAGTAAACATTCCTATATCCAACCCTAATCCATCAATAAGTCAAAAAACTAGCCATTTTTTACTATTTTAAATGAAACAGGTCACTTTTCACGTGTTCTACTAGGGCTGAAGCCTAGGATATGGATTTCATGAAGGAAACATGTGGCCTAGGCTATAGGTTTCTTCCATAATCTTCAATCTGTCTCAAATAAGGCTCTCAACTGGTCAACAGGCTTCAAAAAGGGTCCTAGAGGGTCCCTAGAGAGCCCGTCTCGTGTGAGAAAGCACAATATGGTTATAAGATATGAATAGTGCATGGGAGAGGTCCAAGCAAGTGGCCTATGACTCTAAGTATGATAACTAGTGTTGATAGTCTACATGTGAGCTGATATATAATCATAGGGAGGAGTAGTGTCATGGCAAGTACGATTACAAACCTTTTTTTATTACGAGTTATGCTTTGGTAACCACTTTTTTATTATTTCTAAATTTGGCACTTTTTGAATATGTTCTTGTATCACTGTGGATTACTTAATTAATTTATCTTGTATAGGTTCCTCATTATCAATTATGTGTTATGTATGTTTTTTTAATGCCAAACATGAATTTGTGTAATGACCATGCATTCTATCATATGCACAATAATATCTAGATCTCCTCACTAGATGTAGAGGAGGTAGGTTGATCAAATTATCTTTAATCATTTGCCTTAAAATCTCACTTGATCTTATATTTTATCTTTGATTATGTTTTGAATCATTAGTTGTATATGCACTTTGCTATGATTTATTTTTTTGGTATGTAACACTACTTGCCAAAAATTAACTAGGTGAAGATGCATATACATGATCGACACTAGTGTGCCCTAGAGGATTTTGTCTTGTAATTTGATTTTCTAATGTTGTAATCTTTTCATGTAATAGTTGATTCTGGTTTTGAAATTCTGATATTAACTTTTTCGTATTGATAATTTTATCTCATAGAGTCTCACAAGTGAAAACCCTAGTTACTTCTGAATGAACATGTAGGCACACACCCTGTAGAGAAGAGGTGGAGGTGTGGATAGGCTGAGTATGGGCATTAATAAAAAAATTATAGGCTACTTCATCTCATAGAGGAATGATATCATGGACCTAGTTAGAGGGAAAGTAGTTATCACCCTCATAGAGAAGAGGACGAGAAGGAGAAGGATATTCTTTCTTGTGCATAATATGGCATTGAAACTTGAAACATGGTTGTTGGGGTAGTAAATTTATAGAATAATTCCAATAAAATATATTTTAAATGATATAGGACAACATGTACATATGTGTTTATATCTTCTTTGAATTGATTCCAAATAAAAGGAAATAAGCATGCAAATGAAACTAGAAAAATTTGAATTAGAAAGTGATAAGAATATTTTATCATTATTATCATGATTAGATAAAAAAAATAGAAAATGTAAGGATCTAAAATCTGAGTCTGATTTCTAGAATGCTAGAAACACAAACCCTATGGGTAGTCAAGGGTTAGGGTTGTTGCATTATTCTAAGTAAGTTAGGTTCACCAAATGATCTATATGGAATTTAAACCCTAGGTTGTTAAATGGTATGAGTATAGTAAATTGTGGGAGAGATATGCAGTGAATACAACCACTGCTTTTTGCAAGAATTGACTTAATTTGATATTACTATAAATAGAAATGAATGACACAAATAAGTACTTAGCTAGAAAATAACTAAAATTAATGATCTGGAGGTTAAAATTAGCACAACAACTAGTTATGGTGTCATAAATAGGATCTAGGTGTCATAATTCCTCATAGATAGTAGTGTGGTTCCCTAGATAGTAACACAATGTGATAGTTTCCAAGGTATTCACTAGTGTCTCACTAAAAGTCTCCATAAATGATTTTTGGGTTTTTCAGAAGAGTCCTTGTTCCAACTCTGGTCTAAATTTAAAGTCTATGGAATCAATAATTTTTCCTATATCTCTATTTTATTTTAAAAACCCTAGGTTTTCATGATTGCAAAAGCCTAAATTAAAAACATGAGAAAAATGAGTTAGTGTGGTAGGCTAAACATCCTCAACACCTTACTATTTTGAGAGTTTTCTACATACCAATACCTCAAGAGGGAATCAATCCCAATGTAATTCTCCAAATCTAAGTGTTTGGTGTAAGTTCAAGTGATGATAATATAAATGTTGGGTTGAGTGTTTTGAGTGATGATTAAGGTTAGAAATCTATGTAATCTGATCTTAAGATGACTATAGATGGTTGTATGTAGAGGTAGGATATAATATGGATCAATGACCTTAATTTTGTACAAATTGTTTTGATCTTGTTTTTTTTTATTTGCATCTTATTTTCATCTAGTGGGTAAAGGGATAAAAGTCATGTATTTATAATGATATGGTGCTTGTGTGGAGTGTGAAATAGGTCTAGACTAATCCTAGATATTTTAGGAATTGAAAAAATATTCATTGGGGTTGAAATTAGCCAAGGGAAACTATCATGGCCCCTTCATCACTAGCATAGTACACTAGTGTCCAAATAAGTGTACTAGTGTCTAGGTGACAGAAACTAAGGCACTCAGTGCTTAGATCCTTAGGGGAAGGTCTAAGACTAATTTTGGGATGCATATGGATGTATAAAACCCACATGAAATATGGATATAGGTTTAAAAAGGCTTAATATAGGTCTAGGGCTAAGCTAGAGATGGATGGTCTCAAGTGACACTAATTACACTCAAGTGACATTTTATATGACTATAGTTTTATGGGACCCTATAGCCCAATGAAAAAGGTAATGTTTTCATTATCCCACATGAAATAAATTGTATATTTTATATGGTGTGCTCAATGGTAAATTTATTGACTTGATTATGTTATTAATTATTTATAATTAATTAACATTAATTTAAGTCATTAAATGACTATACATTTTTGGTCATTTGATAAATTAATTCATTTTGTAATTGATATTTTTTTAGAAATGCAGAATGAAAAGTCTATTTAAATATTGTAAATTTTACTAAATGAAAATGAAAATCAAAATTGAGGTAAATAAATGGCTTTTCATCTTCCAAAGGGAAGAGATGGTACAAAAAAGAAAAATCCATAATTTGTATTGATTCTTCTTTCTCACAAGCTCTTGGAGAGAACTAGTTGTAGCTTTATGTGGAGCCTTTTTATTTATAGATTAGAGCAATGAAATACAAACAAGAATGTGAGACTCTTTTGGGGTGTTTTTAGATTTGCATGTATTTTTTTTATGAATTTTGAATCTCTACTTGTAGATTAAGACTCCATTAAAATTATGCATTAATTTGATTATATATAACCTATGGTGTTTCCAAACTTTGTGTTGAAAACTCTTGTATAATATTTCTTGATGTCCAAGATTTTATGTATGTTTTACCTCATTAAAACCGTGTACCAAATGTGTGTAATTATGTTTTTTAGGAGACTTTTGTCTCTAGGCATGCCTTTTGTCTAGACCAAAATGAATATTTGTTTACAAAGGTATTTGAAGGCCTGCAATGGATAATTGATGCCTTAATTTTAGCTAACCCTAGTTTGACGATCGCTCCCAAGTGAGAGAGAATGTAGTAGGTTAAATTTTGGTTAAAAGGATAATATACCTAACATAATAAAAGAACACACTTGGCAAACACAATATGATGTGATAATTTCTATAATGTGATAATTTTTGTATTAATTCCTGCATGATTGAGTTTCAAATTGATTAAAATATTTGAATTTATGATTGATTTTCAAATCGATTAATATTATTTAATTTTTTTCACTATGAGTGATTTATTGTATATTAATAATATAATGTTATTGGCATAATAAATGATAAATATAGTCTATTGTTGATGGTTAAAAGTGCGCTTTGTTCTAACACCAACAATGGGAAGTTTCAAGAATGTGGGACTTGCAACTTGAAACGACCTCCAAATTTTTAAGAAGCTGGTCTCTTCTTTATTTCAAGTGTTGGGAGGAAAGAGATAGGAGTATTAAATATAAACACAATTGCAGAGAAAGAAAATCTAACTATGGCGATGCGCCTAAATGTAATTCGATAATTAATTCTAAGCATAATGAAACTATATGTAAGATTCAATTACATTAAATAACGAACAAGGCATGATCAATATAAAAGATAGAAACAATAGAAACAGAGGCTCACAGCTTAGACTACTTTTGCAATGACACATAAAACATCAACAAAGGCACAAAATTATATCTTCTTATTAATTATCCAGTCATATAAAAGGCACAAAAACATGCACAGTTACATAAACTTTCCAACTCAAGAAAATAGAAAAAAAGCAAATGATATTCCTAATCACAACTCTAAAAGTCTAAAACTCTTGATAATAGTCTCTCACAAAAATTATCTCTAATTATCTGATGATGATCTCTGGTGATATCTGCACCCCTCTTTATAGCATCAGATTCACTCCAGATTATCTGTGTGTTCCCAATCTAATGGTCTAATTGAAATCTAACCAAACTAGAAGTGTCTAATAGAAGATATTTCTTATATTTTGAAACACTCTATCTTTCGATAGTTCATTGGCTGAAACAGATACACATGATGTTCCCTTCTATTAAATGAAAGAGGACACTTGGCCAATTCCTTGAAAACCTTTTTTTATTACTTAGGAGACACCAGAGAATGACACTTGGCATGTTCTGTAGCCTTATCGAAGACACACGGTGCTCTCCACTTTACCTATACTCTTATTGTATCTTCGCTTAGAAGTGTTCAATTTTTGACATATGTCACCATCCGCTTATCTCCAAAACTTAAACAACTTTTATATAAAATGAAACCCAAAGCAGTTCTCGCTTGAGCAACTTTAAAAAGAGGACAAGGACATGTGGTGCTTTCCACTTATTCTTAACAAAGGACACATGGTGATCTCCACTGCCTTTAGCTACCTTTTGAGAAACCTGTAGAAGGTGACACGTGTCCATCTCCGCATTGCCCGGTCTATATTATAGAATAATCAGGATTCATTTCATACTTACACGGATGGTGACACTTGGTGACTTTCGCTTGCTTTAGAACAAAAACTTGGGACCCACCAAAGCCTTTTACTTACCAATGAAAACAAATGAAGATAATTCATAGGTTGACATGTGGTGGCTTCCACTCTCTTTAGCTAGGGATATGTGGCATCTTTCGTTGCTTTTTAGAAAAGCACATTGAAACCTTTCATTGTTGCCACTTGGTGCCTTCTGCTTGATCCTAATACTTAGCTTGTTAAAACCTTCTACTCAAAAGATATTTGAAACATGGATGCCAACGTGAAATGTGAATGTTGATACTTGTCACGTTCTAATGAATTGCTATGAGACATGTGGCACGTCCTGACCAACTTCTAGAAATTATGAAAGGTGCCTCGGCTTATGACACTTGGCAGCTTCCACTTGATTGCAACACTTAGGCAAAATTGAGGCAAAAAGAAATTCAAACTCATGCTCAAGATCAAAACTCCATCTTCTCAAACCAAAGTATACAAGGACAAAATTTGGATTGCGCGACTGTGAATAAAAATAAAATGTAGAGTATTTTTTACTCTATAGTTATTGGCGATCCCAAGGACTTTTGAGCCTACTCAAAAAGAAACCACAACTCCCACTTGATCAAAATGTCAAAAAATTATAGCTTCAGCAATGTTGTTTGATATGTAGACCACTCATCGTTAGATAACCCCTACTTATTTTGTAATTCATTGAAGGCTAAATCAAGGTTAATAATATCCTTGTGTGAAAAATTCTGTAAAATTTGAACTGTAGCCTTCAATTTGAATTCGAGCTGGGAAATAGGAATCAAAATAGCTTCTAATTTAGGGACTAATGAATCATCCCTTAAATCTTAAAAAAATGTTTGATCAATTTGCTTGGCCAACAGTAAAGGTGCAATTTCATCAACCATGAGCATAGTATTGTCATCAAGAAACGGAGAAGGAAGACCTAATTGCACTAGGTCTTTAATGTGCTACTTCATATCACTAATTCCTTTTTTCATTACATCGAGAACCTCTCTATAATTGATGGCTGTGGAATTATAACTAAGAACCTCATTCACTTGCTTAGCAGCAACCATTCTGTTCTCAATTCCTATTGCTGACAATGTTATATCCGTTACATCATAAAGCTTTTGCAGCAACATTTTAGAGTCCAAAACTCTCCCAAAAACTGTAGCCAAAGTGTTTACAACTAAATTCTCCACCTTTTTACACAATCTCAGTGCATTTAACACAAAGGTGAGAGAAGGCCTGAGCTGAATAATCTCCAAAGATATTCTCTTCCACATTGATTCATACAGCTCTTTCACTAGATTTAACACTCTGACATTCTTTGGCCTATTGGCCAGCTCTAGTGTCAATTGTTCCACTCTTTGTTGCTCAACTTGAAATTGGGCTTGTATAGCCACTGTATTATTCTATTCAGCCATCAGCTTCTATTGTAATTGAGTAACCTGTATCAAGCTTTCCTTGCATTTTCCTTGTAATGCTACTTTTTATCGCCTTAGGGTCATAACTACATCTTTTACCTATATTAGCCATACTTTTAAGGAATAATTTTGGGCCTAGATCACCTGGTGAGTCTGAAAGGAAATAATCTCTTGCAACTGTTTATTTAGACTCTCTATTTCATTGTCTTTTCTATCGATTTCTATAGTCAAACTATTATAGTTTGCCTTTTCCTTTGCTAAATCACCTCCATCTTCTGTAGCCTCCTTGAGGTTTTCAAGTAGTCTTCAACAACTATAGAAGTGGATTCAGTTAGTAGCTTGATTTTGTCTTATGGGCTGAAGAAGGACATGTCTATGGCCACTACATTCATTATGTAGTCTTCCAGCTGCATCTGCTCACTTGGCTTGATTACATTTGGTGACAAATGAGTCACCATCAATTGCTACTGAATTAGGTCAAATTATGACCACAGATGTGGTGTAGCCAAGGCTTTATTTTCTTTGATCCTTTTTTTCTCTCTTTGGGCTTCCCTTGCCTTCCTAGCAGCATCTGCTTGAGTTTGGAAGGTAGAAGGAGAGGTAATGTGCCCACTTGCAAAATGATGTCCCTATGGAAAACCATATGGAATAGCCAATTATTGGCTATGGGAAATTTGAGGAGGTAGCTTCTTGGGAATAGAGGGAGAAAAGTGAGGCAATGTTAAGGCTAGAGTAGGGATAGATGGAGCAAAGTGAGAAATGCGCATGGCAGAGGTGGCAGGGAATGTCATCTGGCCAGATGAAAGCATCATACCAACAAGAGAAGAAAAAGATTGAGAAGGAAGAGGAGGAATGACACTTACCTGAGGAGAAACTACAGTACTCTGTAATTGGCATTGTGAGGGTTCTACCCTCTCTACAGACTCAAGTTGAAACCTCAGCCTTTTCTATTTCTTTAGTGTTTCTTCTTCTGGCTGTGCTTCTTTTTCTCTAACATCTACCACTATTGTTAGTAGTGCTTATGGGGAACTGGGAACTTCAATAAATGCTACCAATGGGGAAGCTTTTGGTGGTGATGGCACCAGACTCTTTTGGTCTTTCAATGACACTAAGAGATTGTGGCCAAACTGTTACAGTGACTATAGCTGTGATTTACTCTGGGGCCTGTGACTCTTGGCTTGATCATACTCTGGCTTCCATCTCTACACCCTATGTCAGCAAATTACTTATGTTAGGGATAGATACAGGGGATAGATGGCACTCATCCCATAGTTCTTCCCATCTCTCATCTGTGTCCACATTCCTAAAAGAATGAGTTGTCTGACAAATTTCTTGCCTATATTTCCAATAGGCTTCTATTTTCTCAGCATCCCAATATTTATTCTTTAATGCCCTTCTTAAACCAAAATTCATTCTGAATTTATGATTAAAATCCCTCTACTTAGCATATAAATTTTCCAATGGTTTATTTTGTGGAAGGGGAAAATCTGTTAATTCAACATAAAACCCAAGAGTATCTTCCCTAGGATTTTTCCTATTCTCCCAAAAGGGGTGGCCCTCATGTTCAATTCTAGTTACAACCCTATTATTCCTTATCCAGGAAGCTATGAAACCATTCGGGTCATATACCCATTTGTCTTTGACTAGCAAGAAACTCAAGAAGGCTAGCTTTCTAAGCATCACAATCTCAGTGTCTCTGGCTTCTAATACCATGTTGTTTGTCATCCATGAGAGGTCATACATTTTTCTCTTCCTCTTCCCTGAGCCATATTCATTATCTACTATGGACACCTGCCTGGTGACCTCTAAGAATGCTATCCTAAGAGTCAAAATCTTAGGTAGCAACATTGGTTCACCACAAAAACCATGGACTCTAATAATTGTATGGTGGGATCCAAAAAAGAAATCACAAGGAATTGGGCAATTGGCCAGAAGGTTTGAAACACTTGGAAATAGTCTATTCATAACTAGTTTAGGGCTGAGGTGACAAAAGGTAGGGGTAACAAATAATTCATAGAATTCATACGGATCACTAGTTTTTGACAAAATATGTGTCCATGCAGACACAGGAGTGGTCCTTTGGAGATCAAAACTTAGGTTGTACATATCAAGATGCATATGTTAGGAAAATATGTCAGATTTTTGATATAGCATGAGGTGAAACAAATAAGAAGAGTACCTAAAAACCCCTTTTACTTTGAATTGGGCAAGTTGTTCCACCATTGAGTATGCAATCTATTCAAAAAAATCAAGCTGATACTCCTCAATCTTGTCGATGGTCTTCAGCCTGAAGAGGATAGCCATTTGTTCTCCATAAACTACCATACCATATTTTATGCCAAAGATGAAAGCCATCATAGATAGTGCATCTTGGCTAGCTTGTGCGAATTGGGCTCTTACTACAGGGAGTGTAGGCACAATAGTATCATCATTGCCCATTTGCAATTCAGACCTTAAGAACCTCAACTGAGTATTGATGTTTGTCTTTGCATTTTAGCAATAGTGGGAAACATAGTTGTCTTATCATGAAATATGGCTAACATGTCTATGATAGCCTACGGTGTGATTTGCATTGTGAATGGACCCTATTGTATGGTGTTTGAGGGTGCATGGAACAAGTCTGCACATAGTTCGACCAAGTCAGGGCATGGATGCACACTTAGGACAATGAATTTTGCCAGTTGTGAAGTCCATATCCTCATTACAAATGTCTCATATTGCCCCACTCTAGCCCTCTAAATACACCTTTGATGTGCCCCTTCTCTGAGAGTTTTTCTACTAGTTCTTTGAAGAACTGGGTCCATGACTCCATCTGCATAATCTTTAATCTTTGTTGGGTCACTTGCTTGAGCAACTTCAGGGACTCTGGTCTGTGGGTAGGTCTTCAATGGTTGCACAGGGGCTGAATCATATGACTTAATCGTAAGAAACTTATCAAGGGATTCATAAATCCCAACTCCTTGTTGTGAAGACTATCCTCCCTCCATCTTTATATCTATTTTGTGATAACTGGTATGAACTTTTACAAAATAGAAAGCTCTTTCACTTAAGTAGGTTTACAAGGAAATGAAAATGCAAGTAGTAGGATATTTTCTCACAGATGCAAGAATGTTTGAGAAATTGTAAGCTTTAACTCATGCTAGGAAGTATTTATTGACCCATCAAGTCTCAAAATGGCATTAAACTTGGATAACCATTATCAAATCTTACTCAATCTTCATGGGACAATGAGATAGACACGTTATGCAAGTGGCAGCGTAAGGTACCTTGGGGATTTCTAAAGATTTGGGAGACATTCAATGTATTGAGAATTTTTTGAAAATTTTGAAAAACTCTGAGCTATTGCTACGTGTTCAAAGAACACTTATTTAAAATAAAGTGAGAAATAAAAATGGGAAAACAAAACTAACAAAGGGACACTATCTAACTATAATGCATAAGTGACGCAACTTAACTAAAATGTTTCAAATAGATTCCATTCACAAGAATCTCTTCAGGTTCACCTTCCATTAGTTCTAGCTCAAATGAATTTTACTTTTTACATGCACAAATTTTATAAGGGCTAGTCCATAATGCTTTAAACTTAGTGTGTTGACCTAGCTTGGCAGCTCTTGCATCCCATTTCAAAACAATTGAGCCTATTTCGAACTGGGGATTGGAAGTCCTTTTATCAAAAGAGTCTTTAACTATTTTATGATGTTTTACCAATGCATCATGGGTTGCATCTCTCTTTTCTTGAACTTCCAAAAGTTTTGCAAGTCTGACCTACATGGGGCCATTTTCTTCAATTTCAATCTGTTTGATCAGTTAGAGGGCCGAAATCTCCAAGCTTAGGGGAATTACAGTAGATTTCCCATATACCAATTCATATGGTGACATTTTGATCACTTGTTTAGGCATGATTCTATCAACCCACAGTGCTAAATTAAGCACTTTATGCCATTCCTTGTGATGATCAGCCCCTATTATTTTGATGAGTCTAATCAGGTTCTTGTTAGTTGATTCTACCAAACAATTACCTTGAGGGTAATAGTTAGAGGAAGTTTTCAAATATATTCCATGCTTTAATGCAAAGTTAGATACTTTAGACCCTAAAAATGCTTTAGCATTATCTGAAATTATGGTTTGAGGAACCCCAAAGTGAGTAGTGATACTCCCTAGAAAATCTAGGGTCACATTTACTATTGCTTTTTTTTAAGTGGGACTACCTCGGTCCATCTAGTGAAATAATATGTGGCAATTAATATCCATTTTTGACCCATATTGGACACTGGATTTATCATTCCAATGAAGTCAAGAC
Source organism: Torreya grandis (assembly GCA_037957365.1). Classification (NCBI taxonomy): domain Eukaryota; kingdom Viridiplantae; phylum Streptophyta; class Pinopsida; order Cupressales; family Taxaceae; genus Torreya; species Torreya grandis. Next base: position 877,162 of record JARHVA010005799.1, read on the forward strand.
CCCATTGAGCAAAAGGTTCATCCATAATATAGGACTAAGGGGCATTGTTGCATTCCTTCTCATCCCCACATAATATTGACAGGATTGACATATTTTAACTAGTTGATAACATCTACAAATAAAGTAGACCATAAATAACCTGCCTCACTTATCTTTATAGCTGCGGTCTTTACAGAAAAATGTCCACCTGATACTCCATCATGCATTTCGTGTAGTATTTTCTTAGCCTCAGCCTCTTCTACACATCTTAACAATTTGCCATCATAATTTTTCCTGAAAAGAACCTATTCAATTAAAAAAAAATGAACCCCTTGTATCATATAGTATCTTCTCTTATTTTGAGGGAGTTCTCTTGGGTAAATTCCATATTTCATAAAATGAATCCTGCTTGTGACCCAGGATTCTTGATCTACCTCTTGTATTCTTAATATAATTTCCTTTTCTTCTTGAGTTGCATTTATCTCTTTAGGTATCATCTTTTCAAGCTCTTGAGTCATATATTGGCACAAACCCCTACCCTTGACTAACTTAGTAGGTTTGACCTCTACGTCATATTCAAGGATTTTGGTTATCCAGTTAGCTCTTTTTCAGTAATTTCTCCCTCCATGATGTATTCTCTGACACTTGGGTGAGCTACAAGTATCAAAATTTTGCTTCCTGATACCATATGCCTAAATTTCTTGAGGGCTTTTACCATAGCATATGCTTGTTTCTCTACAAAGTTGTATCTAGTTTCATACTCCCTGAGATTTTTTGAGAAGAAGGCTATTGGGTGCTCTCCCTCCTATCTATCATCCTTTTGTGTTAAGACATCAACAATACTTAACTCTCCTCCATAGACATACATTACAAAAGGCTTAGAAAAATTTGGGTTTCTAAGTACTAGGGCTGTTGAGATAGCCTTCTTGTCCTCTTCAAAAGCTTACTTTCCTTCTGTAGTCCACTTGAAAATTAGGTCTTTCTTTAACAAGAGTGTTACTAGTCTCACTAAGCCTGCAAAACTGGATATGAACCTACTAACAAAATTAATCTTCCCTAAAAAAGACTGAACTATTTTTTTATTTACTGGAAGAGGTAAATCCATTATAGCTACAACTCTTTCAAGATCTATGGAAACTCCTTCTTTAGATACTATATGCCCCAATAATTTGCCTTGAGGGAAAGCAAAGATACATTTCTCAGGGTTCAAGGATATTCCAAATTCTTGACATTTCTTAAAAATAGCCTCTAAATGATCTAAATGATCAACAACATTTTTTGAAAAAATAGTAAGATCATCAAGATAAATTAGGATGATTTCATTTATAATGTCTCCAAATGCAACATCCATAGCTCTCTGAAAAGTGGCTCCAACATTTAATAGGCCAAATGGCATCTTAGCATATGAAAATGTTCCCCATTTGGTAGTAAAAGTAGTTTTGTATTGGTCTTCATCAGCCAACCAAATCTGATTGTATCCAGAGAAACCATCTAGCAAAGAAAATATCTCTGATCCAGCCACAGTTTGTAGAATTTGTTCCATGGAGGGAAAAGGATAGTGATCTTTCAAAGATGCTCTATTTAGATGTTTGAAATCTACACAAAGTCTTATATCACCATTCTTTTTCCTAATTGGCACTAGATTTGATACCGAAGTTGAGTGTTTGATTGGAAAAATTATTTTTGAATCTAAAAGCTTCTGCAACTCATCTACCATTAGAGGCTCAATTTTTGGATTTACTGGCCTCTATTTCTATCTGATGGGCTTGGATCCTTCAATCAGTTCTACTGTGTGCTGAATAATGTATCTATTATATCCATGGAGGTTTTCATAGCTCTAGGTTATGACCCTGTTATATTTTTTACACAATTCAATTAGTCTTTCCTTTTTTTCTTGAGTTGCAAACTTTCCAACTTTTAATTTTTTCCCTTCACTCACCTCAATTTTAGAATAGTCTACTTTGTTTACTTAGAATCTTATTTTCTCCAAGCTTACATCTTTTGGATCAAATAGATTCTCCAAAGTGATCAAGCCTTTGGGAAGCTTATTAGTCTTTAATTGTATGACTTGATCTCCATATGCCTCTTCAATTTTAGTTTGCAATTGATCAACAAACTCATCTGATTGTTGTAAGAATGAGAGTACTTGAGAATCATTTTCAAACACTTGCTAATTCTCATCATTGTCTGGAATAGTTGGCCTCACTATTACTTTTACTAACTCATTATTAATTAATAGGCCAGTTGCTAGATCAAACTATGAGCCAATCTGGGCCATCCTATCAGCCTCAAAATTTTGAATCCTAGGGACTACTTCAATATTGAAGGCTTCAAAATCTTCTATTAAGTCCCAAATTCTATGTTTGTAGGATCTCATCCTTACATTTTTGGCTATTGCCTTTTCTCTAATTTGCTTCACTACTAATTCTAAATCTCCTTTTACTATTAGATTCTTTATTCTTTTTTTCTTGGCTAACAGGAGCCCATGTACTAGAGATTCATACTCAGCATCATTATTTGTATAGGCAAATTGGAAATGGATAGCTTTTAAAATTTTCTCACCATTTGGAGTAGTAAGACAAATTCCTGCTCCAGCACCATTTTTACTTCTAGCCCCATCTAAATTTAGGGTCCAAATTTTTGAATTTTTTTCATATTTTTAAGTAGTTGGTGTCTCTTCCCTTAAAACATTAGAGATTTCATGGTCCTCATAAAAAATGACATAAGTGCCTAGACCAGTAGAGTCATAATTCCCATATGGGTCACTATGCATCATAGCTAACAACTGATTATTTTCTTCTTCTTGTTCATGCTCAGTCCAGTCGCCTAACTCTTCAACAAAAATCATTTCTTCCTTATTTAACATAGCATGATCTGCCTCTAATCTTGATGTTGGTTCATTGGTTATATGATCCTTTGATAATGGTTCAGATAGAATTTTCATCTTTGAGTCATATTTGGTTCTTACAATGAGGTGAAACCAATCAAGAGACATATATCCTCCTATCTTGGCTATAAAGTCTCTTGATAAACATAAACCAAAAATAGGAGGTATATCTATGACTACTATATCTTGATTAACAATTATATTGGGACAAGTATATAATTGTAATTGGAGTTATCTAATTCTCTCTATTGTTTGCACTGATTTGCCATCTAGCTGCATCACTCCTTTAGTGAGTGGCTCATACTTTATTTTTAAAGCATCTACTATTGCCTTTGGCATTACTGTAGTACTAGCCCCTGAATCTATCATTGCATTATGCAGCAGTTTCTTGCCAACTATTAGAGTCAAATAGAAAGGGTCTAGTTTTGATTTGCTTACCTCTACTACATTATTCATCAGGTCTGTTGTTTGCAGATGAACTATGTCCTTGAGCTTTTCTTTTTCAACAAATCTTTCTTTGATCTCAATATGTTTAGGCATTGCTTGGCCTTGCAGAGCCTCTTGTAACAGTGTCTTTTGTTCAAGGATGGCTAATATGTCCCAAATTGATACTTGTGCTGGAGTCCTCTTTATTTGATCTACCACATTCATCGGTCCCAGAGTTTGGGTTCTTGGAAAATAAGGGTACCTTGCTTTTTCTTGAACTTGTCTTGGAACTACTTGATTCAGCACTAGTTGTGGAATTTATTGTCTAATAGCTATATTTCTTTGACTTTGGAATGGAGGAATCTCCATAACTTGACTATTTGCAACTTCAGGCTGCTCCAGCATTCTTCTCTTTGATCTAGTATAATAATCTGATTCCACCACTGGTTTCTTGGAAGTGGAAGCTTCATTAAAGAATATTGATTCTTCATCTTCAACCCATGAGAACAAAGCATGTTCCAGGGCTATTTCTTTCTCTTGTTTTAAATACATTCCTTGCATCTGAGCCATTAGGACTAAATTTTGCATCCCAGGAGATTGGTAGGCTTGATTGTCACTAGTACTTGCAAATTGTCCATCCATTCTTCTTTGTTCTACCACCTTTTGTTGTAGATTACCCATGGGATAATCTCTAAGTGTATGAGCAATATTACAAAAGAAACACCAAGCATTGGTGTTATTCGCATAGTTATTTTGCCCTCGAACAATCTCCCTATTCGAATTGGGGGGAACATTTTGTGAGGGTGTAGGGACTGCAACTAATTGGTTTGCTGGCTGAGGGTTATTTTGCCTTTGAGGACCCTGGTATTGGTTTGGCTGTGATGAAAATCTATTTCCTTGGTAGCCTTGATATGGAGGTCTAGGGTAAGGATTCTACTGTCTCTTTATGTTAATCAACTCATTAGAAAATGTCCTTAAGATATTCTTGATATCATCCATCTTAGATGACTAAGTAGGGACAAGTTCTTTAGTAGGTGGTTGAAGATATTGATACATAGACATAGGTGGGGCTATGGATTTAGGGGCTTCTTGAGGTAATGGCAAGGTAATTTCTAGAAACATGGGCATGGGAGGCCTTGGGGGCAACTTTCCAGCATCTATCAAATTATTTTTAGCTCTGACTACATAGTCATAAGCCTCTGGCAGAGTCTAACCTCCAAGTGACTGAATCATAATAGATATATCTAAACATAAAGCCTTAAGATAAATCACTATAGCCATACCTAGTAATGGTATAGTAGTAGCAGGAATCCTTTCCCAAGTCTTTTGAAATTTAGAATTGAAGTCATTCATTGCTTCTTGTGGTGCCCTTTGGATGGTAATCAATTATTGTAACAAAGAAGACTTATCACCCTTTTCTTTGAATCTTTCAAAGAAAAGATCTCCGAGCTGATCCCATGTAGATATGGTATTTAGAGTCAAGGACTGATACCATTTCAGAGCCTTCCCTTTAAAAGAAGCTGCTAATAACCTTATAGTGACATTCTGTTGTGTGACATGTATAGCACAGACATCTGATACATCTTGAAGATGTTCTTCAGGTGTTTTAAAATCTTGCCCACTGAATTTGGGTAGAGGTTTCAAGGCATTTACTGGGATAGGATCCCAAGTGGCTAGTGGTATTGGGAGAATCAAAGGACTACCAGTGTTCCAACTTGCATAATTTCTTTGGGGTATAGAGGCTCCCACATTTACTCTTGGTATTGGTATAAATTGATTGACTCTTCTTCTTGGACTAGTTACCAAAGGTAGCAAAAGAATACCTAGATTATAATAGGCTGTGATCTGGTTACTGGTCCACAACTCTGACTTCTTGTAGCTTTCTAGTTCATATGGTCTTGAAAGAAACTTCAAGTCTGGTCCTACCAGGCATGCCAAAAAATTGTTGATGGTTAAAAGTGCACTTTGTTCTAACACCAATAATGGAAAGTTTCAAGAATGTGGGAATTGCAACTTGAAATGACCTCTAGATTTTTAAGAAGCTGGTCTCTTCTTTATTTTGAGTGTTGGGAGGAAAGGGATAGGAATATTAAACAGAAAGAAAATTGCAGAGAAAGAAAATCTAACTATGGCAATGCACCTGAATGTAATTCGATCCTTAATTCTCAGCATAGTGAAACTATATGTAAGATTCAATTATATTAAAGAGTGAACAAGGCATGATCAATGTAAAAGATAGAAACAATAGAAACACAAGCTCATAACTTAGACTACTTTTACAATGACACAAAAAACATAAACAAAGGCACATAATTCTATCTTCTTATTAATTCTCCAGTCATATAAAAGGCACAAAAACATGCATAGTTACATAAACTTTCCAACTCAAGAAAATAGAACAAAGGCAAATGATATTCCTAATCACAGCTCTAAAAGTCTAAAACTCTTGACAATAGTATCTCACAAAAAATTCTCTCCAATTATCTAATGATGATCTTTGGTGATCTCTACACCCCTCTTTATAGCATCAAATTCACTCTGGATTGTCTACGTGTTTCCAATCTAACAGTCCAACTGAAATCTAACCAAACTAGAAGTGTCTAACAGAAGATATTTCTTAGATTCTAAAAGGCTCTGTCTTCTGGTAATTCATTCACTGAAACAGATACACATGACGCTCCCTTCTATTAAATAGAAGAGGACACTTGGCCAATTCCTTGAAAACCTTTTTTATTACTTATGAGACACCGGAGAATGACACTTGGCATGTTCTGTAGCCTTATCAAAGACACATGACGCTCTCCACTTTACCTATACTCTTATTGTATCTTCAGTTAGAAGTGTTTAGTTTTTGACATCTGTCACCATCTGCTTCTCTCCAAAACTTAAACAAATTTTATAGAAAATGAAACCCAAAGCAGTTCTCACCTGAGCAACTTCAAAAAGAGGACAAGGACATGTGGCACTTTATGCTTATTCTTAATAAAGAACATGTGGTGATCTTCATTGCCTTTAGCTACCTTTTAAGAAACCTGTATAAGGTGACACGTGATCATCTCCACATTGCCCTATCTATATTATAGAACAATCGGGCTTCATTTCATACTTACATGGATGGTGACACTTGGTGACTTTTGCTTGCTTCAGAACAAAAACCTGGGACCCACCACAGTCTTTTACTTATCAATGAAAAAAAATGAAGATAATTCAGAGGTTGACATGTGGTGGCTTCTGCTCTCTTCATCTAGGGATACGTGGCATTTTTTGTTGCTTTTTAGAAAAGCACATTGAAACCTTCCACTGTTGCCACCTAGCACCTTCCGCTTGATCCTAATACTTAGCTTGTTAAAACCTTCCACTCAAAAGAGATTTTAAAAGTGGATGCCAACAAGAAATATGGATGCTGACACTTGTCACATTCCACTGAATTACTATGAGACACATGGCACGACTCGACCAACTTTTATAAATTATGAAAGGTGCCTTGGCCTATGACACTTGGCAGCTTCTGCTTGATTGCAACACTTAGAAAAAATTGAGGCAAAAAGAAATTTGAACCCATGCTCAATATCAAAACTCCATCTTCTCAAACCAAAGCGTACAGGGACAAAATTTGGATTGCGCGACTGCGAATCAAAATGAAACGTAGAGTATTTTTTACTCTACATCTATCATAATATAATACACTATCATACCCATCTTAGATAAATTTATGTAAAAGACGTCGAGAGATATCATTCTCGAGGTGCCTATCTTATATTGGATTTGTGACATAAGTGGAATAGGCACCTTGAGAATGATATCTCTCAACATCTTTTACATAGATTTATTTAAGATATGTATGCTAGTAGAAACTGTGCATTTTGCATATTTATTTGATATATAATTTGAATTTTTTTCATCAAACTTAAATGGTATATTATATATTTCATTAAATCATACAAAAGTATAATACACATTACATTAAATCACCCAAAACTTTAATTGACATAATTTAAAATTCTCAATCTAAATATTTATTTAGTACTCATCAAAATGTACCATACACATCACACAAAATGTCAAATAATGAATAACTACACATCACATAAAATGTCAAATAATGAATAAGTACACGATTTTTTTCAAAATTACATAAAATTATTTTTCCTCTAAGAGTTTGAATCTCTCTTCCTTAGCTTTATGTTTGGAAAGTTGTTTTCCATTTTTAAGCTTTTCATAGCGGTCATATGTAAATGGGGGTAGTATTATTAGTCCTTCCAAATACTTTACATGGGATATATCCATAAATATTGATCTTCTTCTTTCTCTTTGACCTATATCAATTATGGATTTTGAAAGGGTCAAACCTTGTGATTTGTGTATTGTTAATTCCCAAGCCAATCATAAGGGTAGTTGGGTTGTGCATCTCTTTTGTATTGGTGCAATTGGTACTGCATATAGAAATTAATATTCTAATGGTATCCCTATGTAATTGTCAAACTCAACCGCAACATATGTTGGTGGTTCTAGTGGGACACTCCTAGGTTTGTAGATTATACTTATGATATACCTTAGAGCTCCATTTACAGGCCCTGCTTATATCCAAACATTGGAAGTTAACATGATCCTTGCATCTATAGTAATCAGTAACTCCACATTAATTTTATTATTTGGACATCCGATTGGTGCGGCATTTCCTACTTTGGTTGCAATGCTATGTGCAACTGGTCTTTTCAATGAATATAATTTTCTTTTATTGTGGTTATGCACATTATCATTTATAGAAAATGAATGAATATAATTGTCAAACTCTTCATTGGTGGCTCTATCTATTCCAACATTTATTATGGTCATCAATAGCTTCCAATCATCTATTATTAGATTTGCATATCTCATATTTGTGAGTAGCTGATGAAACCTTTGATGGTCATCACTTTCTCCTTTTTGTCTAAATATCTTGTCCAAATTAACAACTATTTTGAAATCTTTCCGTAATAGTTTAGCTCATCTATTTCTATCATATGGTGTTTATCACTAACAGGAGGAAGGTGACCCAAATCTCCAACCAAAATAATAGATATACCACCAAAGCTCATGTTTGATTTTTTAGGAAATGCTTGATGGAGTCTAGAGTCTATGTTATGGAGCAAATATTGCCCAATGAAGCCCATTTCATCAATCAATATGTATTTTATGTGGTGGTTATAAAATTTTAAGTCTTGTTCTTTCTAATTAAACAAAATCCATAATTGGCATTCAAAGTTGTGCATGGATAGTCGAGGCACCAATATTGAATGTTGCAACTCTACTTGGTGCAAGTAGTAGAAGTGGAAATCACTCTGGGAATGCTGCATTTTGAAGATCTCGACGAATGAGACCTATCAGATATGATTTTCCTATTCTTACTATTCCTTGGACTATCATGCATAAGGGTAAAGTATTTTGACCTCCACTAAATGTGTCATAACCATATCAAGAATTATTTTGTTTGGTACCCAAGGTTTCATAATTCATATATGGTTTTATATCATCATCTATAATAAATCCATTATCTTTCATGGTGATTATGAATTTTATCACTTTATTTGTGTATTCTTCACCTCTATATTCATTATTCCATAATGTTTGTCTATTAATATCTCTTCTTCCCAACATATCAATCTCACTCATTTCCATAATTTGGCCATGTTTTAGCCTGGATATGATTTACCACTCATGTTCCACTGTGTTTTATTGAATAGGTGGATTATCCTCATATTTAGTATCATTGTGACTTTCAACATCTTCTATAATTATTCTTCTCTCTACGTGCCAATATTTATAATTGAATGAATCCCAATTTGATATTATTTATTCATCATCAATTCCAATATCTCTTTGTATATCACAAAATGGTTTGTAAAGCAATAAATCTAGCCAACAAAAATCAATCCATTTATTTGATTCATGCATAAGTATGAAGGAAAACCTTAGAAATACTCTCACTATAGCTGTAATACTTTTTGCCTCCCATTTGTTATCTTTTTTCCACCTTGGATTATATGTCCAAGATCTCGTTACTTCAATAAGTGATGTTCTTTCCATGGAAATGGCCTATTCTTGTATCCATAAATGAAAGACATTGTATTCTCTTCATGATCATCTTCTTCATTTTTGTCTACAAGTTTGATCACCTGATGCGAAACATTCAAGTTCATAAATACTCTACTGTTTTCTACTAATGGAAGCTCTAACAACATATGATATGTTTCTTGCACCCCAATGTATCTTTCAATAATTATCTTAGTTATAAGTATTATATATGTTTTTCTTCCTAATTCATTAGGGTTTTCAATGTTTGAAATCCACATCAACATTTGATGATAAGTTTTAGAACTCTTCTCTGCCTTTATTACATACTTAGCAATGTATTTGACCATGATGTGTTTGGATATAACAGGTTGCCAATCTACATTTTTTATCCATGGCTATAATATATATAAATTATATGTATTAACTCTATCATCATTTCTTATAGGCTCAAATATTTTATCTCCTGTGTCTAAGTCTTTATAAAATTTTGATCCATTAAGATTCAATGGTCACAGTGTACCATACCTAGAAGAAATAATAACTTAATTGTTAGTTATTTTACAAATATTATGTATAATTTTGATATGACTATTTATATGATCTAAATTCTTACTTACAAACTATTTTTCCTCTTTTATTACATAGGCAAGTGCCCTCTCTACATGATGTATGTCACTTTAAAAAATTTAGTAGCTCTTCATAATCATGCTCCATATCCACCTATGTAAGTTGTCTTTTCTTTTGAAGACATGGATGTTTCATAAAATTTTAACATGCCTAAAATTAATGATGTATAAAGAAAATTTATTTACACTAACAAATATAGATATTGCATAAAACATAGATTACCTGATGATTGATAACATACCTGTATGTTTCAATGGTGTGGATCTTCCTGATAATTCCAAGCATGAATAATACAATTGAAGTAATTCTTAGCATTTTTCATTCAAAATCATTTTTCTAATCAATTTTATTGATATCTAGTGCTCCATCTAACCATATGAATCCATGCACATGTGGTCAACCTCTATGTTGCCATTCATATCTAGACCAGTAATATTTTACTTTCATTCCTTTTTGCAATATCTCCTTACAAAAAAATAAATGTCGCAAATGCATATAATGTGCCACTATATGAGGATAATCAATAATATTCTATTTTCACCAATTTTTGGGCTTTTTGTGGATCTCTCGATAGGGTTCCTGGCATTAGTGCATGCAGATCAGGTCAATACATGTCAGTTGCACTCAATGTGAATAAAATGGTAAGTGACCCAATTTGATGCAATGTGTCCATGAATTCACCATGACATTTTACCCAATATGACCTTGTATCCCTAAATGAGGTTCAAAAATGCATCGAATGATCTGTTAGATGGGAGTGTGGTATATTATCCATATGCTCACATAATTTAGTAATAGTGATTGGAATCTCTTAAAGGCTTTTTTTCATGAACACTGCACTTAAATTTTGTGCATGATGTTTCATGATCATGTTCATCATGTAATATCTATTTATGGATGTCAACTAAAATGGTGATCCTTATATCAAAATAGATGTTTGACAAATTCAAGCAGATGTACTTGTTTTTACTGTGGTTATATCCAATCACATCTTCCATTAGGAAACAATGGAAATATCATATCAAGTAATCATAATGTGACTTACTTATTTATAGGATATGCTCCAATCCCTGGCCAATCAATTAGTGATCCAGGATCCTCATTAGGGTTATTTACCCACACATGGTTTAATTCCATCTCCCTTGGTGCATTAGGGGGTTTAGAGGCCATTGAAGTTGTGTGATCAATGATATTTCTCTCATCCATCTCCATCAGTGAACCCATAAATACAAATACAAATTCATTTACACCAAAATCAAATTGCATATAGAAAGAGTTCAGTCGGTTAAAAATATTTTCGTCGAAGTCAGGTGTAAGATCATTGAGTGCATTTTCATCAATATGAACATTTGAATAAAAACATGTCATATTCTATTTTATATTTTAGTGCCTTGTATACTTTCTCTTTATTGACAGTAAAGTTGTAATTTGTTCCACCTCAGTCCCTTCATCAAACTATAGTTATTGGCAAATATTTTATTTGATGTCGTAAAACCTTAGCAATTTCTTTTACTTCTTGTGGAAAACTGATTGTATGTCCTTTATATTTATATTGGGCTCCAGTTGCATGTGTCACTTGTAGGATTGAGTTGACACGGGCTATAACATTTCCTCAACTTATATTAAGTTTGTAATTTCTAGTGGTTGTGGTACAAGATCCATATTATTCGAAGCTGAAAACCGATGATGACCTTTCTCTTATCGACATCTATTGCATACAGAACCTTAAGGAGTTAGAGAAACATTTAATCCAATATAACTTTATTAACAAATATAGCACATGCCAAGTGAAGCAATGTTATCTAAGCCATGTCATAAAATCATTTGAAATATTTTCAAATCTCTCTCAACCATTCCATTGGGATTAGTTAAATTTTTTTCTCTTTCAATTTCTGTTTCTTGTATTTTTATTATTCTTTTAGGTTGCAAAGCTGACTCTTCTTCTAAATAATTATTTTCCATTCATCTTCTTATAGGTTGAGATGTTTTCTCTTGTACATCTTTATTTTGTGTAGTATTTGTAACATTGACATCCATTACAACTTGAAATTCATTATTTGGTGTTTGGATCACATGGTCTATTGATATCGAGTTTGTTTCTTCATAATTGATGTCAACATTATGAATCAATCATTGATAGTGTCTTTGAGATGCTTCATGATGTAGTTCTTGTTTATGTCATCTTTTTGCCTCAGTTAATTGATCTGAGCATATTTGTCTTTGTAATTTTGTTTTTAACACATATTGCGCATCTTGAGATGTTTGTGCTCGAATGTCTTTCATGTTATCTACATGTTGCCTCTTTTCTACTTCTAATTGTTCAGCTATCAATTTGCCTCTGTGTTCTTGAAATCTTTGTTTGTCACTATCATTTCAATTTTTTTATTTTTCCTCTCTTGATACATCTGTTATTTGTTGTTGTCTTCGTCTACGATATTGTCTTTGATATTCTCTTTGTTGTTCTCTTTGATATTATGTTTGTTCTTCTTTATTTGTAAAATTCAATTTTGGTCGAGCCATATCTATATAATTTTTAAGTAAATCATATTACATAATTCACAAACATGTTATATTTAATCATTGTGAGATATGTAAATTATATTCATAATTCACAAATATATAGAAACATCAAATAACATAATTCAAAAATATATAAGAATATCAAATAAAATATGAACTATGACTTATAATAGAATATGACCTAAACAAAAAAATTTGTATAGCGTCATAAATATTATATTAAAATTATTATAATCTAATATGATTATTAGCTTATAAATAAAAGACTTAATTTAACATAAATATATTAATGATGTTTAGAATTATATATCATTCATAACGATATTAGTGAAGATATTTATATAATAATTATGAATATTTTAAACAATTATATACTTCATAAATAAATAAATTAACCTTAGTATAGTTAAATAAATATATCTGTATGATAATTATGTTACAATTTAATATATAAAAATTAGATTATAACTATTTTTAACGATATTTTAATCTATAATGAATATTTAAAATCTTAATTATAAATATTTATCAATATATTATATGATTATTATAATTATATATTTTATATATCAAATATTATTTAAGTTAGTTAAACTAATTAATAGTTATAATTTATTTAACAATAATTATTATAATAAATTAATAATATAACAATTAATCATTTTATATTAAACCTATATAATATGATTATCTTAATTTATATATTATTATATGTATAAATTAATTCATATTAATTCTTAATTTAATATTATATCTTAATATTTTAAGATATAAGATTATATTGGTTAATTGAATATTGTATTAAGGTATTCCTTCAGATATTTTATAGGCTTATTAATTTATATTCATATTAAACTTAATCTATTGAGTTCGAAATATTTTATATTTACTATTATTTAATTATAATTATGCTGAATATTCAATTAACCAATTACATGATTTAAATTTTGCAAGAATTTCTTAGGTTAGTGGCTTGCTGGTAAACTCATGGTGAATCGGCAAACTCAATTGAAAACTATTGATGAGACAAGAGCAAACTCAATTTGTGAGAGTTTAAATGAATCAAATAACATAATAATTAATGATGAATCGGCACTTTTTTATTTAACATATTAATAAATAGGTATCAAACAATTCCAATATAATTCCTCAATTCTAGAGTAATAAACCATATGGTAGTATGATAGTTCAATAAACTATATGCTAGTATGATAGTTTAAATGAATCGGCCATTTTTAGATGATAGCAGTGATATCAACGAGTCAGAAATAGCTTTCTAAGATTTTTGTGATTGTCAGCTGCTGCGCTCTCCCTGCTGTTGAGCTCTCTCTGCCGCTGCACTCTCTCTCTGCTGCTGGGCTTTTTCTTTTCTGTACTTTTTCTCTGTTGTTATGCTCTTTTAAACATTGTTATGCTCTTTATTTATGTTTAATGTTTTTTTTTTTTTTTTTAGTATATTTGAATTTATTATTTAAATATATAAATATATTTTATTTAAATTTTTAAATATAATATTAACTTTCTTTTTTTTTTTTTATAAAAATAAATTTATATTTAAAATAAGATGATCTTTTTTTTTTACTGGATATGATATTAGGATCTTTTCTTTCACTTTTTTCATTGTAAAAAACCTCTAAACATAATGAAATATATATATATATATTTTACAAATAAAAAATAATAATAAAAAAACAATTCTTCCAACTTTTCTCACACCTTTTAAGACAAACGCTAGTTTACTTCATATCATCATTTCTCAAAATTTCCATTTCTTTTTGTGATTTCAATAGTGTCATTAATATATTTAACATTAATTAAAATGCCGATGAGACGTTTGAAATGTATAATTTATGTTACATTAGGAAACAAGTTATTATAAAATTTAATTAAAATATTTTACATTAAGTTAATATAAATTTTGATTAAAATATTTTAAATTATCATTATATTAATTAAAGTTTAAATTTGATGATTGTATGAATGTTTGTTAAAAAAAATTAAAAAATTTTAAGGAAAAATTTAAAAAACTTAATAAAAGAAAAATTTTAATAGACAATTAAAATTTATAAAATATTATAGAAATATATATTTAGTTTATAGTAAATATATATTTCATCTTTTAATTTTTCTTTAAAAAAAATAATTGAAGGGCAATGTTGAATAGATGACCTTCGTAAAAAATTATCTATAGGTAGGGTTGATTGTCAAATTTAAATCTTAATGCTACCATGTGTTGTCATAAAATTTTGCATTTCGTAATAACACACTCCTAAAATATGATTGGAAGTAAATTGAGTACCAAGACAGTTCAAATTTTCTAAAATAAGAACGCTGACTCCATAAACCAATGGACAAGGCTTGGCAAATTCATTCAAAGCTCCTATAAGTTATGCACAAGTTTTGATCCCATCAAAAGCTCTAAAATTTTATTTCATTCATACACTAATTCAATATGATCAATTTTTATTATAAATAATTGATGTGAAAAGTAAGTATTGTGCTCCAAAATCTAAGTACAAGCCAACCCCAAGGGCGCTGAAATGCTTTGCTTTTCTATGTTACATGTAGCCTGCTTACTCAAGGTTACAAGAAAGATGAAGCCTCGATAAGCTTATCCTAATATTTATTATGAAAACCCATAAAAACCCTAACTCGCTTTCAAAACTTAATCACTCCAACTCACTGAACTAGTAAACTAGACATTTTGGGGTCGAGTCTCAACGTTACATTCCTAATGAAAGGTATTGTATGAAGAACTCATTAAAAGAGGGATAGACAAGGCATTGTTCTGCGCAAGAAACAATAGATTGAGCTGTGTGCTTCCCACCATCAACGCTGCTTAGATTAATCAACGAACAAAGAATGGAAAGGCCATGGTGTTGACAAAGGTAGTGGATATAATTAATTTGACTAACTCATACCCAATAAATGTTGTTCAAAATCTGTAGATTCCCTCCTTCTGGATAGGGTTGTTCTATCAACATCTTTGTCTCCATTCAGTGTCTGTAATGGATGCCGGTGACCTTGAAGCTTTGTGAATTTCTTGTCCTACTGTAGGCATGCATGACAACATAAAAAATTACAAAAGGTGATAATGATTTCAATTTATGGTTCAAGTTCGATACAAGCCTTCTTATAAATATGAGATTATTTTGATACGATAACAATTACGCCCATAAAAATTGTCCACACAATATAGTTACAGTAAAAATATGCATGCCATGACATATTTTTACAACAAAGACTAAGCATATCACACCTTACTGATGCATGGGACATTAAGGAGTTGCATGGGATAGGTGTCGTAAATTATACATGCAGCTAACGTCATAATATATATTCGAATATGTATTATATTATATAATATTTATATATATTAAATAAGTTCACGCACGCACGCTCATAATGTTTAATGTAGAAACATATTATAATATATATTTTTGCGGCGAGCAAGCGGGCGGAACACTTTGTCCAGGCGGACAACACACCTATCTATTGCGGCGAGGGTTGGCAAAGCCAATGTGGAGGCCCCACCCCGCCTGCGCCCACCCCGACTCCGACTCCGACTCCGACTCCGACTCCTCAATGTCCAGGCGTTCAACGAAATGTTGTTGCACAGAAACGATGTAGATTGTCCAGCCAGGAACTTCTACAATTACAATGCCTTCATTGCAGCTGCCAACGCCTTCATTGAACTTCTACAACCTGGACTGCTATAACCAGAGGCCCTATGGCTTTGCCCTCGCCAAACAACCCCAAATCATACAATCCGTCGTGGGAATCTAGTAGACATTTGAGATCCCAAAGTAATGTATTTAGCTGTTTGAAATGGCGTAGATCGATCGCTCTCTGTCGTCGATCTTTTAAATAAATGGAGATCTGTCTTTTTCCTTATTTAAATATTTCACACAGCCATTTACTTTATTTGATTGGCCGATGGTGTTTTCTTGTATTTCAAGCTCACTCAGGTGGTTTCCAAGAATTCCACACGATAGATTAAAAACGTATTTAATCATATCTGAACTTTGATTTGATAGCTGTAGAATCCATACACAATTCAATAAAATTGAAATACAAAATCCATACACAATTAACATTTAACTAGGCCCACAACTAGAGATAACAAGAGGGTTTTAAAATGTATGTTAAATATGAGGGGATTTTAGTGAATTTATCAATGTTTAAATATTGGAAATTAGGGTTTTGTGGTAAGATAATGAGAACTCCAAAAATTTATGATGAATGGAGGAGCTTGTTCAAATCGTACACTTCATGTTTAAAGGGTGTTTAAACTATCAAGTTTACAATTCTAAAAAATATTAAGCAAGTGAAATCTTTTTTATAATCATGTTCATTAAATTTAAGGTTCTAAAAAAATCAAAAAAGTGTTTTGAAACTTTGCTTCAACAAGTGATCAAATATACAATTTTGATCTTAATTTCAAATTGAAAGGTATAATATATTCATGCTACTTTTATATGATGAAAAGTTACAAAAATTAGTTACACTTAAATTGACAAGATTAAACTATGTACACACTCCATTTAAAAGTGTTAAATAAAAAACCACTCTTCTAAATTATTTTTTAATTAGAATTTTAGAATTTTGTTGAACTCATTAGAACATGTGAAATTTAAATCAATGGTCGTATGAATGTATTCATTTAATCATAATATATAGTGCAAATATTTTGAAGATCATAATAAGAAACTTTGTTCGGACTATCAAAAATACTTAAAGATTATAGACATATTTATGAATGATTGTAGAAGTATATATTTACTCTCTGATATTTCCAATTTTTCGTGAGTGATGCAAAAGTTTTCATTAAATTTAATAAAGTTGGGATAATCTATAAATTTATAGAGAAATACTTTGATTGCAACCGAACTAGTCAAATGGCATGAAAGATCAAGGTCACTTCAAAAGTATATAGAGAAGTTTCTTGAAAATACATTGTGGATGTATTAGTGGCAGAATCTTTATTTTTATTTTTATTTTTTTTTAAATTCATCGTTGAGGATAATGCCTCAATATAAACCTTCCCCCATTTCTCTTTGAGGTAGAGATTTGGATCATATGGACTCTTCTGAAATCCATGCTTAATGAGATGCTTATCAATTTTGGCATACCAAGCTTGGGTAGCCTACTTGAGACCATATAGAGACTTGATGAGTATATACACCTTTTATTCTTAACCAAGTAAGACAAAACCCTCTCATTGGGTCATGTAGCTTACCTCTTAAACATACTAATTTAGGAAGGAATATTTTACATCTATTTGATTAATTTTCCATCTTAAATGTGAAACCATATTTAAGAGCATTTTGATACTCTTTACGTTTGTTGTGGGGGAAAATGTCTCCTCATGGTCAATGCCCTCTTTCTATGCATATCCCTTTGATACAAGTCTTGCCTTGTATATGTTAATGCTACCATTTATTTATATTTTATCTTAAAGATCCATTTGTAACCAATAGGTTTCTTCCCTGGTGGAATATAAACAATATGCCATGCATTGTTCTTCATCAGTGACTAGTATCTTGCATCCATGGTCTCTTTCTAAATCTTTGACTTTTGGACTTATTGAATCGTTGATGACTCAAATAATTATGCAATTATGCTCATCAAGGGCAAATTCACCTATGCATGAGCCATTATACAAGTCTTTGGTCCCATAGTGGAAGTGTTTAGGAATTCCATATAATTTGGCATTTAGTATGGTGTTGTTATACCACTTGGGTATATCTTGAATAGTGAGTGGTGGAGCTAAAGGATTTGGATAAATATCATCACTTTCCACATCCTCACTACCACTACCAACATTTGAAATGTTTATAATTTGAATGTTTATCAACTGATTATGTCGAAAGTGAAATGGATTGACCCTTATCATGAAATGCAACATCCTCGTTGATGTATATATTTATAGTTTTTGGATGCATGAGTTAGTATGCTTTTGAATCTTCACTATAGCCAATAAAAATGTATGCAAATTATTTAATATCAAGTTATTTTCTATTTTTTAGGGACATGCATATGTGATTTACATCGAAAAAAATGAAGTTGTGATAGAGAAGGCTTATTCCCAATCCATGCTTATTTTGGCATAATGCCTTTGATGGATTTAGTAGGTGATTGATTCAATAAGTAGGTTGTTACGAAAATTGCTTCTTCCCATTATGCATGAGGAAAGTATGAGTCCTCAATCATAATGTGCATCATTTCCATAATAATGAAATTACACCATTTTTTTGTAGGGCATAATAGTGAATGTCATGTGCATTCAAAAATATAGAAAACTTTTATTAATGCATTCCACTCGATCTATGTAGAGGACATTAATATGAAAATTGATCTATAATTCCACAATGTCTTTTAATTATTTTATCCTTAATCTTCAAGAAACATACCCATATTTTTTATGAGTAGTCATAAAACAATAGCTGAAAATAACTCAAATTCACTAAACTAGGTCGCATGTGCCCACATAGATCGGTTTTCACTAGATCTAATAGACTAAGAGCATGATATGTACTTATGACAAATGGATATCTATGTTTTTTTATAGTTAAAAAACTAGAACATATAGTAGTAGTATTATTTAGTGAGAAATGCCTCTCACTATGTTGTGTCTACCAAGTGCAGTTAGGTAACCAAGACTTAAGTGTGCATATATTTTAGGCTATAGATTAGCTAAATTGGTATATTTTCAAGTAAATATTGATTGGCTTTGTGTAAAACATCAAGCTAGAACATTTTTTTTACGCTAGAATCTTTTGAAATAGTATTCAAGCTTTGAAACTTATATCAAATGAGATGAATTTTTTTTGTTGTAGTGCTAGTCAAATTCAACCATAAGTTTGTGATCGAGAAATTGATTTATATAAAAAATATTCTTTTGGTTATGTCTAGAACATATAGGACATTAGTGATTTAAAATCCATAATGACCAAGTTGTAAGTGTTGGCATAGTGTTATCATTGATTTCAATTTGATGTCATTAATGTCAAAGTGTGTTGTCATTGATGTCTAGATACATCTTGTGAAGATGCATGGTGAGTGGTCTTTGAGGTACGCATGAATGAAGGCTGGTGTCTAGGTAAGCAAGGATAGTTGAGGTGTTAGCATGAGGTTGTCAAAGGTGATCAATGGTCAAGGTTGTTTCTCGGTGTTTTTATTATTTTTGGAAGGCTTGTGTCAAGTTTGATGTTACTCTAGTGAAAGATGATCAAGGTTGATGTTTCTCTAGTGAAGGATCATCAAGGTCTATTATCAAGTTCTTAAAAAAGAAGAGTATTGTGATGAGGTTTGTATGATTTCATTTAAGAGAGTGTTGCAATAGATAATTGAGTATTATTGTGATGAGCTTGTGTGCTTGATGTGATAAGGAAGCTATGTGACATAAGAGAATTTGAAGGCAACCTAATGTCTCTTCTATTGAAAGAAAATTTGAAGTCAACCTAAATATGCTTTTATTTGTTGTTGTCAAGGTTGTTGTAGTGGTGTGATAATTATGTCTGATGAATGCTATTTTTTGATAACATCATTGAGGTAAGTATGCTTGAGTACTAGTCATTGAGTACAAGTTGTTTTGAGAAGCTTAGTCATATCATGAGCATGTGCATGATGAGCATGAAGAGGCATGTGTAGAGGTATGACATTGTTCGAGGAGCATATAAGGCATATGAGAAAGGTGTAAAAACATCAAGAAATGTCTCAAGGTCATTTTTCAAGTTTCAAAGTACTTAAAAATCCTAGTCATGGCAAGTAAAGACCTAGTGAGATGGTTTAAGCATGGTGGCTTAGTGAGATGGATGCACAGAGGCATAAAAATTTGTATGATGTTACTTGAACATGTATTTGAGGTATTGGAATTGTCATGAGAGTCTAAGGGTAAGCCTACAAGGGTAGGACCTTCAGACGTAGTCTACACTTAGACCATTTTTAGACCCTACCTGGCCTAATGAGGCATCATGATCTATTATCAAGGCCTATGAAGGATGTATGTAAGTTTTTGAGCATGGTAATAGGTTTTATGGTATTTATATGAGGTTTTGAGAGCTTGGATAATATATAAAAGGTTAATTTCAAGGACTAATGGGGTTTTCAGGTCAAATTCTAGAGAGAAAATGGCATGTATATGAGGTGTTTATATCTTGGATAATGTTTAAAAGGTTAGTTTCAAGGATTAATATGGTTTGCATGTCAAGGTCTAGAGAACAAAGAGAGAAATAGTTGCCAAATGAGCTATGAGATTAAGATTTCAAGATAATAACGAGAATGTGAGCATTATCAATGGTGTGATATGTTTTCTCACGTGTTTTGACCTAGTATGAGGTCAAATTTTGAAGTTTTAGGGTTGACAACATGTTTTAAGGTCTCTTGAGTGCTCAAGATGAAGAGTTGTCTACTTGAAAAGGTTTTTCAATTATTTATTGGCATGTGCAGTATCTACATGAGGACCTACTATATTCATGGTATATGGGGAAGGGTGATAGCTCAAATTTTTAATAATTAATTTTTGGAATGAGGGGCTAAGATTTATGAATGATTTGTAATAGTGGAAGATGGTTTGAACCCTCAAAGAACCTTAATAGTGGCCCGATATGAAAGAAGTTGTTCTAAAGTGATAAAAATGGATTGGTATGGATATTTTAATAATTTTAGGTTATTCAGCTCTCCTAAGCATCTTTAGGTGTGAATGAGTATTCAAGTGAGTGAGTGGACCCTATAAGAAAGGCCTTATTTCTTAGAGATTTATTGTAGTAGTTAGAGTTGACCAAGTAAAAGTAGCTAAATATATGGAGGACAAAGTTTTATAATTATAGTTTGTGTCTATTAATTTTTAGAGAAAATTTACATCCCTCAGGTGTGCAAATCTAGTGATCTAAGTTAGACAGTCGCTAGTAGGCCTAATGAAGAAAAATAGTGCAAAATTGAGGTAATATGAAAAGGTGGCTTTTGGTGTGAATTAATGAAAGAGTGATGGATCTACGTCTATGGATATGTTTATTGATAATTTTATGTCCTATTCATAATTTTTATATTGTTTTTTGGTTAGTGAAAGTAGTGAAAATTTTGAAGCCAAAATGGCTTGTCTAGCTGAGTAAGGTCTATGAGAGAGAAGGTCAACAAACTAGTATGCAAGACAAATAATTACCATTAAAGATTATGATATTTTTATTGAAGGTTATTCTAAGGATGTTATGAGATCGTGTTCATGCATTGGAAGTTTTTTACTGTGTTCTTTCAGGTTCTATAAGTTCAAGTTTCCATGACTATATTTTGAGGCTAGATGGCAATTTAGAGTGAACATTTTGTAGAGAAGATTTTGAGCCTTTATACTCTGATTTAAAGTATTTAATGAAGTTTTTTATGAATTTTAATTGATGAGGTTTATTAACATGTGATTTATTACTATATTTATTGTGAAAATTTATGTTTATGATTTATTTGATCAAGATAGACTTTTTGGGTATGCACTAGTCTAATGGCATGCTTCAAGTGGTAATTGGAGATAAAAGGTGTCATGGATGTAATATGATTTTATTAGATGTATATTGTTGTGGAATATTAATTTTTATATCTATGTGTAGATTTTGAAAGTATTCCAATGAGATCAAAGGGTAACATATGCTAATTAAGGCCTAATTGAATTAGGTCTCTTTAAAGCCTAAAAGAAGTTTTTGTCTGATATGTTATAGCTGACCTATTGTAATGATTGATTCATGTTTTTAAAATGACCTAAATCATATTGTGTGGTATATTCAATTGTGAAAGTGTATATGGCCAACTAAGAGGAATATGAGAAAGAGACTTATATATATATATATATATATATATATATATATATATATATATATATATATATATATATATATATATAAGGTAGTTTTAAGCCTATTTGAGAGAAGTGTGAGCAAGCGAATGGAAGAGAAAATTAAAGAGAAAGAGTTCATGTAGACCATAATAGGGGTGTATAAAGATAGTCATGAATATATAACATAAGTCCTAGGTATGAATATAAAGGTCATATGACCTAATTAGTCTTGAAGAGACCTAGATGAGAGAAGAGGCCTAGAAGGCTATTTGAGAGGGATAAGAATGGGAAGAGATGAAGTAATGGTCATCATTTATTGGTTAATAAACATAGTGTTTTGAAAGTGATCAAATTAATTAAGTTGTTGAGTTGGTGCTGAGTCATCTAGGGGGTTGGTGCCTCCTTGTAAGTGGGTGCTTGCTAAAGCCTAGATGGGTTGGTGCTTAGCTAGTTAGGGTTGGTACTCCATATGAAGTTGGTGATCCACTAAATCTTAGTTTTTGTCTTATATAACTATATCCCATTTACAAATATATATGGGTTTTATTCTCCTTGAGGTTTTCCCATATATAAGATGTGTTATCTTGTTTCATTATCGTGTATGGTTTCTTATGCTTGCTAAGATCTATGTAATTATATGAAAGGGTCATGAATGTTAAGTTAAATTTAATGAATGTTTTGAAGACTCATTCACCACCCCATCTCAGTCATTTTTCTTTCAAAAATTGGTATTAGATAAAAGTTCTTTGGAACAAGCTTAATAGCTAAAAAGTGATCCTAGAAGCACAAGATGGTTAAGTAGTTAAGGAAAGAGAGTCAAGATTTGAGATCTAAGGTCAAGGATCTTAAAGAACATATATGCATTTTGAAGAGTGACATGGAAAAAGAAGCCAAAAGGGATGAAAAGACCATCAAGGATCCTAATAATTAGTGAGAGGTTGAAAATACAAGTTTGAGATTAAAGGAAGTTGGGTGTGTTCAATTGAAGTCTAAGCTAGGTTCCTTGAAGGTTGAGCATGAGTAGTTCATATACAAGATGAGAAATTTTGAGAAAGATCATGAGACAATAGATTAAGTCAAGAAGAATGCTAACATAAATAACAATATGAGAAGACCAATCAAATATCTTAATGCCATAAGGTATTTAAATTTATCATATGGTTATTGTTTTGCGTATTATTAGTTTGGGCATAAATCAAAGGACTGTAGAAGGATACCACCCAAGAATGAGCTTTCATGGGATTATGGTAAAAAAAAATTGGCCAAGAAAAGATCATAGACCACATTAACCAAGAGGCATGTCTAACAAGAGTAATATTATTTTATATTAGTGTCAATGTGTTGGTCATATTGAAAGATTTTATAAGATTAGTTTGAATAAGTTCTCAGGTCATAACAAGATATTGGAAGCTACTAAGAGACAAATAATGGTATGGATACCAAATAAGGTGAGAATTAGTCATGATCAACTTATAGATCAAGGTGAACTAATTGCCAATGTAAAATTCCAAGAGTATTTGGTATTAACTCAGATAGAGAATAAGAAGGATGATGTAGACATCAAGCTAGAGGTGTCAATCATGACTAAGAGGATCTTAAAGAAAGAATATCAACCTCATGATTCCAAATTGGTTGAAAAAAGAGTGGAGATCTGGGAATCTCCTAATTTCACATTTTTCTAGAGCTCAGAGTGAGATGTCTCAATTAGAATTCATAGAGGCATTCACCACTCAATAGAAGCATCATGGAGGTGTGTTGCAGGGTTGTTATGTAAAAAATCCATAGATAATGATATAAAAAGATGGAGAGCCTTGATCTAGGACATCAATAATATATCATATAACTATATGGTATAAAGGCTTGAGGTAGTTGTGAGAAGGACAATAAGATGATTGAAGAGATGTGTTGATCAGTCACTTAGAGGTAGAGTAATTATGAACATCATAATATCAAAGGTAAATGATGGTTTGGAGGTATATATCATTGGTGTAGGTCATTCATGGCCAAGAGGATGTTTTGAGGGTCCCATAGATGCTTTGGTGAGGTTTTGAAGATCTCAATTTCCATTTGGAGAAAGAAAAATGTATATCATAAGCTTAGAGAAGCTAGAATGTCATTGAACATCATGCAAATCCTTCCAAACTAGCAAGTTTGTGATTTTATTAAATAAACCTAAAAATTCAAAATTGTTCAAAGGGTTACATGGAGATAATGTTAGATTTACCAATAATTTGTCTTAAAAATTTGGTGTCATGAGGAATATTTTAGCTCAAGCTAAATGGAATCAAAGTTGGTATGTAGACAAGAGACGTCTTAAAGACTACCAAGTTTAACCCTCATGAAATAATCATTGTAATTCAAAAATATGACCATGGAATTTGAATTTGAACCAATCTGATAAAGAACCTAAGAACATAGGAAAATGAATAGAAGCCATGATATTGATCAAAATAGGTTAGTGTGAAAAGCAAAGATGAACTAGACAATGTGAAGAAAATCCTCACAGTGGAAAACATTATTGACTATCTATACAATTGTAATAAATGCATGTCAAAGTCAAAGGTTATAGATTGAAAAATTGTAGAGACCTAAGTAGAGAGAAATGTGATTATTTTAGACACCTAAAAGTGGCCACCAATGACCTCCAACCAGGCTTTTGACTAATTTCTATCAAAATACATAATCTGGTTTAAAAACACTAAAATACATTAAATGATGTAAACCTATCATATTCGAGTGCCAATTTTGGCCAAAGTATCCCTAAATGGGGAAACACAATTTATGAGATAGCTAAATTTGATCAGATCATTTGGATTCAAATAACATTTTTGCACTTAGGTGCTCTGGATTGCTCTTTTGTACCAAATTTCTTTCATGAAACACATACCTTTGTTATTTTATATCAAAAACATCTTAAATGGGATAATGGATCCAACACATCTAACATCACCTTCTAATTTCAATATATTCAAATTTTGAGCTAATAATATGATATTTTGACCAATTTGATTAATTTGTGTGCCAATTGCCAACATTTGCATCAAAGTTGACTAATCATGTTTAAGACTAATCAATTGGAATTATGAGCTTAAGTTTATTTTCCATACAAATTATTGAATATTTATTTTTAGAAATTGATATTGAATAATCACATCTCATTTCTTGGGAAGGCATCCCTAGGCCATAAATGCATAAAACATTAGGATTAAGCGCTCCCATGCCTCATCAATGTCTTCCCATGCCTCATTAATGCCTCTCTATCCCAAATCTTTATAAAGGCATATATTGAACATGGCCTCCAACATTGAATGGATCCTTATCCACACATCTTTATCTTGAGATGGATGGTTCAGGTTCATTCTAATCATTTTATAAAATCTATAAATAGGAAGCCTTACCTATTGAATTGAGAACTCAATCAAAGTAATGCTATAATATAGGGTTTTATTCATGAAGCATATGCATAATGTTATAATGTCAAATTTTATCCAAATCAAGCCACATAAAGCCATATCCAATCCAAACAATGGTGCCAAGATGAGATGAAGGTAGCCACACTCCATTGATGAAGACCTCTTATGCACAATTTGAGCAAGCTAATCAAAGGAGACTTTTGGAGCATCAAGGAAGGTAAGAAAGGTAGGTTTCTTAAATTTTAGTTGTGCTTTATTCATTTGTATTATTTATCAAGATCCCCCCTTGAGATAGGCTTAAGGTGTTAGCATTTGTTTTTTTTGTTTGGATTTGATTTCATAAACTAACACCATACTAATCTCTCCTTATTGCAATCCTATATTCACAAATGGCACATTCGGTGGGACCTAGCATTACAAATTTGATCAAATATCATCTAAAAGCAAACCATTAACCATTTTCATGTAAGATATTGGACTGTGAAAGCAAAGAAGTTAAAAATTTGAGCAAAAGTCTATTTTTCTGGAAGTCATGGTTTTGTCACTGTGGAGTCACAGGTTTGTCCTTTGGACCACAATCCTACCACTAAGATAGTCATGGATTTATCATTTTAAATAGAAGTATTGCATTTAAATTATGTTTTCAGACTAACCTTTAATCTATCTATAGATTTGGTAACTATATTACAATACCACTACTTGTAAGTAGCGATATTATAAACTCGCTACTCACAAATATAAATATTGTAATATCGTGATTTGCTAGTAGTGATATTGTAGTAACATGACTTGATAGTCAGGATTTTATATCTGAGTCATAGTATTATCGATAAACTATTAGTGATTAAGCAACAATACCATAACTCTCGTAGTGGTGGTACTACACTGTGAGTTACAAGATTGTTTGCTCGAGTAGTGGGATTGTCAACCTGAATGGTGATATTTTTGACTCGAGTAGCGGCATTTTCAACCTGAATAATGATATTGTTAGCTTGAGTATATATATTGTGATTTTTGTTAAACTAGATTGAGTAGTGATATTATGATTTTTGTTAAACTAACTCGAGTAGCGATATTGCTCGTCTGAGTCACAGTTTTGCATAGTAGTGGGATTTCACTGTGGAGTAATGGGATAGCACTTTATGAAACCTGAGAGATCATTTTATAAAGTTTTTTATTTATTTTTTACAAGCACTTCAAGTCTAAAATAAACTCTAACTTTTTCCTTGTAGGGCCAACTTGAAAGGGGATCTAAAAAAGCTTAATCTAGTCTTTTTAAACTTTTTTTAAGTGCTTAAAAAGGATTAGGAACATTCATCTTGGTGCTTAATGAAACACTTAGATATTTGTTTGAATGTTTTTTAGTTGCTTTTAAAAAAATTTACATCTTAAATCCAAGGGGATAAAAGAACATCACCACATATTTTTTTAGTGTTTTAAAATCGAACACACTTCAAGTTTTTTTTGCAAAGTTGTTATCATCATTTACCTATATTAGATTTGTTTGAGAAAATAGGGAGTTGTGCATGTATATTCTCACACCATCCCTTATAAGGCACTTGTGAGATCAAAAGTGCCAAATTTATTGTAAAGTGCCTTAGTCTAAAGTCGTAAAAGAGAAGTTATGAAGGCTCTCCCCAAGACTCGCATGGCTTGGGTGATCTAAAAACAACCTTTAAAGCTCTTTTACTTATTTTTTTACTTTCATTGCATCTTAGATTGTGAGATGGATTCCATCACCTCCCATAATTTATTTAGGGAAACTTTGACTTGGGGTTTCATCTCTTGACATTATCTTCAAGCCCTCTCCATGGGGGGTATATAAATTGGGATCATCCCATTGGGATGATGGTTTGAGCAGTTAAACCCTCTCCTATTATTGGGACTAAGTCCAAGACATTAGAGCACATTGGACATCACACTATAATCAGTGAGTGATGGATGTAGTGGTTGTAAAAAGGAAAAGACCATTTTATAACAAGCCAAGTGCTATAGACTCAATTGACATGTTACTTCTTTTGCATGTTGATGTAAAAGTCTTATGCATGGGATCCATCTATAAACATTTAAAAACTTGTTAGTTAGTTAACTTCACTTTACCATACCTTGTCAGTTTAGGGTTAAAGATGATTAGTTAATAGATTTATCTTTGTCTTAGATTACTTGGTCTTGTTTGGAATCAAAACTTGGTGTTAACAAAAATGACATAACTAAAACACATTGGCCACCATTTTCTTGAACAAAGAAGCATTATGTTGTCCAAGTGAAAAATATAAATTTTATTATTCAAATTTATCATAAACTTGGTGTCATATCTTTCAATTTGTCATAGTTATATTGTCTATTTGAGTCTAGACCATTTGTCACCTTTTGTTTAAGTCCCTCATTGATAGTTTAAATTTAAAATTGAACTCTTTCAAGTTTTAAAAGTTGATGTGTTAAATTTGGTTCACCACTTTGCACTTGACTTATTTTAACTTGAGTTCAGTTTCCATTTTGAATTAAGGGTATTTTCTAGACTCAATATCATTATCGTCATTTAATAGGATTCAAATCATCTTACATATTTACTAACACTTTGAGTCCTGGACCACATTTTGTACTACCCATCTTATTTCACCTTTTGTCTTAAAATCCTTTTGATAGCACACTTATGCCTTAGATATTTGTCAAACTTTGTAGGTGTGTATCATTTGAGTTGAGGAGAGTAATGTTATGTGACCAAAATTGTGTTGAAACCATTTTGCCTTAAAGTCTTAAAATCAAGTATTTATCACACCTTTTGATAATTTTGGTGTTGTTACATTTCTCAAATTATTTTGAAACTCATTTCATAGACCTCTTTACATAGAGTCCAAGTTTTTCCAAATATCAACCATTTTGAACCTTTGTCTATCATAGTTATGCCATTTACCTTTGTCTAGCTTATCAATCAAAAGAGTCTAATTTGTGCCATTGTTTGGGAGAAAATAAACTATCTCCAAGTGCCTTTTATTTCATACCTCATACTTATTGACTAATTTTATGTCTAAGAGTCAAATGCTTAGATTTTGTTATAAGTATTTCAAATCTATTAGATTATATATCTCAACTTTTAAAGTCTAGTTTTTAATGTCATTTGATCAAAATTCTTAGTACATGCTTTGTTTGAGCCTTACTTTTGATCCAAAGGATTTTCACTCTTAATATGATTCGAGATAATTAATTAATATCTTATTTAATGATATTTTTTTTAATTTTACCATGGGATATATATTTAATTAATTAATATCATATTTAAATAATTTTTTTATTTTACCATTCGAGATAATTAATTAATATCTTATTTAATGTTTTTTTTTTAATTTTATCATGGGATATATATTTAATTAATTAATATATTATTTAAATATTTTTTTTAAATTTATGATGGGATATATTTAATTAATTAAATATATTATTTAATGATATTTTTATTTTACTATGGGATATATATTTAATTAACTAATATCCTATTTAATGGTTTTTAATTATTTTACCATGAGATATAATTAATTAATTAAATATCATATTAAATAGTTTTTAATCTATCATTGGATATTTTATTCTCAAAAATATACTATTCTAATTTCTACATGGATAGTTATTTAAAACAGTTATGGGATATATTTTTAATTCTTTATCTCATAAATCAAGAATCCAACCACTCTTATATTATCAAAAAGACATAAAAATTCTTTTAAATAATTGATATGGTAGTTTAATCATGGGCTATTTAAGATAATCATGGCTGCATATTTTCTTTTAAAACCAAGTCTTTATTCCACCAAAGAAATGTGGGGTTGACTTCGTGGAGGTTTGTTAAAGAAAGTCATGGAAATATTTTAATTATTTAATCTCATAAGTTAAATTTCACTTTATTTTCCTCACTTATAAAGAATCATACTGTTTGTGGAAAGATATTTGGTTATTGATTTATTTTAGTAGAGAGATTATGTTTTTATTTTGGGAGAGATTTACATGCATATTAATCTTTCATTAAAATATTATCCTAAGTCTTTAACTCCAAGATTATTCAAATACAACATAGTATTTGATTTGGATAATTTTATTGCATGATAATCTTTATTTACCAAGAAAGTACAAATCTTGATCTTGGCTTAAGAAATCTTGGCATACATTTAATCTTGACGTGGAATCTTTTTAAAGAGTTATTATTATTATTATTATTATTATTATTATTATTATTATTATTATTATTATTATTATTATTATTATTATTATTATTATTATTATTATTATGTGGTAATTTAATTCTTTAAAGTTTTATTAAGATTCTTGATAGATATTGTATGTAGAAATATTGATGACAAAGGGTTTATAGCGGGCAAAGATTATTCAACATATTATGTGGGGAAATATAATTATTTATTATTTATGATAGTGTGGATCATTTTTGACACTAATTATACATCATTATATATGCTCAAATATACATCAACGATGTTGAATTCTAATTTGGGATTTTTTCATTTTGATTAGTTATAGAGCAAAACTGAATACATGTAGGAAATTCTAGAGAACCAATGCCATGCTATCAAAATGGGAAAAATACCAATTTGAAGAAATCATTAGTTGAAAATTAAAATATTCTATTTTATTTTAGATCCGATCCAAACAGACTGTAAATTTTCTTTTATAAGCTTGAATTTTTAGATCAGTTTTAAATTATTTTTGTAAAATAATTAAGAGATTATTTTATAGAGATGAAATATTTATGAAATGTTTTAGATGAACAATAGATTATATGAATTTATTAAATCACTCATATTCAGAATTGTTGAGATTTATATTCTGATTACAAAGTTAATTTATTTTAAATAGATTATAGAAATTGATATATTTATTAAAAAAAAAAGACATTTCCTATTTTATTTAATTGGGATAATGAGAATTCCACATCCAATTCTATTTTAATGATAGAACTGAGAGTTTTCAATAACCATTTGAAAATTTGTGTGATTTATCTATAGGGGTAAATCTGGTTTACCGATCAACATCATGTTTGGCTAAAAGACCTAGAAACTTTTACTTTTTATAGATTGGACTCATTTGAAACACTTTAACCTTCAAGTTTGAAATTTAAATTTTTGGTCCATCTACTTGACCTTTTTGTGTGAGATGTGTAACATTGGATATTTGATGTTAGCTTATTTTGTCACAAGTCATTCCATCAACCTTTTAGATATACTTATCCATCCTTTTGACTAGTTTAGACCAAGTTTGAAGCTCTTTTTAAACATAATTTTTTTAGAGTTTGTATAACTCTATTATTTTTTATCATGAAACATTTACTATGGATCCAAACATGTCTTCTTATACTCATAGTGGCCTTATGTACAATCCAAGATTTAGTAATGTGGTCAAACAAGAATAAATGGTTCAATACCCTTATACAGATAATGTTTATCCATCTCATAAGACTCAAAAAAGGGTACAAACCCAAGACCCATTGGCTCATTACTTGGTAAACATGTCTCCATACTCAGAGTGGGATCAAGTACAAATAGAGCAATACCTAGCTAACATACTATTGAATAAGCTTTTCTTCAACAACCATACTATGTTACTACACCATCCACATATGATCCTTATCTATTTGAATGTCACTTATTGAAAAATAAGGATAATATTTTAATTAGAGATATAAAATTAAGGGCTAAGTTTCATGAAAACTTTACCCATGAGAATTTGCAAAGTCTAGTAAGAATGCCTCATTACATACTATATAGTCAGCAGGGTTCTAGCAATCCTTTAGTTTAAGTCCAAACAACATATCAGGAACCTAGTATGTTTGTCAAAGGAAAGGACCCCATCGAGGATCACTTTGTATAGATGTATATAGCATATCAAATGTACTTAAACCTAGCATGTAATTTTAACTAAATGACCATGTCAAATAGGCCTTTCATAGATTTAGTTCCTTCAACAAGAATGCTAATAGAATTTACTGGTCAAGATAATCAAGGAGTAGACCCTTTCATACAAAACATGTTGGTTGATAACTTATTTCATAGGCTAACCATTGAATAAGTGTCCTCTACTTTTACACAAAATATTGAGCAAAATGTAGTGGATAATGTACAAGTAATGTCTAATTCAAACCAAATTTATGTAAGTACAAAAATAATTAGTACACAAATAAGTGTACTTTTATTTAACAATATGAGTGGTTATCCAAATCAAGGAGTAGGAGTTTATACATCCCAAGCTCATCCAAATACTACCACTAATCCTCAACTAGCTACTTCTTCAAATGCTCAACCAATAAGATCATGAGGTCAACCAACAACTAATGTTGTGCCTCAACAATAAAATGTGACAAATATTACTCAATAGGCACAATAAAACATACCAAAATAATAGAGTCTGAATATATTATCACCTCAATAGGGAGCAACCAATTTTCGACCTCACCAAGTAGCAATGAACATACCTCTTTCCTCGTAGACCAATATACCAATTTAAATCCAAATGATATCTAATAAATAACGTATAATTATTGGTCAGCAAATATTTAATCTCCAACATGTATCCACAACCTAATTGGAATTAATGCAACAAATAGGTTCCCAAGTTCCTTAAGTACTAATTAGGAAATCTTTACCTTTTGTGTAGAATGTGCCACTAGCTCAAAGATAAGGTCTTGGATAATAAGTGCCCCCTCAATAGCAAGGTTTGATTAGTCGATAACATGTCCCTATTCAAACCCATTAGGCATAATATATCCATATCCCTCTATCCCAACCTCAAAATCCCCAAATGCAAACCTACATATCCAACCCTAACCAGAATATTGCACAACCACAAATGCAATTTCAATAATTACATTCTAATTCATGAATGTGTACTCCTAGTCTATTCTCCAACCAAATAAGCATAGACCAATAAATAACTCCATCATACTCTAGTCAAAATACTCTACTTATGACCATTGAACTATTTATCCAAGTCAATATTCTACCTCAAGCCAATATTCCCTCTAGTTTCCTAGCCCAAGAATTGCAATAGATGAAGGATGCAATTTTTGCCATCCAAGATGGGAAACAAACTAAAAAATTTAAGTTGGATAGTTTGTGTTCTTATCCTTTTAACATGGATTACTTATAGATACCATTTCTTCCAAGATACGAACCACCAAAATTTGACAAATACAAGGGGAAATGTGACCCCAAGGCTCATTTGACTAAGTTCTTTGTTGTGTGCTAGACAATGGTATGCAGTGACATATAAATTTTGTTGTTATTCTCAAATATTTTAACACGATAAGCTTTAGAGTGGTTTTTTAAGTTGCCCAAGAATTCAGTATCATATTTTGATGATCTTTCAGACAAGTTTGTGTAACACTTTTCATACAATCTTGAACATGAGATTTCATTGCTTGACTTAATGTAAGATAATAAAAAAATTGATGAGGGTTTTAAAAATTATCTATAGTAATGGAGATCCCTTGAAATTTGATTCATCCATATTTGACTAGATAAACAATTAGCCATTATGTTTATTAAAAAATTTCATAGTGAGATATCCTATCATCTGGAACTATAGTGTGTGCATACCTTTAAGGAGATCGTTGATAAAGGTTTGTTGATCAAGTGATCCCTTATTAAGAAATGAATCATCAATCTTACCTCATCTAATTAGAATCAAGGTACCAATTCAAAAAATGGCCAAAACTAGCATCAATTCCAAGCACAAACATCACAACTGGTATAGGCTAATAACAATAATAGACCAAAACAATTCAACCAAAACAAGAATGTTATTAGAAATGGATTGACAAAATCAAAGCATGTCTAAATGGTGCAAACATTATCTTCTTAGCCCATACATTATATGTAAATTACTCTTAACCCACAAACATTTTAACAAATTCATCAAGCGTAATAACCCAAACCCATGAAAAAAATGCAACAACCTTTACCATTGCAAGCTCTTCCTCCAAGCAGAACAATGCCTAATCATCACATTTTTAGCGACCTTGGAGAGCGTATTAAATCTATGTTTCTCGAGCTCATTGCTGCTATTTTAATTATTTAGCCTATATTGAAACATTATCCTTAGGACATCCCTTATCCTGATTGGTACCACCAAAATAAATTTTGTGAATATCATTGAGTTAACAAATATAATTTATGCCATTGTCTAGAAATTAAACATTTAATTCAAAATATGTTGGAGAACAAGGAGATAACATTGGATGGAATTTATTCCACTTCTAATTAGACCCTTAAAATCTATCAAAACCCCTTTTCTCAACATAAAAACTAACCACAACAACAATAATAACAACAATAATGGCCAGTGCAACACCAACAATAGTTTTAACAACCAAAGCCAAACCAACAAAATCACCAATAAAAATACCAATAATGTCTAAACAATAGATAGAACCAAGGTCAGAAATTATATAACCAACAAACCTACCATGTAGTTACACATGGTTACAATAGGGTTATAGTTCATATTGTAGGAGGTCGTATTATCACTATCTCCATAAATAAAGACCTTTGCAAAAAAATTCCAATCCACTAACTTACATTGATAATCCTTCCTTGACCTGGGACCACATACAGGCATACCAATAAGTAGGGATTCCTAATTTTGGACCCTATACCAATAACTCATCATTACCACATGATCACACACAAGTATACCAGTAATTGAGAGTTATTTTATCTGGTCCCCCACCATCACCATCATTTGTTAGAAATCATGGTCTTATGTTTAATTTTAATTATGTAATCATAAATCGACAGTCAAATATTACCATCCTAGGCCTAGATCCATCTACCTCTTTGCCTATCACCCAACTAGCCATTTAGCCTTAGACTAAGACATTTAAAACTAACTAATAGAATAAATTTGGCATTTTGTAATAATTATAAAATATTCCCACACAAATACCTATTTAGATTTGTTGCATACATCAACAATCCAAAAAAAACATTTCAAATGACTTCCTGAGCCAATCTATAGTTTCAAGTGATATATCCCTTGATAAATTCCAATCTTTTGTGTTTCACTAAATTTTAAATCTATTTGATGTTTAAGGAGAAATAGAGATGAAGGGTAGGGATTAGATATTAGAGAGAACCTAGATTGATTGCACACTACATCTAGATGATGTTGAGCACTCTTCTTTGGCTAGGAAGGACTACCTACAAATAAGAAAGCACTACCACCAAAAATATTTGTTAGTAGATATATGAGTGGGATGTCAAGCTATGTGCTTTCTTGAAAGTGTCAAAATTATTTAGGGATGACATTCCACTTTTTGAAAAAAAATGGTAATGAATAACAACATGAAAGAGAGAGTAAGAGAGAGAGATACATATCCTTCTTACAGTCTGAGTGTAGTAAAGAGTGACACAGTGTAGGTAATGTGAGTTATTTGTGTTTTTAGAGGTTGTGTAGGTAGGTTTAGGGAGGTTAGTGTAAATATATAGTCATCAATTTTTGTTAGGATATTTATATCAATAAAGAAATATGACATATGTCGATAGGGGTAGTAGGTTCCCAAAAAGTTGTAGGAGACTTTTCTGAGCTAGGAGGTAGATATTGGTCAGGTATGTGAGATTGGGAAGAGTCATAAGGGAGTGGGTAAGACTCAGGTGGGTCTAGATAGAGGGTTGGTATGTTTAAAGTAGAGGGAAATAGGTGAATGAGTTTTATAAATCCTTCACAGGGAGAGTTGAGATCTTCATAAAATGATAAACAATATAATGTAAAGTAATTGTAAAATGACTATTTAAAAGAATTATAAAACATAGAGATATAATTAATTAGTGAAAATGATTAACCATAAGTGCTAGATAGATGGCTCTGATGAGGCATGTTGAAGTAATATGTGAATAGAAAAGATAAGCATGTGTTGTCAGTTCAGAAGAATCCAAGCTCTATGCAATGTATCAATTCCTAATCTAGATTGATTTGTGTAAAGTAATGGTAAGCCTAGATGTAGAAAGTCAAATGACAAATGTTGTATATGAATGATTGATTATATTGATTTATGTTGACCCAAATATTAGCTTGGAATTTGGCTTAAGTAACTGACACCAACGATCCCATCAACATCGATCGAGGGTTGATTGACATCGATGGCATGAGAATAGGTAAAAGGGCTATTTTTAGCCTATTTTTTATTCCTTCTCTTGCCAAGTGTGGTTTCCATTAAAAAATGGTAGAAATGTGAGGTTAAAAATAATGTAGTTAGTTAAGAATTTATGTTAGGGGTGAGAACAAGTCAAAGTAGTTAGGATTAGGGGATTAAGTCTTAAGGTGACTTAGAGGGTAAGAATTAGTCTTAAGATAATGTGGCCAGGTAAGGTGGCATAAGTATTTTTTAATTTACTTAATTAAATATTTATAAATTAATTAAATGTGTGAGGGTTGAAAACATGGGTTAATAAGGCTAATTATTAAAAGGGGATTGATGAGAATTTTGATACAGAGAGTTACACATGTGTGTGATGTAATTTTGTTGTCTACATTTGCCCCTTTTTGTCTTGTAATTTGTACAGACAAGTTTCAAGACAAAAATAGGAGTTGGATGTTCCAGGTATGGGATGAGGTATCCCCCCTCAAAATGAGAACCAATGGAGGAGAATCTGGAATCAATTACTAGTTTGATAAGGATTTAATTGGGTGGGTGGATGTATAGTGATAAGGTGGTAACATCACTGCTTATATGTATACTACTATGAGTTATAGTCAACACAATCAATAAAAGGTAAAGGCGAGGAGGACACAAATAGAAATAACCAAATCACAACTTGTAAGTGATAGATGATAAGGTTAAAATGATCAAAGTTGTAGCTCCAATAGTCTATGTGTTTAAGGTATCTGAGGTAGGAAGTGCTCTTGGTAAACACAAAATGTTACAGATGATAGTACTGACTTGGTCATGATCCAAAACACCTGATATACATGTGTGTGTATAATAGCCAACTATAGTGAGGTAGCATAATTGATCAAGACAAACAATGTAAGGTTAGTTCAAAAGTGTCAATGGTTGAGGAGATATTCATGATCTCTAGTCAGAGTCATCGTAGGTAGAGATTTAAGTGATCTCTAAGGTTGGTTTTCATGGTTAGGGAGATATACTTGATCTCTAAGGTTTTTTGTCATCATCAAGGAGAGATATGTGATCTCTGAGTTGCCCTAGACTTAGGGTATAGTTTAAAAGTTGGTGGTTGGGTTGAAAACTCTAATTTTAAGGTTATTGATGTCAATTATGTCACTGATGTCAATAGTAAGTATTGTTGACATCGACGTATTAAGTCAAGACTACCGATGTCGATGGGTGACCAAATTCAACAAAAAAGGATTTGGTGGCCCACCAAAACTCATTTATGATAGTTTATTGGAGAAAAATAGTTCTGAGTGTTGTGGGGGAAAAGAATGAGGTATGGTTAAATTTTTTTTAAGGGAAGTGGTTAGAAAAAGTTAGGTTGAAATAGGTCATGGAACCTAGGGCTTAAAAGATAGGTCATGGGGTAGATGGTGTGAGATATAGGTCATGGGGTCGAGGGTGTGAGATATATGCCATGGGGCCTAGAGTTTAAGATATAGGCCATGGGGCCTAGAGTTGAAATATAGGTAGTTAGGTCTAGGGTTTAGAGATAGGTAGTTGGGCCTAGGGTTTAGAGATAGGTAGTTAGGCATAGGATTTAGGTGGGCTAACATGTTAGATAGTTAGGTGGGTATATGACTAAGCTAACCTTAGAAGACCCCATGTCAATTGAGTGCTACCTACATAGCCCAGATGAGGCCTTAAGCCTATGTAGTTCTCCCAAAGAGAAGGGAAAATGGTGGAGGTTTATATCAAAAAGTATGTAACTTAAGGTTTGTGTGTGTGGATATAGGCTAGGTTGGAGTTGATATTACAAGATTGACTACTCATGTTATTAATGAGGATGAGGATGGATGTCACCATGGATGAGTGGGAACATATGGAAATTGTAGGGTGAAGAAGAGTGTTAAGATATTATTGGGTTACACATGATGTTAGATTGATGATAGCTTTGACAGAGAGGTGGGATTACACCACCAACACTTTCCATTTACTTATTGGGGAGTTGACTATGATATTGGAGGATGTTTACAAGATTTTATAGTTGTCACTATAGAGTGAGGAGCTCTTCTCATGTTTAATAGAGGAGCCTGATATTCACATGGATACATTATTTGAAGAGCATGTTAGTGAGGTGACTTATCACTTAGCAAGCTTTGCCTATGAGCCACTATACACTAGTGATGAGGAACAACACTGATTGAGTATCTTGATGATGAAGGGATTATAGTATATGCACTTCCAGACATAGATGGATGGATGTTTTTGATTGTGTTGATGGGTGTGTTAGCATAGATGGTTGAGCAATAGATAGTGTATGCATGGGGTCCAGCTTTTCTTACACAGTTATATAAAGAGTTGTGGGGTTTAAGGTTATGGTGATGGTAAAGTTTATGTGTCAGTCACTTACTCCATTTTTGGGCATATGAGCACATCATGGTGACATGGCCATTAGGGATACCTATGATGATTATAGCCATTTTTAGGGTCAGGTTCAGACGGTGGAGAGAGGGTATGGCCCAAACACAAGTAGATGACATAATGTAGGACATTGATTATTATAGGCATATGATATATGGATTGACTCCCATAGATATTGTTTGGAGGCCCTACTTGACATACCCTACATTTAGAGGATAATAAAAGTATCTTATCAGTTTACAGATCACATTATGGGTTAGAGGGAGATGAGCTGGAGAGTTAGAGATGATACCCATGGCATGGGTCAAGAGACAGTTTGGCTTGTTACAAGATATGTCTCCTACCTTTTATCTATATATGAGGGATGATATAGAGGAACCCCTACATTTTCCCTAAGAGACAAATGGGCTATATTTTGAAGAGATATTATTATGCCCAGGTGTGGTAGATCCTAGATGCATATTGGCTTATCTTGTGTGGTGGACAGGGTTGCATTCCATGGTTTAGGTCAAGAGGCCACCACCATATTTATAAGGATTAATGAGATATATAGATATATATATATATATATATAATTTTATAGGCCTTAGATGTAACTATACAGGCTCGAGATGTAGCATAGGCATAAGTTTAGGTTTTACAAGGGTAGGTTATGACATTACAAAGATAGATGATTACACTGATGGGACAGGTCAGGGCATTACAAGGCCAGGTTACTACACTAACAGTAGAGAGAGATAGTTTGAGAGTAATAGGATAGGCTACTCCTCCTCCAACACAAGGACCAATACTGGGTCCTACAATAGGTTTGATGGGTCCACCATAAACTATATCTCTAGAAAGGTACAACACTGCTTTAGATTAGATTGCATATTATGAGAGAGTCATGAGGGAGTTCTTATAGATTTAGAGATATTCTGAAGCTAGAGAGTAGGAGAGATCAATGATATGTGCCACAACTTCTAGCTCATGCAAATTTAGACAAGTAGAGAGTGGTGATGATATTGCTACTTCACAACTATGACTATAGCCTTGAGTATTTCAAGGGACAAATGATATTTTTGATGTTATATATGTTGTATACACACTAGCCTATGAGCCGAAGATGAGAGATGTACTTTTTGAAAGAGAGATGATACTGATATGATTCATGCATGTATATTCATATTCAACATATATATATTTGAGATGTGATTATGCGATGGTAATGATGTTGAAGTTATTATAATGTTGTAGGTATTTATGTTATGTTAATGTTGATCATGTTAGTTGAGTTACACTAGCATTTCCCATATGTGTGATGGTATATGCATAGTTGATTGGCTAGCTTCATCTTAGTATTTTTCCATATTTGTAATGGTGTATGCTTAAAATAAATGGTGTAGGATTGATAGTTTTCCTATTTATTTGTTTAGAGAAACTATGGTTGCATGTTTGGTGTATTTCACATGGGACTATATATGGATTATTGGGTAATGGTTTGTTAGTTTTAGTATGGTTTTGGGTAGTTATTTGAGTATCTTTTCTTGAGATGGATATGTGAGTATTAATATTTTTTAAACACATAACTCTAAGAATCAAGAAACATTGGAAAAAAGTCAAGAAGGTGATTAAATCTTGTTTTGAGATGTGATCTCAGAAGAGAAATTGACATGTGATTGGGATGGGAAAGAAAGAGGCATGATGCTCATGTATTATCAAAGACCATAATCACAACATAAATAGGATCAGGAGTATGAGCCTCTTTCATGCTTTGCATCATTTGACCATTTGTTTTTTTATATAAGTGTCATACTCACCTTGTGTCAAGTGAGTTCAAAGTCCCTTGAAAGAGTATGAGGGGAAAAAGGTACAAGGAATGAGAGTATTTTGGTAGCTTAACCTTCCTAGTGGGAATGGTATGCCCCTTCTATGGGTGACTCAAGAGCTACTATGGGCAAGTCCCTGACTTCAATTTTTTTTGTTTATTTTGGTTGTGTAAGTTGATCAATGTAGGAAGCCTACAATGGGATTTTGTTTGTATTGAAGTCATATGAAGATGATCAATATGAGAAGCTTCTAATTCATCATTTCCCTTGATAACAAAGCTTGGCTTAGCCATCATTCAAGGGAGTGGTCTAAGCTTTTATTTTTTATTTTGAATAGATGTCCTTTAAGGGAGCAGTCTATTTATAATATCAAGAAGAATTTACATAATTGTCCTTCAAGGGAGTAGTCTACATTGAGAATCATAACCTAAAATATTATAACTTGTCCATGTA
Source organism: Torreya grandis (assembly GCA_037957365.1). Taxonomy (NCBI): domain Eukaryota; kingdom Viridiplantae; phylum Streptophyta; class Pinopsida; order Cupressales; family Taxaceae; genus Torreya; species Torreya grandis. The sequence continues at coordinate 917,687 of JARHVA010005799.1, forward strand.
TACCTTCTTTTTAACTTTAGTCATGAAAAAGACTATAGAGGCTTAGAGGTTTTCCACTTTGAGAGAAAAACCATACCACTTCATAGGTTAACTAAGTGTGTAAGAATAAGGGTTAAGAGGAAGGGTGATGAATGTAATAGGATTTCTCAAGAGATGAGCTCAAGTTAAACATGAGGTGATCCATCACTTGATTAACAAAATAATGGTCATAGGTGTAAATCATTTAAAGGCTTAGGTTCTGGCCTTCCTTTGAGAGAAGACAAGAAATAAGTTTTTGCGCCATACTTGTGAGTTATGATGTAGGGTCCAAGCTAATTAGGAGTAAACTTATCTTATTTTTTTCCACATGTTCATCACATTTTGATTTTCATTTAAGATGAAATATCCGATATTAAAATCTCACTTTTTGAGGTTTTTTTTTGTAAGCGCATTTGATACATTCTTGATAGATTTGGAGGTGGTTGAGGAATATGAGATGGTGTTCATCAAGAAACTCAAGTTGAGCCAAACATTCTTGGTGAAAGTCATCATTAGTAAGTATGTCTTGTAGAGAGATGTGAAGAAAAGGAACTTGGACCTCAAGAGGAAAAATAGATTCCATCCCATAGTCTAAGGAAAAAGGTGTAACACCTATAGGGGTTTGAATGCTAGTGTGGTAAGCCCATAAAGTAAATAAAATGTGCATGTGCCAATCCTTTCCAATTCATTGACTACCTTCATGAGGATTTTTGTTAAGGTTTTGTTAGAAGCTTCTACCTATCCATTTATTTGTAGATAGTGCAATGATGAGAAGCTTAATTTGATTCCAAAAGTGTCATAAAGCTTTTGGACAGTCTTATTTTTGAAAGATTTTCTATTCTCTATTATAATTTTATGGGGGACACCAAAATGATAGATGATGTGATGGTTGATAAAGTTAACAATTTTTTCAACTTTAGTGGAGATGAGATGAATGGCCTCGACCCACTTGGTGAAGTATTCAATAGTAGTAATGATGGAATAGTGATGGATAGATGAATGAGGGTTAATCTCACCAATTAGATCCAAACCCCATTGGGATAATGGCTATAAGTCTTTGGTGACTTATAAGGCATGACTTAAAACATGAAACAGGTTAGCATGTTGGTGACATTTGATGCAACACTGAATGTAATCACTATAGTCTTGCTGGAGTGTTGGCCAATAGTAGCCGAGTCAAAAGATTTTGGCAACTACATTACCATTGAAATGTCCACCAAAAATCCCATCAGGGACTTCTTTAATGGTGAAGGGGATCTCAGTACTGGTGAGGCATCAAAGGAGGAGACCATCAAAACCTCACTTGTAGAGAAGTCCCCATAGCATAGTGTAATTAGCGAAATATTTCATGAAGGCACATCTCCCATTATTGGAGAGGTAATCCATGAGTTACTTGTACCATAAGTTATGTGGGTTGTGTTACATTGCCTATAAAAAGGATGTTAGTTGATAAATAGGAAGGAAATGTTAAGAGATGTATAATGACATAGATTTTTGAGGAAGAGGGTGAAGAGGGTATGTGTGAAACAAGAGAAGCCATTGTGTCAGAAAACCTATTTGTAGATCAAGGAACAGTTTATAATAGGTAGGAGTCAAATGATTTCAATAGCGTATCTACATGATGTTTATATTGTTTTGGAATTTCATTTTTGCATAGGTAGGAACCATTGACCTAATTAACCATGAACTATGAGTAATAAAAATGTTTATTAATTTGACACCCAAGAAAATAGTTGTTTGAGGCCTTAGGATCAAATCTTCATATTCAGCCATATTGTTAGTACATTCAAAATCTAGTTTAAATGATAAAGGCATAGGCTCACCATCAAGAGAGATGAGGATGAACCCTACACCCCCACCATGTTGACATTTATATCCATTAAAGAACATCATAATTTGATAGGAGATGTCATCGGTGGAAAGCATTATAATAGATTCATCAAGGAATTCAAGGTTTGAAGGTTGGTTGTCAGGTAAAGGGGTGATAGTTAACTGGTTAGCAATCATTTTCCCCTTGATAGACTTTTATTGAATAAATTCCAAGTAAAATTTAGTAAGGAACATGAGCCACTATGATACACATTGGTTGTGATATGGCTTTGAATACATGTGTTTGAGGGGATTAGTATGGGTGATGATGTAGGTTTTATGATTTAAGAGGTAATGATGGAGCTTAAAAGTTATAAAGACCAATGTGAGATAAAGATTTTTGGTATGGGTATATCAAGTATCATAATCAATAAGTGTGTGACTTATGTAGTAAATTGCTTATTCTCTATGGTGATCATCCCAATGTAAAATCATAGCACTCAGAGAATGGTTTATTGTAGATATGTAAAGGTAAAAAGGCTAGTTTTTCTTAAGCAGAATAAGAACCAATAGAGAAAGGAGATACATTTTGAGTGTGTCAAATGCTTCCTAGAAATATATATTCCAATGGAAGGAGACATCTTTTTGAGGAGATGGTGAAAGGGTTGGCAATGATCCAAAAATTGGGAGATGAAGCGGCAGATTGACTAAAGCTTACCTTGTAGGCTACAGAGTTATTTGATCATAGTAGGTGGAGGCATGTCTAGTATTTCTCAAACCTTCACAGGGTTGACTTCAATACCATGAAGATAAATTATAATTCCTACAAGCTTACTAGAATGGACACCAAAGATGCATTTCTTTAGGTCTAGTCAAAAATTATATTGAAAGAGATGAGTGAATATTATTTTGAGAATCGCCAAGTGATCTTGGTGAAGTTTAGACTTTTTGAGTAAGTCATCTAGGTAGTCTTCCATAATTTTGTGTAGGAGATCATGGAAGATTTAAGTCATGGCATGTTGGTAGGTGGCACCAGTGTTCTTCAGACTAAAGGGCATAACTTGATAACAAAAAGTCCCCCATGGGGTAATGAAAGTTGTCTTATGTTGATCCTTAGGCGAAACCAGGATTTGATTGTAACCTAAGAACCCATCCATAAGTGATAGCATCTCATGGCAGGATGTTAGATCAATAATTTGGTTGATACTTGGCAAAGGGAAGTCATCCTTTGGATAAGTGAGGTTTGGATCATGGTAGTCAGTGTAGATATGAATTCCCCCTATCACTTTTGTGATAGGAATAATATTGGAAACCCATTGTGGGTATTTGATAGGTTGAATAAAGTTAATATAAAGGAGGCGTTGGAGATTTTCTTTGACAAGGAGAGAAATATGAGAATGCATTTTTAGAAGCTTCTACTTAACAAGTTTAACATCTTAGTTGGTGATAATGTTGTGAGAGATGATAGAGGGGTCAATACCAAGCATGTCATTATAAGACCAAGCAAAGGCATTGATATGGTCATTAAGAAATGTGGAATAATTAGCTTGCTCAAAGGAGTCCAAAGATTGGCCAATCTTAAGGACATGGGGGTTATCATGAGAGGGTAAATTAATGTCAATGGTTGACTCATTTAACATAACTTATGTTTTAGATGGGAGTAATTGTTAGATATAGGAATCATCTACACCCATGTATGTGAGAATAGAATCATCATCTTGACATTGAAAAGTGTTGATGGTGGGAGAGTCTTCATCAATGATTTCAGTATGAAAGAGAGGAAGGGACCTTGTTTCCTTACCTGAGTGATAGGTGAGGGGGCCCAAATGGATGGCATTTATTAAAATAATAGGAGGTATAGATACCTCTAATTTAGTAGGTGATGGTGGAGGATAGGATGCATAAGGAGATATTGACTCTTTGATAATTGGTTTATGAAAAGATTTGGTGAGTTTAGTTGGTTCATCAAAACCCACTCCATGCCACTTTTTGGCATTTTTAATGGTTTTATTGGTGGGATATTCAATAGGCATATGAACACCCTACTTGTAACAACCCAAACCAATCCTTTCCAATAAAACCTATAAAAATAGGTGTGAGTAAATCTAGGCTTGCCTAGGAAAGATAAATCATAGGTAAATGGTTGTGTCAAAGAGGATGGTTTGCCGACAGTGGGAGCTCGATCAATTCCCCCCTACGTGAGATTAGTTCAAAGGTTAGGCACACCATATGGGATGACCATCCCTATATGGGGATCATAATTGGGGTGCATATGAATCTTTCCATACTCTTGTGGAGTATGGAACATGTTGAGTGTCAATAAATGATATTCTCTGAGTGACAGATGCTTGAAAGTTTCCTCCATGTGTCATTGTCAAGAATTTTTGTTGCCAGTATCTATGTAATCAAGGTAGTGGAGCTTATGGAAGCTTTAGAATTATAATGCAGAAGAGCTGATGCCTTTAATGGAATGATAACATCATTAGGGCTATAATTCATGTTGTATGTTTTGAAAGGAGGTGGGTCGATGGGAATAACATGCACTTGCCCATTGTGCTCAAACTTGATGCAATAATGTAAAGGTGAGGGCACACATGCCATAACACGTATCTATGGTCATCCAAGTACTATTTTATATTGGAACTCTCCTACATCATAGAAGAGCTCAAGAATTATGTGAGGACCCACACAGATATGTAAGACAATAGTGCCCACCATAGTAGCTATGGTATCATTAAAGGAGTGGCACATTGTATCTGTTTGAGACATGTAATTGTCAGGAAGGACTAGTTATCTGTAGGCATGGGTAGAGATAATATTAATACTAGATCCTCCATTGATCATGACTCTTTTGACATGAGTTTTAGTGATATATTAAGTGATAAAAAGGGTAGAAATCAATCTTCAGCGTGTTGAAGTGGAATTTCTAAATCACTAAAAGAAATGAGGAAGATGGTGTTAAGAGAGTTTACCAAAGCTACAAGAGGCTAGGTATGATCAGATTGTACCTAAACCACTTTGAAGGTAATAATCATATCTTGATGGTGTTGGGGTGAGTTTGGATTAACTCATTTAAGGACATTTTCATAGGGGTTTGGTGAATTTGTTTCACCATCGAGTTTTGAATAACTTATGAAGATGTTGGTTTTGGGACACCTGGGATGGAAATCTTGGAATTTGAAGGAGGAGCATTTTTTGAGAAGGGATGAGACCAAGGGGTAGTGATATTTTCCTTTCCTTTATCTTTTTGATTTTGTGACTACATGGTCACATTAACCATGTTGATCTAAAACATAGGTAAATAAGGTAGCAAAAGGGGTATGATAACATCTTTGGGTTTGAATCTAGGTGGAATGGTATGAGGCATTGTGGATATCATGAATGGAATATCAAGAAGGTTAATGAGAGTATCAACAAAGAGAGTGCTGATATCAAAGTATTACTAAATGACTGCCATGAGAGATTTATAAATCTTATTATCGTGTCTAGGTGAATGATGATATAGACCAACTTATGTATCATCAAACCAAGATGGATTTAGTCCAAGAGGGTTATAAGGCTTCATGGGAGGAAGATTTATTATAGAGGATTGCAACAAATGGAGTAATAAAAATATTTGAGAGCCTACGAGTGGGCTAGCACTTGTTGTTGTAATAGGGTTGGACACCTTCTTTGGTTTAGGAGTCACATAGATGATTTTGTGTGGCACCTTTTTAGGTGGCAATGGAGCCACATGTTTTGTTGACACTTTCTTGATGGTAGGTGTCATGGTGTTAGATGTGAAAGGCCTACTAAGTGGTAGAGATAGTAGTGGAGGTAACTTAGCCTTTGGTTTTGCTTAGATCATTGATACCCCAACTAAAGTAGAGGGATGTGGTCCCAAAATTAAAGATAAAGTTGAGGGTGGAAGAGGGAAGGATCGGCGAGATCTAGGAAGCTTAACATTCTTCCTTAGTTTAGGCCATGAAACTCCAACTTATGGTTGGAGATTTAGATCTAATTTCACCTATGGATGAATTAGATTAGAGACTAGCCAAATGCCTAAAGAACTAATATACTTTAATGTGGTATATGCCTATGAGGGTGAGGGATCTGACATAGAATGACAAGCTTCTGGTGATTTCAATGAAGAAGTTATGACTTTTCAAAGACCTTGGGGTAAAGGGTAGCAAGAGGATTAGTGATAGAGTATGACACTTTTTGTGTATGATAAGTAGTTTTAAGTTGGTCCCAAAATGCCACATGATCTAGCTTCATGGAGTTAAGAAATTATAGATTTCCCACTAACCACAAGAAGGGTTTAGATGAAGTTGACATAGGCCTTACGATTGGTTCTTTAGATGGCTTAGGTGATTTAGAAAGAGGAAAATTGTTAGCCTTTGCTACCTTAGACCAAAGATGAGAAAGATCCATAATAGGGTCTTCTTTAATAGAGACGGGAGAAGAGGAATGGTCTTCCAAGGGTGGGGGAGAGGTAGGTGAAGAAGATTCCTCAAGGGGGTAAATCATAGGTATAATTGCTCCCTCAACATGTGGGTGAGGAATAGGTAAGGCATGGTCCTCAAGTGGTAAGAGGATAGGTAAAATGGGTGCACAAGGAACTACCAATACAAGATCCTCTTGTGGCAAAAGGAGAGGTAAAGGAGGCCCTTCATCATGTGGGAGTGGAATGGATGAAGTAGGCTCTTCTACCCAAGGAGGAAGGATGGACAAAACAAACTCCACTAATTATGGGGGAGGAGTAGGTAAAATGGGTGCCTCTTATTATGGGAGAGGTTAGACTAGAGGTAAAGGAAAGACCATATTGACTATATGGATATTATGATCACATGAGTTATCAGTCATGGTCTGAACATTATTTTTATTGGGTGATTAGTTATGAACAGGATAATTGAACACACCCATATTTTGATTAGCATGTGCATTAGGGTTATCCAAGATCAGATCACCCCTATCAAGCATGTCTTGAACAATGTTCTTGAATGTTTTATATTTATTAGAATTGTGACCTTTGACTTGATGGTAGCCACAAAACTCATCCTCCTTGTACCAAGTAGGAATAGGATGGGAGGGATCAAGCTGTATAAGAGGTTGGATTTGAGGAAGGGTTATGACTCCCTATTTTAATAGTTTTTCCAAAATGGAAGTGTATGACTCCCCAAAGGGAGTGTATCATCTTTGTTCATACCATTTTTAGAATTGCTTGGTTAGATTTTGTGAAGTCAAGGAATTAGGTTGGTTTGTGGTTGTGGAATAAGCTAATTTAACGACCAATGTAATGGCATAGATTTTAGATTTTTGGTTAGAAAGAGAAGGTTTAGAAGAATAAGAGTAATTTGGTTTGGAATTAGAATTCTTACTACTCAACTTGACTTTGTCTTCATCTATAACCCAAATTTTGATTTATTCCACCATTGTAAAGGCTTCATCAGATGTGCAAAACGTTTGTACTCAGAGTGTGGATGAAATATGCTTAGCACATGCCCTCGAGAAGAGATCAATAAGCTCAAGTTTGGGTAAAAAGAAGGAGAGTTGATTGATTAAGCCTCTCTAGTGAGCAACAAAATCTATGATAGACTCGTCATCAAATTGATTAATAAAATAAAGGTCTGTAATAGAAACCTTTTTAGAAATGTTGATAGAGAAATGGTCTAGGAATAATTGTGAAAGTTGGGTAAATGGGAAAAGGGAGTGCCAAGTTATCGATCTATACTAATATAGGTTAGCACCTGAAAGAGACATAAAGAAGGTGTAAAGTAGTAATGCATCATCATTCCCTATTAAATAACAAGCATGTCTAAATGCTCACAAATGTTGTTGTGGGTCCTATTTACTCAAGAAGTGATTAAATTTGGGGAGTTCCCATTGGCTTGGATAAGGGTGAATAGTTATAGAAGGATGGATGGGCTCATTGCATATTTGATCATAAGATAACACATTCTTTGAACACAATACATATGTCTCTAGACTATATATCTTGTCCATTAGCATCCTAATGAGGTCTAGAGGAAGATTGGTTTGGGATATACCCTTTAAGTTATATGGAGCCTGATAAGAAGTAGAGGTAGTGTATGACATGGCTTGATGTAGTTTTCTTGATGAAACAAAGAGGTAGTGAGTCATAGGCTAGGGGGTATAAATGAAAGGGGCTTATCCCACTATGTTAGAGATAATGCTTTAGTTGAATGTTATTATTGTAGGTTAGGTTGTTGGCATGGTTATACTAGGTGAATGGTGAGTCGTAACTCATGTAATTATGGGTGTGAGAGTAGATGGGTTGGGTACCACTAAATTCTGAAATGGGGTTAGACTTGACTAAACTATTTGTGGTTGTGAAGGCAAGGAAGTCACGACAGGGGTTAGGTGAGATTGGGCGGTTGGTAATGCTAAACTTTGGGAATTATTTATGGTTGGGTTATTTGTTGAAGTGGTGATTTGATTAACCATGGGGAACATAGTGGAGGTAGTTGAAACTAAAGTTGTCTCCATTAGAGAAGTTGGCATACCATATAGTAGGTCACCCAAAGAATTATGGGTTTGGCTCATGACAAGGTAATGCTGAAGGGCTGTCACATTGCGATCAAGAAATCTATAAAATTATTTATCTCCTTCAAGAATAATGGGAATTTGGTTGGGGCTAGGAGTATGATCTATATCTAATGTATGCTCCATGATAGAATCAGTGACAAGAGGGGAAGGTGGAATTGGTTTTTGGCTTACATAATTGGCAAGAATTTTGGCTTGGGTTCAAATTAATACCATGTAAGAAGAAGTATAAATAGTCTTAGAACTCTATATTAGTGATAGAGTGTGGAAAAACTAGGTTTGGGTGTAGGTAGGCAGGTTGTTTTAGCTTGCTATTTTTAGAAAACTAAAAATAGCGAAATTACATAGTCATTGATGTCAGTAAATTGATCAATGTCAGTAGGTTAAAGTCTATCGACATTAGTGGATTTAATTGATATCGGTCACTATGGAGTCTCAAGAGATGAAAAATCCAATGTTATAGAAACCCAGAGGTAAAATATAGGCAAAATAAAGGATGCAAGAGGTCTGTATGAGGATGAACACTCAGAAACCTTAATATAATAGGTTATACAACTTGAGTATTGTGAATAATGTTGATTTTGTAAATCAATGGAAAAACATCCTTACCAACTCAAAAATATAGAATGTAATATAAAATTATAAAAAGAACATACAACCACTAATTATTAACTCCTAGAGATTAATTTTAGTCCCATGTCAGCTTATGCCTTAATCATATAGTGAGATGAGAGTTTAGTTACCAAAGGTACTAGAAGATAATCTAACACTACTTTTAGGTTAGTTTTGGTGCTCAAGAAGACATCTATGTTAGACCAAGTACATGACTTATTATATGGAATTATTCCCTGCACTTCATAGACTTGAAGCCAAGCTAGGCTATTTATCCAAAATATACCTTTTATCTAGAGTTTATACTTCACCAGAGAATGGAGTGGGTTCTCTCCTTGGTTGTGAAATCCAAGTAGGATAGCTGGGTAGGGTAAGGTGATCCACTAGGTGATGAAATCTTGATGTGCCTTATCTCAAGTGAGTTTAGATATATTTTTTTGTTAGTTTGATCTGGTAATGTAACATTGGTTTACTACTATTCACTCATAATTCTTGTAATTAACTAGGTGAGCTAAATATGTAGCAAGCAAATAATGAAGTACACTGAGTTTTAAACCCAAATCTGAAGTGTTTTGATTTGAATAAAAATAATGATGAAATAGGAGAATAGAATGAATTTCACTATCCTAATGTGTATGCAATAAAGAGATAAATAAGATATTCTTTTTAACTTTTAAGAAAAATGATAATTTTCTTTTAGAGACAAAAGAAAGAGAAGAGTGGCAAGAAAGAAGAAATTTTAGTTTATTTCATTTAAATAGAAAATAAAATGTTGAATACTTTATTTTGAAGAAAAAGAGAGGGATATAGTTAAAATAATGAAATTTTCACTATAATGCCTATATGAACACTTAAAATAAGCAATGAACCCAAGAAAAGCTCCAGGGTCCTAGTGGGCATGCCAAAATGTTTCACTAAATTTTGAATCTATTTGATGTTTAAGGAGAAATAGAGATGAAGGGTAGGGATTAGAGATTAGAGAGAACCTGGATTGGTATCACACCATATCCAAATGATGTTGAGCACTCCTATTTGGCTAGGGAGGAGTACCTGTGAATAAGAAAATAGTACCACCAAAAATATTTGTTAGTAGCTATATGAGTGGGCTGCCAAGCTATGTGTTTGTTCCTAAAAGTGTCAAGCTTCCTTAGGGATGACAGTCCACTTTTTGAAAAAAAAATGGTAATGAATAACAAAATGAAAGAGAGAGTAAGAGATAGATATTCATATCATTCTTGTAGTTTGAGTGCAGTAGAGAGTGACACAGTGCAAGTGATGTGAGTTATTTGTGTTTTTGGAGATTATTTAGGTAGGCTCAAGGACGTTAGTGGAAATTCATAGTCATCGATATCAGTTAGGTTACAAATCTTAGTAAGGAAATATGACCAATGTAGATTATGTGACAAATGTTGATAGGGGTAGTAGGTTCTCAAAAAGTTGCAAGAGACTTTTTTGAGCTGCGAGGTAGATGTGGGTCAGATTTGTGAGGTTGGGAAGAGTCATAAGGGAGTGGGTAAGACTCAGGTGGGTCTAGATAGAGGGTTGGTATGTTTGAAGCATAGGGAAATGAGGGAAGGAGTTTTATAACTCCTTCACAAGGAGAGTTGAGATGTTTGTAAAATGATAAATAGTATAATGCAAAGTAATTATAAAATGACTATTTAAAATAATTACAAAATATAAAGATATACTTAGCTAGTGAAAAGGATGAACTATGAGTGCTAGATAGATGGATTTGATGAGGCGTGTTGAAGTAAGATATGAACCAAAAAGATAAGCATGTGTTTCTAGTTCAAAAGAATCCAATATCTATGCAGTATATCAATTCCTAATCTAGATTGATTTGTGTAGAATAATGGTAAGCCTGGATGTATAAAGTTGAATGCCAAAGCCTATACATGAATGATAGATTTTTTTATTTCTACTGACTCAAATATTAGCTTGGAATTTGGATTAAGTAATTGGCATTAGTGATACTACCAACGTCTTTCAAGGGTTGACCAACTTCAGTGGCATGAGAATAGGTAAAAGGGTTATTTCTAGCCTATTTTCTATTCCTTCTCTTGCTAAGTGTGGTGTCTATTAGAAAATAGTATAAATGTGAGGTTAAGAAGAATATATTTAGTTAGGAATTTATGTTAGGGGTGAGAACAAGTCATGGCTAGTTAGGATTAGGGGACTAAGTCTTGAGGTGGCTCAGAGGGTAAGAATTAGTCTTAGGGTGAGTTGGCTAGGTAAGGTGGCATAAGTAGTTTTTAATTAACTTAATTAAATATGTTTAAATTAATTAAATGTGTGAGGGGTGAAAACATGGGTTAGGAAGGCTAATTATTAAAAGGTGATCAAGGGGGGTTTTGACACAAGGAGGTACACATGTGTGTGACATAGTTTTGATGTCGTTATCATTTCTACTTGAAGATTTGCCATGGTGTACCTAACAAGCTTGATGAGCTTTATAGACACTATGTTTAGACCTAATCCATTATCTAAAAGGACACACTTCACTTTATGCCAATTTATGCAAACTTTAATGTATAATGGATTATTATGCAGTGGGCTAAGGGATGACATATTTATTTGGTTCAAAGTGACTTGTTATGCTAGAGCTAAGTATCTAACCAAAGCTTGGAATTTATTAGGGGATATATCACTTGAAACACAAAAATTATTTCACACACGTGTGTAACTCCCTATGTCGAAACCTCCCTCAATCCCCTTTTAATAATTATTCTTATTAACCCATGTTATCACCCCTCACACATTTAATTCATTTAAAAATATTTAATTAAGTTAATTAAAAATTAATTATGTCTGGACACCTCATCCTAAGACTAATTCTTACCCTCTGAGTCACCTCAAGACTTAGTCCCCTAATCCTAACTACCCATGACTTGTTCTAACCCCTAACATAAATTCCTAACTAACTATGTTCTTCTTAACCTTGTATTTCTACCATTTTCTAATGGACACCACACTTGGATAGAGAAGGAACATAAAGTAGGATAAAAATAGCCCTTTTACCTATTCTCATGCCACCAATGTCGGTCAACCCTTGGTCAATGTTGGCAGGATCACTGACATCAGTTAATTAGGCCAAATTACAAGCTAATATTTGGGTCAACATAAATAAAAAAATAAACCATTCACATACAAACTTTAGCATTTGACTTTCTACATCTAGGCTTATCGTTACTATATAAAAATCAATCTAGATTAATAATTGATATACTACACAGAGTTTGGATTCTTCTAAACTGGTAGTATACACTTATCTTTTATGTTCATGTATTACTTCAACACACCTTATTAGAACCATCTATCCAGCACTCATGGTTCATCCTTTTCACCAACTAAGTATATCACTACATTTTATAACTCCTTTAAATAGTCATTTTATAATTACTTTACGTTATACTATTTATCATTTTAAAAATATCTTGAATCTCCCTGTGAAGCAGTTGTAAAACTCCTTCACCTATTTCCATCTACTTTAAATATACTAACTCTTACCCGCTCCCTCATGACTCTTCTCAACCTCACAAACCTAACCAACATCTACCTCCCAGCTCAAAAAAGTCTCTTGTATCTTCTTGAGAACCTACTGCCCTTATCAACATCAGTCACATAACTGACATCGATCATATTTCCTTACCAGCATTTGTATCCTAACTGACATTAGTGACTGTATATTTCCACTAACCTCCCTGAGCTTACTTAAATAACCTCCAAAAACACAAATAACTCACATTACCTATACTGTGTCACTCTGTATTGCACTCAAACTGCAAGAATGATATGAATATCTCTCTCTTACTCTCTCTTTCATTTTATTATTTATTTCCATTTTATTTCAAAAAGTGGACTTTCATCCCTAAATAATTTTGACACTTCCAGGAATAAGTGTGTAGCTTGGTACCCCACTCATATATCTACTAACAAATATTTTAGGTGGTAGTGCTTTCTTATTCATAGGTAGTCCTCCCTAACCAAAGAGGAGTGATCAACATCATCTAGATATGGTGTGCAACCAATCCAAGTTATCTCTAATCTCTAATACCTACCCTTCATCTATGTTTCTCCTTAAACATCAAATAGATTCAAATTTTAGTGAAACATTTCTGGCATGCCCGGTGGGACACTAGAGTTTTCCTTGGGTTCACTACTTAGTTTAAGCGTTCATATAGGTGCATTATAGTGAAAATTTCATTCCTTGCACTTTCTCCCTCTCTTTTTCCTCAAAATGAAATATTCAATATTTTATTTTCTATTTAAGGGCAATAAACTAAAATTTATTCTTCCTTGCCATTCTTCTCTTTCTTTTGCCTCTAAAAAAAATTATCATTTTTCTTGCAAATTAAAAAGAATATCTTATTTATCTCTTTCTTGCATGCACATTAGGATATTTAAATTCATTCTCTTCTCTTATTTCATCATTATTTTCATTCGAATAAAAACACTTCATATTTGGGTTTAAAACTGACTGCACTTCATTCTTTGCTTGTTACATATTAGCTCACCTAGTTAATTACAAGCATTATGAATGAATCGTGGTACACCAATGTTACACTACCAGATCACACTCACAAAAACAAACATATAAACTCACTTGATACAAGTCCCATCAGGATTTCATCACCTGGTGTATCACCTTACCCTACCTGGCTATCCTACTTGGATTTCACCACCAAGGGGAGAACCCACTCCATTATTTGGCAGAGTATAAACTCTAGACAAAAGGTATATTTTGGCTAAGAATCCTAGGTTAGCTTTATGTCCATGAAGTGTGGGGAGTAAGCCCCTACAACAAGCCATGTACCTGGTCTAACACATATTTCCTCTTGAGCACCAAAACTAACTTGAAACTAGCTCTAGATTACTTTCTCGTACCTTCGGTAATTAAACTCTCATCTCACTATCTTATTAAGGCATAAACCAACACAAGACTAAAATTAATCTCTAAGATTTAATAATTAGTAGTTTTACGTTCTTTTTCTACTTTTATATTTCCTTATATATTTTTGAGTTGGTAAGGATGTTTTTCAATTGATTTACAAAATTAACACTATTCATAATACTCAGGTTGTATAACCTATTATATTAGGTTTTTTGACTATTCATCCTCCTTATACATAACTCTTGCATCTTCTTTTTTGCCTCTAGGTTTTTAAAACATTGGATTTTTCATCTCTCAGGACTCCACAATGATCGACATCAGTTAAATCTATCGACGTCGGTAGACTTTAACCTACCAACATTGGTCAAGTGATCGACGTTGATGACTGTGTAATTTGGTTATTTTTAGTTTTCTCAAAATAACAAGCTAAAACAACCTACCTACCTACACCCAAACCTATTTTTTCCTCACTCTATCACTAATATAGAGTTTTAAGACTATTTATACTTCTTCTTACATGGTATTGACACAAAGCCAAGACCTAATTCTTGCTGATTATGCAAGTTGGCAACCACTTCCACCTTCCCCTCTTGTCATTACTTCTATCATGAAGCATACTTCAAATATAGAGCATACTCCCAGTCCCAACCAAATTTCCATTTTGCCTAAAGGAGATCAATATTTTGCTAGATTTATTGATCACAATATGGCATCCCTTTAACATTACCTTGCCATGAGCCAAACCCACAAATTTTCTAGTGACCCACTATATGGTATGCCAACTTATTTGATAGAGATAACTTCAATTTCAATTGTCTCCACTATGTTCCCCATGGTTACTCAAACCACCACTTCAACAAATAACCCAACCATAAATAATGCCCAAATTTCAACATCACCAACCACCTTGTCTCACCTAACCCTTATCGTGACTTCCATACCTTCACAACCATAATCAATTTAATCATTCCTAACCCCATTTCAAAATTTGGTGGTACCCATCCTATCTACTTTCACACCTATAATTACATGATTTATTACTCACTCTTCACCTATTATAACCATGCCAATAACCTAACTTACAATAACAATATTTAACCAAAGCATGATCTCTAACCCAGTGGGATAAGCCCCTTTCATTTCTGCCCCCCAACCTATGACTCACTACCCCTATGTTGCATCAACACAACTGCAAAAATCCATGTCATACGCTACCTCTACTTCTTATCAATATCCCTGTAACTTAGGGGGGTATCTCCCAAATCAATCTTCCTCCAGACCTCATTAGGATGTCGATGGACAAGATGTCTAGTCTAGAGACATTTGTATCAGGTTTAAAGAATGTGTTATCTTATGATAAAATATGCAATGAGCCCATCCATCCTTTTGTGCTTATTCACCCTTATCCAAGCCAATCAGAACTCCCCAAATTTACTCACTTCTAGAGTAAATAGGACCCATAATAGCATTTATGACCATTTAGACATTCTTATTATTTAATAAGGCATGATGATGTGTTACTACTTCATACCTTCTCTATGTTTCTTTCAGGTGCTGCCCTAGATTGGTATAGCTCTATAATTTGGCACTCCCTTTTCTCATTTACCCAACTCCATAATCATTCCTAGACCATTTCTCTATCAACATTTCTAAAAAGGTTTCTATTATAGACATTTATTCTATTAAATAATTTGATGATGAGTCTATCATAGATTTTATCACTCACTGGAGAGGCTTAATCAATCAAATCTCTTTCTCTTTACCCAAAACTAATCTTAATGAGCTCTTCTGAAGGGCATGTCCTAAGCACATTTTGTCCACACTCTAAGTACAAACTTTCCACATATTTGATGAAGCTTTTACAATGGCATAGAAACTTGAGATCCTTGTTATAGATGAAGATAGAGTCAAGTTGTGTAGTAAGAATGCCAATTACAAATCAAATAATTCCTCTTCTTCTAAACCTTATCCTTATAACCAAAAATCTAAAGGATTCACCAATGCAGTGGTTGTTAAATCAGCTTCTTCCATAACCACAAACCTACCTAATTCCTCGACCTTACAAAATCTGACCAAGAAATTTCAAAAATGGTACGAACAAAGATAATACACTCCCATTAGGGAGTCATACACTTTCATTTTATAAAAACTATTACAAACAGGGTGCCATAACCCTTCCTTAACTCAATTATCTTATATAGTTTGATCCCTCCTATCCTATTCCTACTTGGTATAAGGAGGATGAGTTTTGTTTCTACCATCGAGTCAAAGGCCATAATTCTAATAACTATAAAACATTCAAAAATATTGTTCAATATATGCTTGATAGGGGTGATCTCATCTTCGATAACCCTAATGCACCTACTAATCAAAATATGGATGTGTTCAAATATTCTTTTCCTAACCATTCACCCAATCAAAATATTGTTCAAACTATGACTGATAACTCACGTGATCATAATATCTATATAGTCAATATGGTCTTTATTTTACCTCCAATTTGACCTCTCCCATAATAGGAGGCACTGATTTTACCTACTCCTTCCCCACAATCAGGGGATTTTATTTTGCCCATCCTTCCTCCTCAGATAGAAGAGCCTACTTCACCCATTCTACTCCTACATGAGAAAGGGCCTCCTTTATCTCTGCTTTTCCTACAAGAGGAACCTGCATTATCAATTCCTTTTATACCCATTTTACCTATCCTCTTACCATTTGAGGACCATTCTTCACCTATTCCTCACCCACATGTTAAGGGAGAAATTATACCTATGCTCTACTCCCTTGAGGAATCTTCTTCACCTACCTCTCCCCCATGCATGTGAAACCATGCCTCTTCTCCTATATCTATTTAAGAAGACCCTATTGCGGCTCTTTCTCATCTTTGGCTTGAGGTAGTAGAGGCCAATAATTTACCTCTTTCTTAATCACCTAAGCCTTATAAAGAAGAAACCATAAGGCCTGCATCAATTTCATCTAAACCTTTCTTATAGTTAGTGAGAAATCTAGAATTTATTGACTCCATGAAGCTAGATCATGTAGCATTTTGGGACTGACTTAAAAATCCTTATCCTACACAAAAAATGTCATCTTATATCTCCAATCTTCTCACTACCCTTTACCCTAAGGTCTTTAACAAAGTTAGAGCTTCTTCATTGAAATCACTAGAATCTCATCCTTTTATGTCAGCACCCTCACCCTCATAGGCATCTACCATATTAAAGTAGATCAGGTCTTTAGGAATTTACCTAGTCTCTAATATAATTCATCCATAGGTGAAATTAGATCTAACTCTCCAACTGCAAGTTGGATTTTTTTTATATGAACTAAGTAATAATTTTAAGCTTTCTATATATCACCAATCCTTCCCTCTTCCACCTTCAACTTTGCCTTCAATTTTTGTACCACATCCCTCTACTTCAGTTGGGGTATCACTGATCCAAGAAAAACTAAAGGCTAAGTCAAATCCACTATTGCCTCTACCACTTAGTAGGCCTTTCACATCTAACATCATGACACCTACCACCAAGAAAGTGTCAAAAAACATGTGGCTCCACTGCCACCTAAAAATGTGCCATGCAAAATCAAACCCATGACTCTTAAAACAAATAAGGTGTCCACCCCTATTACAACAAGTGCTAGCCCACTTTCAGGCTCTAAAATATTTTTCCTACATGAGTTGTTTTAATCCTCTACAATAACTCTTCCTCCCATTAAGCCTTATAACCCTCTTAGACTGAAGCCATCTTGGTTCAATGATACACAAGTGTGTCTATATCTTCATTCACCTGGATATGATATTAAGAGTTATAAAACTCTCATGGTAGTCATTCAATAACACTTTGATATTGGCACTCTCTTTGTTAATACTCCCATTAGCCTTCTTGATATTCCACCCATGGCATCCACAATGCCTCATACCATTCCACCTAAATTCAAACCCAAAGATGTTGTCGTACCCCCTTTGCCACCTTCTTCACCCATGTTTCAGATCAACATGGTTAATGTGACCATGCGGTCACAAAATAAAAAAGATAAAGGAAAGGGAAAGGTCATTGCCCCTTGGGCTCATCCCTTGTCAAAAGACACTCTTCCTTTGAATCACAAGATTTCCATCTTGGGTGTCCTAAAACCAACATCTTCAGAAGTTATTCAAAACTTGATGGTAAAACTTCACCAAACCCCTGTGAAAATGTTTTTATATGATTTAATCCAAAACTCACCCCAACACCATCAAGATTTTATTAGTGCCTTGCAAGTGGTTTAGGTTTAACCTAATGATCCCTATCCTCTTTTAACTTTGGTCAACTCTCTTAACACCATCTCCTTGATTTCCTTCAGTGATTCAAAAATTCTACTTCAACACCTTGAAGATGAGGATTTTACCCTTTTTATCATCGTATTTATCGATCAAAATTATGTCAAAAGATTCATGATCAATGAAGGATATATTATTAATATTATCTCCACCCATGCCTACAAACATCTATCCCTTCTCAATAATTACATGTCTCAAACAGATGTGGTACTTTGTTCCTTTAACGATACCATAGCTATTATGATGGGCATTGTCTTACATATCTATGTGGGTCCCCTCACAATTCCTAATCTCTTCTACATTGAAGAAGGAGATTTATAATTCAACAAACTACTTGGATGACCTTAGATACATGTTATGGCATGTGTGCCCTCAACTTTGCATCACTACATCATGTTTGAGCATAATGGGCAAGTGCATGTTATTATCACTGACCCTCCTCTTTTCAAAACATGAAATATGACTTATATCCCAAATGATGTTCTCATTCCATTAAATACATCATCTCTTCCCCATTATACCTCTGAAGATTCCACAAGCTCCAATACCTTGGTTACACATATACCAACAACATAAATT
This sequence comes from Torreya grandis, assembly GCA_037957365.1. Taxonomy (NCBI): domain Eukaryota; kingdom Viridiplantae; phylum Streptophyta; class Pinopsida; order Cupressales; family Taxaceae; genus Torreya; species Torreya grandis. The sequence continues at coordinate 936,463 of JARHVA010005799.1, forward strand.
CCTCACAAAGACCCCATGAAGGAAACTTTTAAGCATCTGTCACTTCAAGAATATTGTTTGTTGACACTCAACATGTTCTATACTCCACAAGAGTATGGAAAGATTTATATGCACCCTAATTATAATCCCCCTAAACTTTGAACTAATCTCATGTATGAGGGAATTGATCAAGCTCCCACTGTTGGTAATCCATCCTCTTCACCACAACCATTTACCTATAATTTCTCTTTCCTAGGCAAGCCTAGATTCACTCACACCTATCTTTATAGGTATGCCTAGAAATGGTTTGTTTTGGGTCATTACGAGTAGGGTGTTCATATGCCCATTGAATATCCCACCAATAAAACCATTAAAAATACCAAAAAGTGGTAGGGAGTGGGTTTTGATGAACCAACTAAACTCACCAAAGCTTCTCATATACCAATTATCAAAGTGCCAGTCTCTCCTTATCCACCATCACCTACTGAATCGAAGGTATCTATACCTCCTAATTCTTTTTCAATAAAAACCATCCATTTTGGCCCTCTCTCCTATCACTTGGGTAAGTAAACAAGGTCCCATCCTCCCATTCATCCTAAAATTATTGATGAAGACTCTCCCACTATCAACAATATCTAATGTCAAGATGATGATGTTATCTCACATACATGGGTGTAGATGATTCCTATATTCAATGATTTCTCCCATCTAAAACATAAGATATGTTAAATAAATCAACCATTGACATCAATTTTCCCTCTAATGATAACCCCCATGTCCTTAATATTGGTCAATCTTGAGACTCCTCTGAGCAAGCTAACTATGCCACATTTCTTAATGGTCATATCAAAACCTTCACTTCTTCTTATAATGACATGCCTGGTATCGACCCCTCTATCATCACCCACAACATTTTCACCAATTGAGATGTTAAACATATTAATTAGAAACTTCACAAAATTCATCCTCATATTGATCTCCTTGTCAAAGAAGAGTTACAATGCCTCCTTTTTATTAACTTTATTCAACCCATAGACTACCCATAATGAGTTTCCAATATTGTTCTTATCACAAAATTGATAGGAAGAATCTACATCCATAGTGACTACCATGACCTAAACCTCATTTATCCAAAGGATGACTTCCCTTTGCCAAGTATCAACTAACTTATTGATCTAACAACCATCCATGAGATGATATCACTTATGGATGGGTTCTCAGGTTACAATCAAATTTTGGTTACTCCCAAGGATCAACATGCGACAACTTTCATTACCCCATGGGGGAAGTTCTATTATTAGGTCATTCCCTTTGGTTTGAAGAATTTTAGTACCACCTACCAACATGCCATAACTTACATCTTTCATGATCTCCTACACAAAATTATGGAAGACTACGTGGATGACTTACTCAAAAAGTCTAAACTTCACCAAGATCACTTGATGATTTTCAAAATCATATTCACTCATCTCCTCTAATATAATTTTTGACTAAACCCAAAGAAATGCATCTTTGGTGTCCTTTTCAATAAGCTCTTAGGCTTTATAATTTCACTCCATGGTATTGAAGTTTACCCTGCTAAGATTCAAGCAATACTAGACATGCCTCCACCTTATAATATCAAACAACTCCACATCCTACAAGGAAAGCTTTAGTCAATCCACCACTTCATCTCTTAGTTTTCAAATCATTACTAATCCTTTCACCATCTCCTCAAAAAATATGTCTCCTTCTACTAGAATAGAGATTACTAGGAAGCCTTTGATGCACTCAAAAGGTATCTCCTTTCCCCACTAGTTCTTATTCCACCTAAGGAAAACTAGCCTTTCTACCTTTACATCTTTATAATAGACCATTCTCTGGGTGCTATGATTGTACATTAGAATGGTCACCATTAAGAACAAGTGGTTTACTACATAAGCCACATACTTATTGATTTTGAAACTCAATATACCCACATCGAAAAGCTTTATCTCGCATTGGTCTTTGTATTTTCCAAGCTCCATCATTACCTCTTAAATCACAAAAGCTACATCATCACCCATATTGATCCCCTCAAATACATGCATTCCAAGCCATATCAAAACCAACATGTAGCTTGATGGCTCATGTTCCTTACTAAATTGACTTGTAATTTATTCAAAAAAATTCTATCAAGGGTCAAATGATTATTGACAAGTTAGCTACCACCACTTCACCTGAAAACCAACCTTCAAACCTTGAATTCCCTGATGAATCCATCCTAATTCTCTCCACTAATGACATCTCTTATCTAATGAGGAAGTTCTTTGATGGGTCTAAATGTCAACGTGATGGGGGTGTGGGGGCCATCCTCATCCCTCTTGATGGAGAACCTATGCCTTTGTCATTTAAACTAGATTTTGAATGTACTAACAATATGACTAAATAAGAAGCTTTGATCTTAGGGATTCAAATGGCTATCTTCTTAGGTGTTAAATCAATAACCATTCTTGGTGACTATCAGCTCGTGGTTAATCAGGTTAATGGTTCTTACCTATGCAAAAATGAAAATTTTCAATGATATAAACATCATGTAGATATACTATTGGAATCATTAAACTCCTACCCCTTGTAAAATGTTCCTCAATCTATAAATAAGTTTGCTGACACAATAGTTTATCTTGCTTCACACATACCTTTTTCACCCTCTTCCTTAAAAATCTATGTCACTGTATATCACTTAATATTTCCCTCCTATGAATCAACTAACATCCTTTTTATAAGAAATGTAATAGACAATCCACATGACTTATGGTATAAACAACTCATAGATTACCTCTCTTTTTCTATTACCCCTTTTGGCCTCTCCAAGAATGGGAGATGTGCCTTCATGAAATGTATCACTCATTATACTATGCTAGGGGGACTTCTCTATAAGTGAGGTTTTGATGGTCTCCTCCTTAAATGCCTTACTAGTACTGAGATCCCTTTCACCATTAAGGAAGTCCATAATAGGATTTGTGGTGGACATTTCAATGGTAATATAGTTTCCAAATGTATCCTTCAACTCAAATACTATTGATCAACACTCCATCAAAGCTATAGTGATTACATTTAGTGTTGCATCAAATGTCAACAACATGGAAACCTCCTTCACATTCCAAGCCATGCCTTACAAGTCACCAAAGACTTCTAGTCATTCTCCCAATGGGGTTTAGATCTAATTGGTGAGATTAACCCTCATTCATCTCTTCATCATTGTTCCATCATTACTGCTACTGAATACTTCACCAAATGGTGCAAGTCCATTCCTCTCATCTCCACTAAAGCTGACAAAATTGTTGACTTTATCAACCATCACATCATCTATCATTTTGGAGTCCCACATAGAATTATAATAGACAATGGTAAATCTTTCAAAAATAAGACTATCTAAAAGCTTTGTGATGATTTTGGAATCAAATTAATCTTCTCATCATCATAATATCCACAAGAAAATGGATATGCAGAAGTTGTTAACAAAACCTTAACCAAAATACTTATGAAGGTAGTCAATGATACTAACAAGGATTGGCACACTCACATTCCCTTTGCTTTATGGGCTTACCGCACTAACATTTGAACCCTTATATGTGTTACACCTTTTTTTTTTGATCTATGGGACAAATGTTGTTTTGCCTCTTGAGGTTCATATTCCTTCTCTTTGCATCTCCCTACAAGACATACTTACTAATGATTACTTTCACTAAGAACATTTGTCTCAACTTGAGTTACTTGATGAACGTTGTCTCATAACCCTCAACCGCCTCCAAATCTATCAAAAGCATATCAAATGTGCTTACAATACAAACCTCAAAGAACATGATTTTAATATCAGAGATCTCATCTTAAAAGAAAATCAACATGTGATGAACATAGATAAAATCAAACAGGGAAAGTTTGCTCCTAATTGGCTTGGACCCTACATCATAACTCATAATTATGGCTCAGGAACTTATCACTTATCTTCTCTAGAAGGAAGGATAGAACCTGAGCCTTTAAATTCTTTACACCTATGACCATTCTTTTGTTAATCAATTAATGCTTCACCTCATGTTTAATTTGAGCTCATCCCTTAAACAACCCTATTACATTCATCTCCCATCCTCTTAACCCTTATTATTACACACTTCGTTAACCTATGAATTGATATGGTTTTGACCTCAAAGTGTAAAACCTATAAGCCTCTTTAGTCTTGTCCATGACTAAAGTTAAAAAAAACAAAAAACAAATGGGATACATAGATAAGTTATAATCTCTCAGGTCATGATTCCCAATGTAGAATGTTCCCTTGAAGGACATCAACATATCTTATCATTGATACTATAAATAGATTGCTCCTTTGAAGGATAGCTATTAAAAATTAAAAACAAAATCTTAGAACACACCTTGAAGGATGGCTAAGCCAAAATTTGTTATCAAGGGAAATAATGACCTAGAAGCTTCTCATATTGATTAGCTTCATATGACCTCAACACAAAAAAAATCCCACTGTAGTCTTCCCACATTGATCAGCTTACAAAAAAAGTAAAATTAAAAAAAATAAAAAATAAAAATAAAATAAAATTAAGTCATGACTTTCCCATAGTATCTCTCAGGTCACCCACAAAAGGGTAATACCATCCCCACTAAGAAGGTTACACTACCCAAACCCTCTCATTCCTTTTACCTTTTTCCCCTCATACTCTTTTAAGGGAATTTGAACTCACTTGACACAAGGTGAGTATGATGATTCTCTAAAAAATAAATGGTCAAATGATGCAAAGCATGAAAGAGGCTCATATTCACAAGCCTATTTATGTTGTGATTATGTTCTTTGCCAATATGCGAGCATCGTTCCTCTTTCTTTTCATTCCAAATTGCATGTCGATTTATCTTCTAAGATCACATCTCATAACAAGATTCAATCACCTTCACATCTTTCTACGAATCTTTGTTGATTATTAGAGTTATCTGTTTAACAAATATTATCACTCACATATCCATCTCAAGCAAAGATACTCAAATAACTACCCAAAACCATATTAAAACTAACAAACCATTGCCCATTAATCCATTTCATATAATCCCATGCAAAATACACCAAACATGCAACCATAGTTTCTCTAAACAATAATAAATAGGAAACCTATCAAGCCTATGCCATTTATTTTAAGCATACACCATCACAAATATGGAAAAATACTAAGAATAAGCTAACTAATCAATGATGCATATACCATCACACATATGGTAAATGCTAGTCTAACTCAACTAACATGATCAAAATTAACATAACATAAACATCCACACCATTATAATAACTTTAACATCATCACCATCACATAAACACATCTCAAAATAATAAACTTTCGTGTGTGTGTGTGTGTGTGTGTGTGTGTGTGTGTGTGTGTGTGTGTGTGTGTGTGTGTGTGTGTGTGTGTGTGTGTGTGTGTGTGTGTGTGTGTGTGTGTGTGTGTGTGTGTGTGTGTGTGTGTGTGTGTGTGTGTGTGTGTGTGTGTGTGTGTGTGTCTGTGCATGTGTCTGTGCGTGTGTCTGTGTGTGTGTCTATGTGTGTGTGTGTGTGTTGAATATGAATGTAAGTCCATGAATCATATTAGTATCATCTCTCTCTCAAAAATTACATCTATCATCTTTGGCTCATAGGCCAGTGTGTATACAACATATATAACAACATCAAAAATATCATCTAGCCCTCAGACTACTCAAGGCTATAATCATGGTCATGAAGTAGTAGTATCATCACCACCCTCTACCTGTCTACATCTATATGAGCTAAAAGTTATGGCATGTGTCACTAATCTCTCCTAATTTCTAGCCTTAGAATACCTTTGAATCTATAGGAACTACCTGATAGCTCTCTCATAGTATGTAATTACATCTAAAGAAGTGTTGTACCTCACTAGAGATATAATCTATGGTGGACCCATCAAACCTACTGTAGGACCATATATTGGTCCCTATGTTGGAGGAGAAGTAGTCTATCCTACTACTCTCAAATTATCTCTCTTTTTTATTAGTGTAGTAACCTAGCCCTGTAATGCCCCAACCTATCCCTAAAATATCATAACTTGCCCTTGTAAGACCAAAACATATGCATGTATTATATCTTGGGCCTATATAGATACATCTTAGGCTTTTATGACTTCATCTCTCTCTGTCATCACTCCCTACAAATCTGGTGGTGGCCTCTTGACCTGAACCATAAGAAGCAAACCTATACACCATGCAAGATAAGATACTATGAATCCAAGATCTACCACAACCAGGCCTGCTAGCAGCTCTTCAAAATCTAGCCCATCTATCTCTTAGGGAAAAGGTAAGGGTGCCTCTATATCATCCCTCTTATATAGAGGAAAGGAAGGAGGCATGTCTTATAACAAGCCAAACTATCTCTTGCCCCATCTACGGGTGTCATCTCTTACTCTCCAATGCATCTCCCTATGACCCATAACATGATCTATAAACTGACAAGCTGCTCTACCTATTCTCTAAATATAGGGTATATCAAGTATGGCCTCTAAATAATATCTATAGGAATCAGTCCATCTATCATACACCTATAATAATTAATGTCCCACACTATACCATCTACTCATGTCTGGGCTATACCCTTTCTCCACCATCTAAACCTAACCCTGAAACTAGTTGCAATCATCATGGGTAGCCCTAATGGCCATGTCACCATGATGTGCTCATATGCCCAACAATGGATTAAATTCTTGATGTATAAATTGTACCATCACCATAGCCTCAAACCCCACAACTCTCTATATAACTATGTAATAAAAGCTGGACCCCATCCATACTCTTTCTATTTCTCAACCATCTATGCTAACACACCTATCAACATAATTGGAAATCTTCCCCCATCTATATTTAGAAGTGCATATATTGTAATCCCTGTCATAATCAAGATACTCAACTAGTGTTACTCCTCATCAGTAGTGTATAGTGTCTCATAAGCAAATCTCATTGAGTGATATGTCACCTCACTAACATGCTCTATAAATAATGTAGCCATGTGAATATCATGCTCCTCTCTCGCATATGAGAATATCTCCTCACCCTGGAGTGGTAACCATAAAATCTTGTAAACATCCTCTAATGTCACAGTCAACTCCCTAGTAGGCAAATGGAAAGTGTTGGTGGTGTGATCTCACCTCTCTATCAAAGCTATCATCAAGCTACCATCACATTTAACCTAACAATATCATCACACTCCTCTTAACATTACATTTTTGTGTGCTCCCACTCATCTATGGTGACATCAATCCTCATCCTCATCAATAATGTAGGTAGTCAATCTCATAATGTCAACTCATACCTAGCTTGCATTGACACACACAAACCTTAAGTCACATAATTTCCAATATAAAACTCCACCCTTTTTCCCTTCTCTTTGGGAGAACTACATAGGCTTGAGGCCCTTATTTGGGTTCTTCTGAGGTTATCTCAATCATATACCCACCTATCTAACATGTTAACCCACATAAGCCTTATGCCCAATTGCCTATCTCTAAACCTTAGGCTGAAGTACCTATCTTTAAACCCTAGGCCCAACTACCTATCTTTTAACTCTAGGCCTCATGGCCTATATCTAAAACTCTAGGCCCTACAGCCTATATTTCACACCCTCAAACCCATGACCTATCTTTTAATCCATAGGTCCCATGACCTATTTCAACCTACCTTATCTTGAGCACTTCCCTTAACAAATTTTTAACCATACCTCACCCTTTTTCCCTATGTATTGGGAGAATTACATTGGATTGAGGCCCTCACCTAGGCTATATAGGTAACACTCAGTCAATACAAGGTCTTCTAAGGCTATCTTGGCCATTAGGCTCATCGACTAACTCAATTGGGGATCCAAAATTAGCCTTTTCTTCCTATTTGGGTGTTTTTTTCATGAATGACATCAGTTTTATATGTTGATATCAGTGTTGGTTATTAGCTGACATCGGTGAGCCCCACCGACATCAATTATTGATTCAACCCTAGGGTGAAATAACCCACCTCTAAATTTAGGTTTTTTCTTAAAACCTACCCCCAACCCCTAATAAATTCTAAGCTTTAGTTAGACACCTAACTCCAACCCAATAATTCACTTTCAACTAAAGCAATATGTCATCCCTTAACCCACTACATAATAATCTATTGTGCATTGAAGTTTACATAAATCAACATAAAGTGAAATGTGTCCTTATAAACAATGGATTAGGTCTAAACATAGTGTCTCTAAAGCTCATTAAGCTTATAGAGTACACTATGAAAAGTCTTCAAGTAAAAATGATAACCATTAAAGCCTATGATAATGAGGAATGAGAATCACAAGGCACCATTTGTTTGCTAGTTATCCTTGGGCCCTTGACCCATGATACACTTTACCACATGCTAGATCTCAATTTGTCATATAATATGCTTTTGGGTATACCTTGGCTACATAAAATTTGTGTCATCCCATTGGCATTTCACTAATGTATCAATTTCTCACATTTAGGGATAGAAGTTTGTATACTAGGAGATTTGCACCCATACTATCACTACAAACACCTAGAGGCTGAGTTCAAGAGTTATAACTATCATTTCAGTATGAATCCAGTGGCCAAGAAGGATAAGGGAAAAATAATACTCCTTGATTCTCTATAGGATAACTACATTGATCCTTTTACCATTGATTTCCTTTCCCACATGCTACCTTCTAAAATATCTAATCATTATACCATCTCATCCAATGGCTTGGGACAATATTTAACTCATGATACCTTTCATATCATAAACCTTCCACAAAACCCAAAGTCTTTTGGAAGACCTAAAGCCAAGTTATTTCATCCAAAATGGAAACAAAAGGGAAAAGGTAAAGGACTTGTCATGTTTATACCAGCATTTAGCCTAGAGCAAGACCCTCTTGAATGGGATGAATCATAGTTGTATAATGACAAGTAGGTTGATTGTTACAAGAATACAAAGTATTCTATTCCTAATAAGATCATGAAGAATCAAGACTATGTAGGAAGAGGCCTTAAACCAAATCAACGAGGCACACTCGAGCCAATTTCCATGACCAGATATAAAGAGCCCTATGGACTTGGATATAAACTACCTGGAGGTGACCCCATATACCTTAATCATGTTCCATCAACATCGACTAGTGATGATGATGTTGATAGTGAAGTAGAGTCTGATCATAACCTTTTTGATGACCTAGTTGAGACCAACCTATTTAACCCTCATTTTTTGTACCCATAGCTCAGTCATTCATCATAACCCATTACCATTATATTATCCCTAGCTGATAGATTGGGACCAATAAGAATCCATCGTGTCAATTGATGAGTTCCAAAATGATGAGATTTTTTTTATTTTCTTGACCTTAGAGTTAATATTATATTAGGGGACCATAAATTAGGGTTCTCAATCAAGTTAGATATTGAAGCCTATTTTGAAGAGTGAGTGAACACCCTTAGCCAAAATTAACTAATTAAAGCATTGAGGTTCCAATGTGAAAACCTATTAGAGACACTTTTTGACTAGGGTAAAAGTAAATAAAAAGACTAGTCTAGTGGTGAAAACTTATTTCAAGTGCCATCAGATGGGGGTGTTCAACCTTCTTCAAGCATATCTTTGGAGACCACCAATAATGAACTTGTCTTTGAGTCTAAGTTCAATTTTGAGGAATAACAAGATTTTGATTTAATCATTTAAGAGTTTCTAAGAGTATTTATTACATGTCCAAACCTCCCATTAGGAGACTCTGATTCATCATGCCTAGGGGAACTCAAAGAGCAAATCCTATTAGAGGACTCTAATGTTTCCAACTAGTTCAAATCATTACCCACTATCCTTGAAGATAGTTTGAATCTTCTAGTGGAGGATACAATAGAGGTTAACATCAGGTCCTTAAACTACCCAAAGTGGATCCATTTAGGCACTTCCCTTACTAAGAAGGAACATGAAGTCTTTACAACCCCTTTTGAGGGGATTTGTAGATATATTTACATGGGCATATTCTAACATGCTAGGTTTGGACCCCACCTTGGTTCTGTACCACCTTTTGGTCAATCCTGATGCCAAACTAGTAAAACAAAAAGTTGCATAATATGAATCTTTGCATTGTTGTATTAGTGAAGAAAGAGTTAGAAAAACTATTAGAATCAGGATGTATTTGGTTGATTGATTATTTAGAGTGGATCTCTAATATTGTGCCAATTAGCAAAAAGCAAGAAGGGATCATAATCTATACTAATTTTCATGATATAAACAAAGCTTTCCCTAAGGATGACTTTCTATTATCAAACATTGACATGATCATTGAATCCATAGTGGGTTATGAAATTATTTCATTAATGGATGGATTTTTAGGGTACAACTAGATAAAAATAGCACCAAAAGACCAACACAAGAGAGCATTCACCACTATATAGGGAACATTTTGTTATTAGGTTATGTCATTTGGTCTTAATAATGCAAGGGCTACCTATAAAAGAGCCATGACTATCATATTTCATGATATGATTCATGGCATTATTGAAGACTATGTCAACAACATTCTTGGCAAATCAAAAACCAAGGCCAATCATCATGCAGTGCTATGTAGAATATTTGAAAGACTGCATGAGTATAAATTCAAACTTAATCCTAAAAAGTGTGTCTTTGGAATCACATTAGGCAAATTTCTAGGATTCATTATGTCTCATCAAGGCATTGAAGTTGATCCAGCCAAAGTCTAATCCATAATAGAGATGAAGCCACTGACTACTTTAAAGCAGATTTATAGTTTATAGGGCAAGATCTAGTCTATATGATGCTTCATATCATAATTGGCTGACAAATGCCATCCTTTTATGCATATTATAAAAAGGCAATCATTTTTCATAAGGATGATCATTGATAGACAATTTTTTATAAACTAAAGGACAATCTAGTGAATCTACCTATTTTATTGCCTCTTATTCCAAGAAAACCATTCTTATTGTATCTATCAACTACTGACAATGCACTAGGGGGCACTTTTGGCTCAACATGATGATAATAGAAAGGATCATGCCATGTAATATTTAAGCCATACACTTCTCATGTATGAACACAATTATACACTTGTAGAAAAAGCCTATTTAGCCATGGTCTTAAAAATAAAACCATGGTTATTTCAAAAGTATATCCACTCAAGTATTTACTATCTAAAACATCTTTACAAGGCCACAAGTTCAAATGGATCATGCTTATCAGTGAGTTTGACATCAAATACCTCAACCAAAAAGCCATTAAGGGGTATGTTCTAGAAAATTAGCTTGCTAAATCACCCCTACTGATACAAATCCATTCACATTCCAATTTCCTGATGAATCCATAATGACCATCATTGACACACCTCTCAAGAAGTAGCATTAGAATTTGCATTTTGAAGGATCATTCACAACACATGGATTAGGGTTAAGCCTTTTATTTATTACACCATAGGGGGATGGAATCCCTAAATCATTCAAGATCAACTTTCCTTATACCAACAACATGGTTGAGTATGAAGCACTTTTTGTAAGACTTAGACAAGCAGTACAATGGAACATATCTCATTTCAAGGTCTATGGTGATTCTTAGTTAATCATGAATTAGGTTACAAACCAATTTCAAACTAAGGATGAAAAATTGGTTTTATATAAGGCCATGGTTAACACTCTCAAGTGGTAGATTACTAACATTCTATTTGAACATATACCAAAGGTCAGTAACAAAATTGTAGATGTTATTGCTATTATTGGATCTTTGATTTGATAAATAGACATAGTTAAAGAGTATTAGTTTCTTGTCAATAATTTATTATCACCAACTCATGAACCTTAAACTATATTGATATTATTAGTCCTAGCTTTATCTGGTACTCAAATCTTTATAACTACCTCCACAACCAAATTATACCACCTGACCTATCTTTAAAAAAAATCCAAAGCCTTCATCTACCAAACCACTTATTATACCTTATTTGGATAAACCCTTTATTATTGTAGTTTTGATATAACTCTTCTTCATTATTTAACCTTGATAAAATATACACTTCACAAAGGAGTATGTGGAGCCCACACTATCAGGGTAGTCCTATCCAAAATTCTCTTTTGTACTAGTTACTATTGGCCCATGATGGATGCATATGCAGTTGTATATGTAAAGAAGTGTGATAAGTGTCAAAGGCATGCCAATATAATTCATGCCCTAGCCAAGACTCTAAAACCAATGTTGACACCATGGCCATTTACTAAATGGGGCCTTGATCTCATTATAAATATCAATCCCACCTCATCTAATGGTCATAAACATATCCTTACCACCACTGAATATTTCACTAAGTGGGTTGAAGCTATACCCCTCACTTACATGACTAGAAAAAAAATCCAAGTTTATTTTTAACAACCTCATTTGCTGCTTGGTATCCCCTCTAACATTATATCTGACAATAAAGGATCATTTAAGAACAAAGATGTCAAGAAGCTATGTACTAAATATAACATCACATAACATTTTTATATGGTATATTATCCTCAAGGTAATGGTAAGGCTAAAGTATTGAAAAAAACCATTTTTAACATTCTCAAAAAGATTTTTTATGATGTCAGTCATGACTAGAACCTTCAAATATTTTGTACCCTTTGGGCATATCATACCCTTTAGGCATATCATACCAATCATCATACACCCATTGGAGCCATTCCATATTCACTTTTATGGTATTCAGGCCATTATTCCCATTGATTTTGAGTTTTTGTATCTATGCATCTCCTTCAAGCATTTCTTAGATGAAAATGACTATTGAGTAGCTCACCAGTAAGAGCTAGAGTTACTGGGTGAGAAATGCATGGATACGATGAACAATATTCAAGCCTATCAGAACCAAATTTCAGGCCACTATAATTGATGCATGAAACATAAATAATTTAAACTTAGTGATCTTGTCCTTAAAGAGAACTAAAATAATACCATGGCTAAAAAAAAGAATAAAGGTAAGTTCAAACCCAACTGGGTTGTTCCTTTCATCATTATGGAAAATTATAGAATATGAGCATATAGGCTTACCACACTAGATAGACACAAACTTGATGAGTTGAGTGTATTTTCAATAAGGACCATTTCAAGTTGTACCATATTATCAATCTTCTTTACCATCCTATCACGTTACCAACCTATCACTTTCCCTATTGCTTATCTATTTTACCATACCTTCCCCATAAAACAAGTTAATTTTTCCCTCCCTAATCAGCCCTATGACCTTGGTTCTATTCCATTCTTTTTAGATCCATATTCAACAAAAGGATTCAAATTCAGTTTCAGCTGTCATTTCACACATTCTAGATAAAAGAAGTATTTTGGAGTAGTAAGATAATAGTTTGGCAGTTGAATCTTTCATTTCTTGTTTTGTTCTCTTTCATTGCCTTGATATTAATTATAATCACTTATTAGAAAATTAGTCTCACTAACTTGTGTCATTTTATTCTAGTTATAATTGCCTATAATAAAATTAGTCCCATTAACCTATATCATTGTATCCTAGTTATAATTACCTATGGGCAAACTAGGGTAAACACTTATTTATTGTGCCTTGACCATATCAACTAGCCATTTCTTATGCCATAGTGTGCCCTTATACCAACTATGCTTATTTTGTTTGAATCGGTTGCTACAATAGTCATCTTCCTCTATTGAAGGGAAAATCTACATTGACTTGAGGTCCCATCCTAAGACTATGTAGGTGTGAACTAGGAATTTGACTAAAGAGAGATGCTAGTATCTTGTTAGTGACAAAATGAAATCAAATTGAAAAACCAACACACTAACTAACATACATCTCTAGGCCTAATTACTTGGTTGAGCTCAGTTAACAATACTAGAATGGAAACACAACTAAAACATGAAAGAGAACAAATCTTTTACCTCCCTTGAATACTCCAAATTAGCTTGTAATAGTGGCTTGCTCGGCTTGTGCTCATTAAGTCTTTATCAAATGAGGCTTAGCTATCTCCTCTTCTCCTTGCCACCTTGTGGCTTTGGCTTGGCTTGGCTTGCTTTGGCTTGACTCAATATTTGGAAATTATAACACTAATTTTAATGGCTTTTAGAATTATTTTTGCATTATAACTTTGCATTATCTAAGCTTAAAATTCATGTGGCAAGGCCTCCTATTTATAGATTTTTGCAAATGGATAGAATTAACCTGAACAATCCATCTCAAGATTGAGATGTGTGTTAAAGGATTAATATAATTTTGAAATTAAAATTCATAAATAGGATCATCAATATTTGGGATAGAGGAGCAATTAAGAGGCATGGAGGGCATTGATGAGGCATGGGAGGCATGAATCCTGATATTTGTGGTATTTATGGCCTAGGGATGTCTTCCGAAGAAATGATGTCACCTAATGATGTAGATATTCAATATTCATTTATAAAAATAAGCGTCCAACAAGTTTCCCTAGAATTCTTAATTAGGATCTAATTTTGTTTAATTAGCTCTTAAGCATGATTAAGCACTTTGTGTAGAAATCACTTAAATTGATTAGAATGCCTTATTATTGGTCCAAAATTTGATTGGATTGGAATTAAAAGTCAATGTCAGATGAATTGGATCCATTATCCCATTTAGGATGTTGTCAGCACAAAATAACAAAGGCACATGTCCTATATAATAAATTTGATAAAAAAAGAGCAATCCAGAGTACCCAGGTACAAAATTCAAATTTTGACCCAAAATGATTTTATTAAAGTTAGTTGGTCCATAAATTGCACTACCCCATTTAGGGATACCCTGGCTAAAATTGGCACTTGACTATATCATATTTAAATCTTTTAATTTGCTTTAGTGTTTTTAGGCCAAATTGCGCATTTTAGGTGGAAATTGGTCAAAAGCCTAGTTGAAGGTTATCGATGGCTAGATTTAGGTGTCTATAATTTGTCCTATTTAAGAAGGCATTGCAAGCTATAAGTACAGTAACATCTTCTCAAATAATGAAAAGGTCATATATGCCTACAACTATAATGATGATAAACTTATTGTATGATTCCCCCTCGAGGGAATGGTTGGTACACATAGGTTGGCAAATATCCCCTTGAAGAGAAAGAAGCAAAATAAGGGGGCCAAAGAAAAGAAAGATGATGAGATGAGAACACAATGATTTTAAAAAAGCAGTCAAAATCACTGAGAATTTAAGTGAGATGGTGTAAAATGGTTTTCCCAAAGGTTGTTATAAGCATTGTACCCGAATAGTGGCAACATGGTATGATAACACAATGATTTACCCAAAGGTGGTTATAATCATTGAGAAGATCCATATGCCCCAATTAGGATAGACAAAAAAGATAATAGCATGCCCTTGTATGGGAAGAAAAATTAAAGTGGTGAAAACACACTAATTTTCCCAAAGGTGGTTATAATCATTAAGAAATGTAGGTGGGATAGTGTGTAATGATTTGCCCATAGGTGGTTATAATCATTAGACCCCGATTATGGAAAACATGATTGATCAACTGATTGATGATGGTAAATTAACACAAAGGGTAATGATGAATTAAAAAAAACTACTAGTAGGGAGATGCTCATCCAAACTAATAAAGGTTGAAATTTTTTCATGGTTAATTACTCTATTTGGGATATGATTGGGATTGAATCAAGATGTGGTACTGAGGAGATGTCGATGCCACCATTGTTGAATAGATTTATTAAAGTTGAGTTTTGTTGTAGCACGTGTCAATAGGCATCATGGTATAACATCATGAGGACTTTGATGAAATATGCATAAGGACTTACTCCCGTAATCTAATATTCAATAAAAAATAATGCATCAATGATAGAAACCATGATGACAATGTAAACATATAAATATTAATGGATTCAATTTTAAGTGTGGATAAGGAATCACCCAATGAACACATAAACTGAATCAATGTAACACTTTTGAAAACAAACAAACAGGTAGACAAACAAAATAAGTAAAAATAAATAAACAAACAATTCAATAGAAACCATACAAACATTGCCCCTAGAAAATATGCAACAACTTAACAATTAAACAAAATTAGGGAATAGAAGAAAAGGAAGGGGGTGTTCGAGATATCTCTAGATGCACTAGGCAAGTGGATGCTATCTACATAGTTCCATGGACATAATATCTAAGAAAAACTTCTGACCAAATGTAGTTCTCCTAGGAAATAGGAAGAAAATGATAACTGGTGAAAAAAATAGAATGGATGTGAGAGAAGAATAAAAATGGTCCTGAAAAATAGAAAGTGTGTGAGAGAAAAAGGCCAAAAAGGATGGGGAAACTAAGAATCAAGCGTTTGGTTTGTAACTTAGCAAGGGTTCCTAGAATCCTTAAGGCTAAGAAGTGGTTAGTGTTTTTTTGTTTTTTTTGACAGTTTTACAAATGTTTTTAGAATTTTTGAAGTATCTCAACTCGATCAAGAATGATGAGATGCTAAATGGTTCAAGCTTTCAAAATGGAAATAGTGTTTAAACTTAGGTTACTCTCAAAATGATGAGAGCATTCAAACATAGGTTGCTCACAAAATGGTGAGAGTGTTCAAACTTGGGTTTTTCACAAAATGGTGAGAGCATTCAAATTTAGGTTTCTCATAAAATGGTGAGAGTGTGGTGGAAAGGGTGATTGAGTTGACCTCAACAAGTATTGATCACTAACTACAAAGTCCCAAAGTAGGACCTCAAGTCACTATAATTCTATTGTTACAGTAGAAGAACCTAACTAGCATAGCCATCAATTCAAACAAAATGGTAAGTTGGTACATAAAGGCTCAATAAACAAATGTTTCCCCTAGTTTACCCATAGGCGGTTATAACTAGGACACAACATAGATCAATGGTACTAATTTTTCCAAAGGTAGTTATAATTAGTAGCAAGACCAATGATAAGAAAGGAAAAATAAATGAAAGATGTAATTGCTGAAAATTCTATCATATTTCTCCAAAATACAAGCTATGTCTGAAGTACTTGAAAAAAATGATGAAACCAATCAAATTATTTAGTGTTAAAATGGTGTAACTAATGGATAAACCAAGGTCAAATGGGCTAGGTAGATAGGATTTAGAATATTCCTAATGGATAGAATAGAATGGTAAAGTGGATGTAATGGGATAAGAGCAATGACAAGCATGATATTTGTATAAAGAAGAAAAGTGATAAAATATCAAAATTGAAATGGTCCTTGTAGATAATACACCATAAAACTCAAACATAGTACCACTTAAGGTCAATAATATTCATCATCTCAAGAAGTTCCTCTTCATCTGGTCTGGTGAACATGTATGCTCGATCCATAATCTATAGTAATGATGAAAGACCCTATCTAGTTTGGTTTGAATTTACCTTTATGCTTCTTCTCATCCATGGTTTTTTTAAGAACAAAATCACCAAGTTTAAATGTTCTATACTTGGCACACCAATTGTAGTGGCCTTTCAGTTGATTCTGATATGCCTGAAGATTATTGAGTGTATCTATGCTTTTTTCATCAAGCAAGTCTAGCTCTTGTAGGTGGGTTACTAGATGGTCATGATCATCTAGGGCATGCTTGAAATATATGTGCATTGAAGGTAACTCAACCTCAATGGGAAGAATTGCTTTAGTACAATAAACAAGTGAATATGGAGTAGATCTTGTGGGGCTATGGTGATTGGTACGATATGCTCAAAGGGAATGAAATATCTATAGGTGCTAATCATAACCGACATTATTGACAATATTTTTGAGAATATTGACAATGGTTTTATTCAATGTTTTAGCCTGGCCATTACCTTGAGGGTAATATGCTATAAAAAAATGTTGTGTGATGTTATATTTGGTACATAGCTTGTCAACATCCTTGTTCTTTAATGATCTTCCATTATCAAATATAATTTTAGAGGGGATAATATAGCATCAAATGAGATGGTTAAAGATGAACTTTGAAATTTTCTTTCCAATCATGTGAGGGGTATAGCTTCAACTGACTTAGTGAAATATTTGGTGGTAGTAAAGATATGTTTATGGCCATCAGATGAAGTGAAGTTTATCTTCCCAATGAGGTTGAGTCCCCATGTAGAAAATGTCCATCGTGTCAACATTAGTTTCAAAGTTTAGGCTAAGACATGAATTAGATTAGCATGCTTTTGACATTTTTCACACTTATTTACATATGAAATTGCATCTACATCCATCATGAGCCAATAATAACCAATATGCAATCTTCAATGAGATCCACATACCCCTTCATGAA
This sequence comes from Torreya grandis, assembly GCA_037957365.1. NCBI lineage: Eukaryota > Viridiplantae > Streptophyta > Pinopsida > Cupressales > Taxaceae > Torreya > Torreya grandis. The sequence goes on from JARHVA010005799.1 coordinate 954,695, forward strand.
CTTCTCTTAATGCTAGTGTAGACTCTATCAAAGTTAAATAATGAAGCAAAGTTACATCAAAACTATGATGATAAAGGGTAGATCTAAGTAGAATATAATGAGTGGAGTGATGAATAAATGCTTTGATTTGTTTTTGAGATAAGCTAGGTGGTATAACTTGGTCATGAAGGTAGTTATAAAGGTCTAAGTATCAGATAGAATTAGGACCAACAATATCATAAATCATTGTAATGTTCAAGGTTAATTAGCTAGTGCAAAAAAATTCTCAATAAAGAACTGATATTCTCTAGCTTTGTCTATTTGTCAAATCAAAAAACTGATAGTAGCCATGGCATCTACAATTATATTACTAGCCCTCAGTATATGCTTAAGTTGGATATTTGTAATTTATTGTTTTAAGGTATCAACCATAGCCTTATATGGAACCAACTTGTCATTTTTGGTTTGGAAATGGTCTGTGACTTAATTAATGATTAACTGAGAATCACCATAAACTTGGAGATGAGATATGTTCTAGTGTAATACCTATCAAATTCCTATGACAAGTGTTTCATATTCGACCATGTTTTTTGTATAAGGAAAATTAATGCTAAATGATTTAGGGATTAGATCCCCCTATGGTGTAATAAATAAGAGGCCTTCCCTTGATCCATGTGCATTAAATGAACCATCAAAATACAAAATCTAGTGCTTCTCCTCAAGAGGTTTTTCAATGATTGTCATTATGGATTCATCAAGAAATTAAAATGTGGGGAGTTTTATGTCTGTTAGGGGTGCTTCAGCAAGTTGATCTATAGGGACCTATCCCTTGATTGCCTTCTGATTGACATACTCTATGTCAAAATCACTAAGAATCATGATCCATTTGGCCATTCTACCTTGTAAATATATTTTACATAGTATATATTTGAGTGGATCTAATTTTTAAATGATCATGGTCTTATTGTTCAACATGTAATGGTGTAGTTTCTAAACTATGAAGGCCATGGCTAGACAAGATTTTCCAATAGGTGCATAGTTGTATTCATATGTGACCAAGGTATGGATTAAGAAGTATACTACATGATCTTTTCTATTTTTATCATGTTGATCCAAAAGTTCCCCCAGGGCATTGTTAATAGCTGGTAGATACAACAAGAACAACTTTCCTGACATTGGAGGTAAAAAAATAGGTGGATTAGCGAGATAGTCCTTGATTTGTTGAAAATATGTTTGGCAGTGATCATCCTAGTGAAATGCAACCCCATTCTTTAAAAGATGTATAAATGGATGACACTTATTTTCTAACTAAGAGATGAAGTGTCAGATTGACTGGATCTTACCTTATAAACTGTAGAGTTACTTCAAATTGGTTGGTGCTAACATCTTGATTATAGCATAAACTTTGGTTAGATTGACTTCAATGCCTCTAAAAGACATGATGAATATAATTAATTTGCATGAGGTTTTTCCAAACACACATTTATTTAGATTGAGTATAATTTTGTACTCCCACAATCTTTTAAATATCCTATGTAGCATTGTTAGATGGAAGGCCGTAGTCTTTGATTTTCCTAATATGTCATCGACATAATCTTTAATAATAACATGCATCATATCATGGAATATGATGGTCATGGCCTTTTGATATGTAGCTCCAACATTATTAAGGCTAAATGGCATTACCTAATAATAAAATGTTCCCCATGGAGTGGTGAATGATGTTTTATGTTGGTCTTCTAGTGTTATTCTAATCTGGTTGTATCCTAAAAATCCATCCATGAGTGAAAGAATTTAATAACTTACTATGGATTTAATGATCATGTCAATATTAGGTAATGAAAAGTTGTCCTTAGGGCAAGCTTTGTTGATGCCTTAAAAATCAGTATAGATTCTGATTCCTTTAGGCTTTTTGCTAATAGGTATAACATTAGATATCCATTTTAAGTAGTCAATGGATCATATACAACCTACTTCTAAGATTTTTTCCAACTCTTTCTTGATCAAAATAGCAATGTGAAGATGCATCTTACACATTTTTTTTCACTAGTTTGGTATCAAGATTGACCACAAGGTGGTGTAGAAATAAGTCAGGGTCCAAACCTAGCATGTCAGAATAAGCCCATGCAAAGATATCTACAAATTCTCTTAGCAGAGATATAAAGACTTCATGTTCCTCCTCAATAAGGGACATGACTAATTTTATCCATTTTGGGTCTGATGGATTTCTATGTTTACCTCTATTATATCTTTGACTTGAAGGGTCAGACCATCTTATAGGATAGTAGGCAAAGACTTGAACTATTAGACTATATCAAGATCCTCTATTAGGAATTTCTCTTCATCTTATCCTAGGCATGATGAATCTGAGTCCTATAATGGGAGATTTAGCCATGTGACAAAAATAGTAAAAAATTTCTAAATAATTTGATCAATGTTTGCTACTCAAAACTGAACTCATATCCATAGGCAAGTTCATCTTTGGTGTCCTCCTAGTCTAAATTTAAAGAAAAATAAACACCCTCATCTAATGGCACCTGAAATAGGTTTTCACCACTATACTGGCCTTTATCTTTACATTTTCCCTAGTCATAAAGTGTCTCAAAGATTTTTTCACTTTATAACCTCAATGTTTTATTTTTTTGCTTTTGGATAAGGCTGTTCACCTACTCTCCAAAATAGGCTTCAAGATCCAATGTGATTGAGAATATTGATTTATGATCTCCCAATGGAATGTTGTCTCTAAAGCCTATAAAATCACAAAATGCCTCATCATTTTGAAACTCATCAATTGGCAAACTAGATTCTTGTTGGTCTCAATCTATCAGTTGGGGATAGTATAGTGGCAATGGGTTACTACGAATGACCAACATAAGGGTATAAATGGAATGAGAGGTAAACAAGTTGGTTTGGTCTAGGTCATCAAAGATGAGGCTATGATGGGACTCTGCTTCACTATCAACATAATCATCACTAGTTTTTGGTGATGGAACATGAATAAGATATGTGGGGTCATCCCCAGGAAGTTTAAATCCAAGTCCATAGGGTCTTTTATATTTGGTCATAGAAATTAGCTCCACCATTCCTTTTTGGTTTGGTCTGAGGCCTCATCCTTCATAGTCTTAACTCTCCATGATCTTAATGGGAATAGGATATTTTGCACTTTTATAAAAATCAACTTGGTTATCATTGTACAACCATGATTCATCCCCTTCAAGAGGGTATAGTTCTAGGCCAGATGTTGGTACAAACATGACATGTCCCTTATCTTTGTTCTTTTGTTGCCAATTCATGTGTGGAGTAACTTTATGTCATCTAAATGCCTTTGGATTCTAAGGAAGATTATCAATATGGAAGGTTTCATGGGTCACAGATTCCACTAGGACATTATCTTAATGGTGAAATAATTGGAAGCTTCAGGAGGCAGTATGTGGGAAAGAGAATCTAAGGTATTAGGATCTATGAAATTATCCTATGGAGGATCAATAAGTATGGCCTTTCCTTTATCATTCTTAGAACTTGAATTCATGCTATATTGATAATTTTAACTTTGAAACTCAACCTCAAGGTGCTTGCAATGCTCATATGGGTGCAAATCTCCTAGAATATTTACTTTCATCCCTGAGTGAGAGAACTTGATACATTAGTGCAACATTAATGGGACTTCATGAATCTCTTATAACCAAGGCCTTCCTAAAAGCATATTATATGATAAATCAAGATCAAGCACATGGAAAATTGTATCATGGGTCAAAGGCCCAATGATAATTGGTAAGGTAATGGTGTCTTATGATTATCTCTCATGATTATCATAGGCTTTGATAGTTATCCATTTTGGCTAGAGATATGTCATTGTGTACCAAAGAATCTTGATAAGCTCTAGAGACACTATGTTGAGGCTTGATCCATTATCTATAAGGACATGTTTCACTTTATGCCACTTTATATAAACTTCTATGTATAATGGATTATTATGGAGCTGGCCAAGTGAAGACATATCACTTTGGTTGAATGTGACTTTTTGGGTTAGAGCTAGGTGTCCAACCAAAGCTTGAAATTTATCAGGGGATATGTCATTAGCAATAGTGGATTGGGTTAAGAAATCATTTAAAATATTCTTTTGGATTGTTGACATTCACAATAAATCTAAAATAGAGATCTGTGTTGGTGTCTTTTACAATTGTTCCACAATATCAAACCTTTTGTCTTGGTCAATGGTGAATGGTTTATTTTGAGGCTAAATGTTTGGTTGGATAATAATCAAAGTAGTAGATGGTGGTGGGCCTGGGATTGTAATTTTCAACTTTTGAGTTGTGATTTCATAATTAAGATTAGATGATGGACAATGATTACTAAAAAATGCTAGAATGATGTGCGACTAGATAGGATAAGTCTTGATTTTTGGTGCACTTGTATGTGGTCACATGGCAAGGGTTAGTTATTGGTATAAGATTCAAAAGTGGAAGTCCCAATTCACTGGTTCACTTGTGTGTAGTCCCATGTCAAAGAAGAATTATCCATGTAATTTGGTTGAGTGGTATTATTTATCAATTGTCTAGATTGATTAGTGCTCAGTCTAGGATTAATGGAGATGGTACTAATGTTACCCCCTACAATATGACCTACAACTCTGTTATAGTCATGTGAAATTGCATGGTAGGTTTTTTGGTTATTACCTTTGTGACCTTGTTTTTTTTTCCATTGTTCTGACATTATGGGTTTTGCTATTAATTCTACTGATTCTACTTGTTCAACCTTTGATTTTGATACTCTTGATTTTACTATTGTAGTAGATGGTGTTGTTGTGGTTGTTGATTATTGTGTTGATATTGAGTGTTATGTTGGGGAAAAGGTTTTTGATAAATATGAAGAGTTTTATTAGAGGTGGAATCACCATTATCCAATGTTATCTCTCCATTATTCAACATATTCTTAATCAAATGCATGATTTATGCACATCTTCATAAATTATGTTTATTGACCCGATGATATTCAAAAAAATCATTTTCATGCTACCAGTTAGGATGAAGAATGCCTCATGGATAATGATTTCGTATAGGCCAACTAATTATATTAGTAGTGGAAATTTTGTGAAATATAGACTCAATAGGCTCTCCCAGGTCACTAAAGACATGATGAGTAGGCATAATTTTTCTTAGAGAAGGGGTTTACAATGGTAAAGGTTGCTACATTTGTTTCATAGGTCTTGGTTGTTATGATTATGGAATTATTTGGAGAGGTTATCAGGTAGAAGTAAACTAAAAAGGTGGTATAAATGATGATGACACAACTCAGTTACTTCATTGCCCATAATATTCCTATTACGGTTGAAATGTTTTGGTTTATCTTGGTTATCATCCTATGCTAGTAATGATGCTTTCACTTGGATTGGATTTTTGTTTTGGCCACTTCCCTAATTGGTACCTTGATTCTATTTAGTTGAAGTAATTTTGATGATCCTTTTATTAATAAGGTCTCACTCAATCAACAATCTTTTGTCAATGATCTCTTTGAAAGTATGTGCACATTGTGGTTCCAGATGATAAACTATCTTACTATGAAATTTTTTAGTAAACATAGTGGCTAATTGTTTATCTAGTAAATTATGGGTGAATTAGCTTGCAAGGGATCTCCATCATTATAGATAACTTGTAAAACTCTCACTATCTTTTTGTTTTGATTGTGTCAAGTAAACCAATGAAATCTCATGTTCAATATTATAGGAAAAGGGTTATACAAAATTATCAGAAAGATCATCAAAATCTATTACTAAATTCTTAGGTAAATTTAAAAACCACTCCAAGGCTTATCCCACCAAGCTCATTGGAAATAAAATTAAAATGTATTATCACTATATGCCAATGCTTGACATATGACAAAGAACTCAGTTAAATGGGCCTTAGAGTCACCTTTCCCTTTATATTTGTTAATTTTCAATGGTTCATATCCTGGAGGAAATGGTATATGTAAGTACTCCATGTTAAATGGATAAGAACACACATCATCTAACTTAAAAATTTTAATCTATTTCCCAGCTTGCATGGAAACAATTGCATCCTTCATCTATTGCAATTATTGGGTTAGAAAACTAGAGGGAACATTGGTTTACGTAGATGGTTAGGAGATCATAAGTGGGATATTTTGACCAAGGTATGATGGAGATATCTATTGAGGTATGTTGGTTTAGTTATAAAATAGACTAGGAATATGCATACGTAGATTAGGATGTACTTGAAATTGCACATTTGGTTGTGTGATATTCTAGTTTGGGTTGGCTATGAAAGTTTGATTTGGAGGATTTTATGGTTTGGATGGAGGGATATAAATATAATGTGCCTATTGTGGTTGAAAAGGGACATGTTTTTTACTAATCAAACCTTGTTATTGAGTGGGAACTTGTGAACCAAGACCCTATCTTTGCATGAATCCTTGTTGGGAAGTGAATGCATGTTTAAGATTTGACATTTGTTACTGAAAAATATTTACATGTTGTTGGATAGTCATCATTTGGTTTTGGATTGGTACACTAGTATGTGATTGAAGAGGTATGTTTGTCACTACTTTATGAGGTCAAACATTAGTTACCCCATTTTGAGGTATATTCGGCCTCTATTGCATTGGTACACTAGATTGTACCTACTGTTATGGAATACTACTTATCACTTGTTGAGAAGTGGGATTCATCACATTATGATATTGAGGCATGACATTGGTTATTGTTTGACTACCTAATCCTATTGGTTACACACTTGATGAAGCAATTGGTTGAGGTTGGGAATTAGGTGGTGAAGGTTGGGGTGTAGAAGCTTTTATTCCTTGGTATGATGATTCACTTGTGGTATTAACTACAAGCACATGTTCTTAACTAGTTTTTTTGTGAATTAGTACCACTTTGATTTGGATTGGACATTACTTGCACATTATCCACTATATTTTTATCATTATTTTATGTAGAAGCAGAAGACACTTCTTAAATAATGGGCATATGCAACAAGTTTTCTACCAAAGTGTTTTACATGAATGGGTCTGAACTCTGATTGTCTTGACTAGTTAACTCTATCAAAACTCCTATTGAAGGAACTAAGTTAATAAGTGGTTTATTCACCATGGTCATATGATCAAAATTACATGCTATATTTAGATAGGTTTGGTATGCCATTTGCATTTGGTTAATGTGGTCTTCCATGAGGTTTTTGCCTTTGTTAGGCATATTATAATCCTAATATGTTGTTTGGACTAGAGCCAAAGGATTTATAGAAGAAGCATGTTGATCATAAATTATGTTATGGGGCATTCTTACTAAGATTGGTAAATTCTCATAGGGTAATTCTGCTCAAAACTTGGCCCCTACCTCTATGGCTCGACCTAAAATCTTATCTTTGTTCTCCAACAAATGACTCTCAAATAAAAATGGATCATATGTGGAAGGTGCATTAGAAGAGCATGTCTATTGAAGAACTATTTCATCAAATGTGGGTATTGTAGCTAGGTATTATACAATTTTTCTTGGTCTTATTTTGAATAGGGTGGTGTATTAACCAAATAGTTAGCCAATGGATCTTGTCTTTGTGCCCCTAATTGAGTATTATAAGAGGAATAAGGATCCATCTCATAATAAATGCTATATGTGTAAGGGTCTTACACCATTTATTCTTGCATAACCACATTACTAATCCCTAGATTATACATGAGTCCACTACTAGTGTAGGAGTACATGTTGGGATCCATAGTAAATTCTTTATGATAGAAAGGGAAGAGAGTTCTACAAACTCTAAAAGGATAAAGTCTGAAAAGAAGATGTTCAAACTTGGTCTCGATTCATCAAAATGATCAAAAGGTTTATGTAAATATTTGTGATAACACAAGCTAATGTTAAGTGTCTAACATTACACGTCTTACATAAAAATATTCATTAAATGAATAAAAAATCAAAATTCCAAGTGCTAAGGTTGAAGTGTTTTAAATTAGTCTAATCTAGGAAATAAATAGGTGGTAGGTCTTTTGGCCAAATATGGCATCAAAAGATAGGCTCAAATAAGACATGCACTAGGACTCTTGGCCAAATTGTGTCAAAAATTAGACTTTGAAATAGATGAAATTTTTAATCTCACTGATTTGAAACACTTCTAACAAACACTAGGAATTTTATTCTTGGACATGGATTCGATCAAATAGGTATAAGGTATGAAATAAAAGGCACTTTAGAAATAGTTTATTTTCTCACAAATAATGGTATAAAACTTGGTTTTTTTGACAAATAGGCTAGATAAAAGTGAACAACATAATTGTGCTAGACAAAGGTTCACAAAGGTACACTCGGATTGGTTTGAAAATGTAGGTACAAATTTAAGATCTATGCAAGAGGGCCTATGAAATAATATCTGAAATGTTTTGGGTAGCGTAACAGTGCTAGACTACTCAAAAGATGTGATAAAATGCTTGTTTCAAAAACTCTCTAAGGCAAAGATAGTTTCACACAAATTTGATAGCATAACACTACCTTTCTCGACTCAAAATGTTGTAGTACATAGACTCAAAGTGCAAGTGTTTATCATAAAATGACTTAGGTCTATCAAGTGGTGATAATGATCATGAGTCTTAAATGGCCTTCAACCCAAATTGGAAATTGAACCTAAGTTCCCTCAAGTTTAGTGTAAATGGTGAATCCACTTAACACATCAACCCTATGAACTTATGAAGGTGAAATTTCAAATTTAGATTATAAATGGACTTACACAAACTTTGGCAAAGGTCTAGACTCAATTGGGCATCATAACTATGCCAAAGTGGATGATATGACTCCAAGTTTTGATTAACTTTGAACAAGGCAAATTGATGATTTAGATAGGCAGCATAATGCCTCTTTGTTAAAAAAAATGAGGCCTATGTGTTTCGGTTTGTATCACGTGTTCACACCAAGTTTTGACTCCAAACAAAAATTTAATTTAGGACAAAACCAACTAATCAATCACTCTTAGATCCTAAAATGACAAGGTTTATTGGTATTGTTGAAATTCATTAATATACATCATTTGAGAGGATTTTAAGTGTTCATCTAAAAGTAAATGTGCATTATATAGTAGGATTTTTACACCCCCCCCATTCTCTTAAATGCCAGTACTATGACATGGACCTTGAGGCACACCTTGCACCAACAATAATTCTATAAAAATTGGGGATTTGTCTAATATCTACAAGTTTTTGAATGTCTCTAGGGGAATAAATTACACAATAACTTTCACATCAAATGATGAAAAAAATCACGTAAATTGGGTGTCCATGGAACTTGTATTGTTGTAAAATGGTCTAGTCCTTTTTAAAACCACTACATCCTATTATTCACTCAGTGTAGTATGATGTCCAAAGTGTAGATACATCCCATGTGCAACTCCAATATGGATTAAAATGAATTCAATTCAGGAGATGAAACCTTGATTCAAAGCTTCCCTAAAGAACTCATGGGAGTTAATGAATTCCTCTCACAAGCCAAGTTGCAATGAAATGAAAGACATAAAAAGAAAGACTTTAGGGTCATTTTCAAGGTCATCCAAACTTATGACAATTTTTTGGGGAGTTCTTTAGATGATAGTCTTTCTAAGCCTTGGACTCGGATTTTTACAATAAATATGGTGCTTTTGATTCCAAAGGTTCCCTAAAGGGGACAAGTGGAAGATCATACATGCGGCATCCCTCTCTTTGCCAAACAAACTTGATCAAAGAACTAATTGAATACAAAAATCTTGGAAAGGTGAGTTTATTTTTAAGCACCAAGTTGAAAGATTGGGTGGTGTTTTTTTGACCCCTTGGTCTTAATTTATAACTTTAAAAGATAACTACAAAATTTAATCAATAACACCCTAAACAATTTTCTTTAAGCACCAAAATGAAATACCCCAAAAGAAGTTTTAAAATATCTATTTAAGCATGCTTTGATGATTTTTCAAGTAAATCCTATAAGAAAAAATTTAGCAAGTCATTTAGATTTGAAGTACTTTTGAAGATGAAATAATCAACTTAGAAAGATGAGCTCTCAGGTTGACACAATGCAATCCCACTCCTTGATAAAACAATCCAATGACTCTACAAACCATAACTCAGGTCAACAATCCCACTATTTGGGTTAACAATCCTACTATTCAGGTTCATAATCCCACTATTTGGTATCACAATCCCATTATTCAAGTTCACAATCCTTCTAGTCAAGTTAGTTTACTAGGGAAAAACAATATCACCACTTAGGTTAACAATCCCACCATTCGAGTTCACAATATCATGAGTCAGGTTGATAATCCCTCAAGTTGTAGAGCAATCCCATAACTTTGTAAGTATCAGTATTGTTGCTTAACCACTAGTGGTTAGATAATACCATGACTTGGTTAGGCAACCACATGAGTTTTAGGACAATCCCATGATTGAGTGAGTAGTGGTATTGTCAAATTTAGTCTGAAAAGAAAAAAAATAGTTAAAACATAATATCATGAATCTGAATGACAATCCCATGACTGTGTCTAGGTAAATCTATGGCTTACATAAAAATGTATTTTACTTAATTTTTTTCACTCTTTTGGGCCTCCCACTCCAAGATTCTACATGGAAAAGGCTAGTGAGTTTCTTAAAAGAGCATCATGATCAATTTAGTGAAGCTATTCACATCCCATCAGGTGTTCCATTATGTGAAATAGGAATTTGACTCAAGTGATGTGTTAATATCTTGTTAGTGAAAAAATGAAATCAAATTGAAAGACCAACACACTAACTAACATACATCTCTAGGCCTAGTTACTTGGTTGAGATTAGTTAACAATAATAGAATGGAAACATAACTAAAAAATGAAAGAGAACAAATATTTCACCTCCCTTGAATACTCTAAATTAGCTTGTAGTAGTGGTTTGCTTAGCTTGTGTTCATGAAGTTTTCATCAACGGAGGCTTGGCTATCTCCTCTTCTCCTTGGCACCTTGTGGCTTTGGTTTGGCTTGGCTTGGCTCAATATTTGGACATTATAACACTAATTTCAATGGATTTTGGAATTATTTGTATAGTATAACTTTTCATTATCCAAGTTTGAAATTCATGTGGCAAGGCCTCCTATTTATAGATATTTACAAATGGGTAGAATCAACCTAAATTGTCCATCTCAGGATTGAGATGTGTGGCTAAGGATTAATCTAGTTTTGTAATTAAAATTCATAAATAGGCTCATCAATATTTAGGATAGAGGAGAAATTAAGAGGCATGGAGGGCATTAATGAGGCATGGGAGGCATGAATCTTGATATTTGTAGCATTTATGGCATAGGGATGTCTTCCCAAGAAATGATGTCACCTGATGATGCATATATTCAATATTCATTTCTAAAAATAAGTATTCAACAAGTTCCCATAGAATTCTTAATTAGGATCTAGTTTATTTTAATTATCTCTTAAGCATTATTAAGCACTTTGTGCACAAATCACTCAAATTGATCAAAATGTCTTGTTATTGATCTAAAATTTGATTGGATTAGAATTTGAAGTCAATGTTAGATGAATTGCATCCATTATCCCATTTAGGATGATATCAACACAAAATAAAAAAGGAATGTGTCTTGTATAATAAATCTGATATAAAATAGCAATCCAGAGCACCTAAGTACAAAATTGGCATTTTGACTCAAAATGATTTGATCAAAGTTGGTTGGCCCATAAATTTCACTACCCCATTTAGGGATACCCTAGCAAAAATTGGCACTGAACTATATCAAATTCAAAGAATTTAATGTGATTTAGTGTTTTTTAGGACAAATTGTGTATTTTAGGTGAAAAGTAGTCAAAAACCTAGTTGGAGATTATCAGTGGCCATATTTAGGTGTCTACAATAGGCAATGTTTGATACTTGTTGAGGTCATATCAATCACCCTAAGCCATACTCTCATTATTTTGAAAGCAAACTAAGAGATGCTCTCACCATTTTAAAAGAAAACTTTATCTATTCTCTCACCATTTTATGAGCAACCTAAGTCAATGCTCTTACCTTTTTGAGAGCTTAGACCAATTAGTGTCTCAGCATTCTTGACTAAGTTGAGATACTTAAAAATTCAAAAAACATTTATAAAATCATTTATAAAAAATCAAAAACATTGACCACTTCTTTATCTTAAGGATTCTAGGAACCCTTACTAAGTCACAAGCAAATCACTTCTCACTTAGTTTCCCCATCCTTTTTGGCCTTTTTCCCATGCACTTGCCATTTTTCAAGACCATTCTTATTCTTCTATCACATTCATCATGTTTGTTTTTATCAGTTATCATTTTCTTCCCATTTCTTGGGAGAACTATATTTAGCCTAAAGTTTTTGTTAGATATTATGTCCATGGAACTATTTAGGCAATATCCACTTGCCTAGTGCATATGGAGACAACTCGGCCACCCCCTTTATTTTCTTCTATTCCCCCATCGTGTGTGTTTGCTAAGTTGTTACTTATTTTTAGGGGCAATGTTTGTTACATAGGTTTAAGTTGTGTTATTTATACTAACATTAGGACTAACTCTTATTTGTTTATTTATTTGCATGTTTGTTTGTTTGTTTGTTTGTTATGTGTATTTTTGTTTATTTAATTTTAGCATTATTGCCTTGATTCAGTCTATGTGTGTTCATTGGGTGATTCCTTGCACACTTATAATTGAATCCATCCATATTCATGTGTTTACATTATCATCATATTTTTTTATCATTGGTGCATTGTTTTATATTAAGTATTGGATCTCATGAGTCAATCTTTATGCAACTTTTAGCCCAGTCCTCATGGTGTTATATCATGATGCCTACCATGCAATGATAAAACAAAAATCAGATTCAAGAAGTCTATTTATCAATGGTGGCACCAACATCTCCTCAGCACTGGTATCCAAATCCATCCCAATCATATCCTAAATAGAGTAATTACATAATGAAATAATTTCAACCCTTTTAAGTTTGGATGAGCTTCTCCCTGTTAGCAGGTTATCCTAATTCATCTATATCCTCTGTATCAAGTTTAACACATCATATTTTTAATAATTAGTTAATCAATCATGTTTACCATAATTAGGGTCCAATTATTATAACTGCCTATGGGCAAATCATTATACACTATCCCACCTACATTTCTCAATAATTATAACTACCTTTGGGTAAATCATTGTGTTTTCAACAAATTTACTTTCTTTTTCCTATATAGGGCCATGTTGGTATCTTGTTTATCTGTCCCAACTAGGGTAGCTCCATGTTCTCAATGATTATAATCACCTGTGGGCAAATAATTATGTTATCATACCATGTTACCACTATCAGGGTACAATTCTTATAACCATCTTTGGGAAAACCATTGTACACCATCCCACTTGCATTCTCAGTGATTTTGACTAGTTTTTCAAAATCATTATGTTCTCACCCCATCATCTTCATATGTTTGGTCTCCTCATTTCACTTATTTCTTTTTTACGGACCGTTTATAGAACTACTTGTGCCAACTATTCCATCGACAGGGCATCATACAATTCATTCATTGAAGGTGTAGGCATATAGGACCTTTTAATTATTTAAGAAGATGTTATTATTACCATATCTTGTAATGCCTTCCCAAATAGGGGAAAATTGTAGACACCTAAAAGTACCCACCAATGACCTCCAACCAAGCTTTTGACCAATTTCTATCAAAATACATAATTCAGCCTAAAAATACTAAAATACATTAAATTATGTAAACCTATCATATTCAAGTGCTGATTTTGGCTAAAGTATCCCTGAATGGAGCAATGCAATTTATGAGATAGCTAACTTTGATCAGATCATTTTGAGTCAAATCACATTTTCACACTTGGGTGCTCTAGATTGCTCTTTTCTACCAAATGTTTTGCACAATACATGTGCCTTTGTTAGTTTATGTCGACAACATCATAAATGGGATAATGCATCTAACGCATCTAGAATCACCTTATAATTCCAATCCAATCAAATTTTAAGCCAATAATACAACATTTTGATCATTTTGATTAATTTTTAGATCAATTGCCAAGATTTACATCAAAGTTAACTAATCATGTTTAAGACTAATGAATTAGAATTAAGATATTAAGTTAATTTTCCATGGAAATTATTGAATATTTATTTTTGAAAATTGATATTGAATAACTACATCATCAAATGACATCATTTCTTAAGAAGGCATCCCTAGGCCATAAATGCATCAAATATTAGTATTAATCCCTCCCATGCCTCATAAATGCCCTTCCATGCCTCATTAATGCCTCTCTATCCCAAATATTTTTGAAGGCATTTATTGAGCATGGCCTTCAAAATTAAATGGATCCTTATCAACATATCTTCATCTTGAGATGGATGGTTTAGGTTCATTCTGATCATTTTATATAATCTATAAATAGGAGGCCTTGCCTATTAAATTGGGAGCTCAATCAAAGTAATGTTATAATGAAGGATTTCATTCATGAATCATATGCATAATGTTATAATGTCAAATTGAGCCAAATCAAGCCACATCGAGCCATAGCCAAGCCAGACAATGGTGCCAAGAGGAGATGAAGGTAGCCACACTCTATTGATGAAAACCTCTTAGGCACAATCCAAGAAAACTAATTGAAGGAGAATCTTGGAGCATCAAGGAAGGTAAGAAAGGTAATTTTATTGCATTTTAGTTATGTTTTGTTCATTTGTATTCTTCATCATGCTCCCCCCTTGGGATAGGCTTAAGGTGTTAGCATTAGTGTGTTTTGATTGGATTTGATTTCATACACTAACACCATACTAATTTCCCCTTATTGTAATCCTATATTCACAATAGAACTAGTCTAAAGCCTTGTAATTTTTTTTAATGATTTATGATTTTCATGGTTCTTTGTAGATCTTTTCCATGTATTACACTAGATATATAAGTGTATTTTATGAAATAAAAACATCATGAAATTTGATTGTGTCATGAAGGTCTTTGACATTCACTAACAAGGTTACTTGCAGAGTTATTCATTGGGGTATTTTCCTGAATAGTTGAGTTTTCTATGTGCATCAATACGACCTTAAGGTCATATAGGATATAATCAGATGTTGTATAGTCTTATTTTTAATGTCATCAAGAAGATAAGATATGATAGAGTTTTGTCATAGTGAAGCATGTAGGCACATACGTAGTTGATATAGTGTTACAAGGACGATGTCATGATGAGGTTTGTGGACATGAAAGAGGTAGATTGATGAAATAATAACCTTTAAGATACCATATGGACATGGCATGGTGGATAAGCATTGATCATAGATATGTTTTATGATCATAGGCATTGAGTGTGATTTCTCTAAGCATTTTAAGATGACCTTTGGGTCATGTATCATCGGTCTATATGCTTAGTATGCCCTAATTGTGTGAGGTGAAGGTGATCAAGCAAGATAGAAGTTTGATAGATAATGAATTAGATGTTTCATAGACTTAATGATTAGTGGTCTAATACAAGAAGGGTCTTCATGATGTAGGTGGATTAGATATGGATTATGGAGCGTATAGAAGATTAGAAGAGATTGTTTTCATAGTGTGTGAATGGACAATGACTGATTGAAGAGATCAAAATGATCAAGAACTTGGATGAGCATGCTTGTGTAGTTTTGTATGATCTTTATTTATTGATTTGTTGCATTGATTAATATATGTTTGGTCTAAGGAGGAGCTTGGTATCTCTAAGTTATTTGTCAAGAGAGTGGTTGCATTTTTTATCCAAATAAAGGTAATCATGGAGTTATGGGGAGCATGATTTTTGAGATGTTTCATGATTATGTTTGTTTATCTAGTTTTGAGAGATAAAGTTTAGTGATTGGGGAGAAGTTTATGTGAGTGGTTTCCTTGAGTAGTTATCATAAATTTTGAATAATTTAGCCATATAATTTATTTGAGAGATAAAATCATCTTAGGGGGAGAAAAAAAGTTTTTAGAAGATGTCTAAAACAACTGGTAAGAGCCTAAGGTGAGTATTTGGTCAGCATTTCATTGTGTGGTTTCTTAAAGTTTAGGGCAAAGGATCAGAAAGTTGTTTGTGGAATACCCTTTGTCATTAATATCAAAGGGGGAGAAAAACCAATTTATGGTAGAAGAGATTGATCAGACTATAGTTTATTTTTCCATCAATGATAAAGGGGGAGGTTTTTGGCATAGTGTTTTCATTGATGTCAATATGATGTCTTTAATGTCAAAGTGTATTTTCATTGATGTTTAGATGCATCTAGTGAAGATGCATGGTGAGTGGTATTTGAGGTATGCATGAGTGAAGGCTGACATCTAAGTATGCAAAGATAATTGAGGTATCAGCATGAGGTTTTCAAAGGTGATCAATGGTCAAGGTTATTTCTCAATGTTGCCTTTATTTTGGAAGGTTTGTGTCAAGTTTGATGTTAATCTAGTGAAAAAAATCAAGTTTGATGTTGCTCTAGCAAAGGATGATCAAGGTCCGTTATCAATTTCTTATCAAAGAAGAGTTTTGTGATGAGGTTTGTATGATTTCATTGAATAAATTGTTGTAGTGGATAGTTGAGTGTTGTTGTGATGATATTGTGTGCTTGATGTGATAAGGAAACCATGTGATATGAAAGAATTTGAAGGCAACCTAATGTCTCTTCTATTGAAAGAGAATTTTAAAGCAACCTAATGATTATTATATTGGTTGTTTTAAAGGTTATTTTATTGGTTTGAGGATGTTTTTTGATGAATTTTATTGTTTGATATCATCATTGAGGTAAGTATGTTTGAGTACTAATCCTTGAGCATAAAGTGTCTTGAGAAGCATAGTCATATCATGAAGATATGTATGATGAGCATGAATAGGCATGTTCAAAGGTATGACATTGTTTAAGGATCATGTAAGTCATATGATCAAGGTGTAGAAACATCAAGGAATGTTTCAAGGTCAGTTGTCAAATTTCAAAGTGCTTGAGAAACATTGTCATGGCACTAGCCATGACATGTAAAGACCTAGTGAAAAGGTTTGAGCATGGTGGATTGGTGAGATGGATGAAAAGAGGCATAATAAGATGCATGAGGTTTATTAAATAGGTATTTGAGGCATTAGATCTCTCATGAGAGTCTTAGGGTGAACCTACAAGGGTAGGACCTTCAGATCTAGTCTGCACTTAAACCATTTCTATACCTTGTCTAGCCTAAAGAGGCATCATCTTCTATTGTAAAGTCCTATTAAGGATGTATGGTATCATTTGAGCATGTTAATAGGTTATATATATATATATATATATATATATATATATATATATATATATGAGGTTTTGAGATCTTGAATAATGATTATAAGGTTATTTTCAAGAACTAATGTGGTTTGCAAGTCAAGGTTTAGAGAGAAAAGAGAGATATGGTGGCCAAATGAGATATTAGATTAACATTTCAAGATATGAATGAGCATGCAATCATTATTAGTGGTAGATTGTCCTAGGTGTTTTTATGAATTTTTAGGTTAAATTGTAAAGGTTTAAGCTTGAAAAAGTGTTTTAAGGTCTCTCAAATGCACAGAAGAAAGAGTTATCTACCTGAGAAGGTTTTTCAAGTGTTTTTTGGGACATAAGAAAACTACATGAGGACCTAATATATTCATGGTAGATGGGTAAGGGTCTTAGATAAAATTTCTAGGCATTAGTTTTTAAACTAAGGGGTTAATCTTTCTGAATGATTACTAATAGTGAAAGATGGTTTAAACCCTCAAAGAACCCTAATAGTGGCCCAATATGAAAGAAGTTGTTCTAAAGTGATCAGAATGGATTGGTATGGCTAGTTTAGCGATTGGAGGTTGTATTCAACTCTCCCAAGAATCTCCATATGTGATTGAATCTTCAGGTCAAGGTCTAGAGAGCAAAGAGAGAGATGCTAGCCAAATGAGATATGAGATTAATATTTCAAGATAATAATGAGAATGTGAGCATTATTAGTGGTGTGATATATTGTTTCAAGCATTCTTATTAATTTTTAGGTTTTATTTTTTTTAGGCTTGAAAAAGTGTTTAAGGTCTCTTAAGTGCACATGATAAAGAGTTATCTACTTGAGAAGGTTTTTAAAGTGTTTGTTGGCACATAAAAAATATACATGAGGACCTAATCTATTCATGGTAGATGGGTAAAGGTCCTAGATAAAATTTCTAGGCATTAGTTTTTAAAATGAGGGGTTAATATTTATGAATGATTGCTAACAGTGGAAGATGGTTTAAACCCTCAAAGAACCCTAATAGTAGCTGAATATGAAATAAGTTGTTCTAAAGTGATCAGAATGGATTGGTATGGCTATTTTAGTGATTTTAGGTTATATTCAACTCTCCTAAGAATCACAATATGTGATTGAGTCTTTAGGTGAGTGAATGGACACTATAAGAAAGGCCTTATTTCTCAGAGATTTACTATAGTAGTCAAAGTTAACCAAGTCAAAGTTGCTAAATGTATGGAGGACAAAGTTTGAGACTTGTTTTTGTGTCCATGATTTTTTTTAAAAAATTTATATCCCTAAAGTGTTCAAATTTGGTGATCTAATTTGGCTGGTCGCTAGCAGGCCTAATGAAGAAAAATAGTGCAAAACCTAGGTAGTATGAAAAGGTGGATTTCGGTGTGATTTCATGAAATATTGATGGATATAAGTTCATGTATATGTTTTTTTGGAATTTTATTTCCTATTAATTCTTTTTATAATTTTTGGTAGTCATTAAAAGTAGTGAAAATGTTGAAGACAAAATGGCTTGTTTGGTTGAGTGAGATCTATGAGAGAGAAGGTCAACAAATTGGTTTGCAAGACCAATAATTGCAATTAAATCTTATGATTATTTTGTTTTAGATTTTTATAAGGATTTTTTATTATAATTTTAATTCATTTCAATTCCTTTATTATGTTTTTTTAGGTGTCATAAGTTCAAGTTTCCATGACTATGTTTTGAGGCTAGTTGGCAATTCAAAGTGAGCATTTTATAGAGAATAGTTTGAACCTGTATACCCTAAGTTTAAGTATATAAAAAAATTGATGACATTTATGTCATTGTGTTTATTATTATGTGATTTCTTTTTATGTTTATTTTTCAAAATTATGTTTATGCTTCAGTTTTTCAAGATAGACTTTATGGGTATGCACAAGCCTAATTGTGAATAGTACTAATGGCATGGTACAAGTGCGAATTGGAGATAAAAAGTGTCATGGAAATAATATGAGTTTATTAGAGGTATATTTAAGTTTAATATAAAGTTTTATTTTTGTGTTTAAATTTTGAAAGTGTTCCAAGGAGATCAAAGGGTAACATGTGCTAATGGAGGCCTAATTGAAGTAGGTCTCCATAAGGCCGAAAGAAGGTTTTTATCCTATATGATATAAAAAACCTATTTTAATAATTTATTAATGTTTTTAGAATTTATTAAATCATATTTTTTTTCATATTTAATTTTTTAATTGTATATGGATGACCAAGAGGTATATGAGCAAGAGACTTGTATATATACTAGGTAATTTTAGGCCTATTTGAGAGAAGTGTGTGCAAGCGAATGAAAGATAACATTAAAGGGAATAAGGATGTCATATAGACCATAAAATGGGTATAAATATATATATTCATTAATATATAATATAATTTTTTATTATGAATATCAAGGTCATATAACCTAATCAATCTTGAAGAGAACTAGATGAGCGAAGAGGCCTAGAAGGCAGTTTGAAAAGGATAAGAATATGAAGAGCTGAAGAGGTGGTCATCATATGCTGGTTAAAAAACATATAATTATGAATGTGATAAAATAAATTATTTGTATAAGTTGGTTCTAAGTCATATAGGGGGTTGATGCCTCCTTGCAAGTGGGTGCTTGCTAAATCCTAGCTAGGTTGGTGTTTAGCTAGTTGGGGTTGGTGTTCCATGTAAAGTTGTTTTTTCACTAAATCTTGGTTTTATATTATAATATTGTATTCATTTTGAAAATATATATGGATTTTCTTCCCCTTGATGGTTTCCCATATATATGATATGTTATTTTATTTCATGCTCTTGTATGGTTGATTATGCTTTCTAAGATATATGTACTTATATGAATGGCTCATAAATGTTAAGTTGAATTGAATGAATGTATTCAATTCTAATTAACCCCATATTAATCATTGTAATTAAAAAAATTGGTATTGTTATCACCAAATATTGAACCCTATAGGAGGGTGTTCAAGCCTCCTCTAGATTTTGTCAACACGGGAATACTTCTAGGTATGTGGGTTTACCTATAGGTATAAATAACCTCTTAGTTTAAGGGCTAGATCCCTAAATGTATCTTGAAATGCTTATCACCTAATAACTAGTTGTTTGTGGGGAAAAGAGTTATATATTTGTATGAAATGAAACTACTATAAGGGGGTGATACACCAAGATGATTTCCGCATGACCATCATACTTATTTCACTAAGAAATAAGGCATAAAACTAGCTTCCAAGTCCTAAAATATTCTAACATAAGTGTTTCAACATAAAGATGATGTACATGAGACAACATAAGGTAAGTTAACTAAAGGGAATAACACACACTCTAATAATAATTTTACACTTTAAAGGAGCCTAAAACACTATCTACACTTTATGTGTCATGGTATAATAGAAACTCTTGCATAAACATGAGAGGATAAAGAGAAGCAAGGATAAGAGATTATCACTTAGCATCACCATACATAGATTTGCACACTTTGAAAAATGTCCATGAACTCAAAACTAGACTTGAATTAATGTTCAAAGGAAAAATATAATGTCATTCCAGTAGGGCTTCACCATACATGGTATGGTATTAGCCTACAACAGCCAAAACAACAACTACTTATAGAATTGGAGAGAGAGGATAAGAGAATGAAGTCCATGATTCACTAAGACATGTGTCATGCTGAGAAAACGAGTTACACATATAGGATAGAGGAAATTAAATAGTCCATGCAAGGTCTACTTGTATAAATGTCCCTCAAAACATGAAACTCTAGAAATGTGGTATAAGATTCCTCATTTCTTGCTTAGAAAACTACCTCCATCATTTGGCCTTCTTGGAATGTCCCACAGAAGACTATAAATATATGTGATGGTTACAATAATGGGGAGGGGTTATATACATTCTCCTACATGAATTGGTTGTATCCCTAATCATCAATATTATTTTGGAGATGAGTTATCACTCCCTATAGACCAAATAACTCCTCTTTCACTCACCCTTCACAATTATCACCAAAGTTAGATTTATTTTTATAATATGATCCATAAAAGGTAGTGTATGATACTTTTTAGGCAACCTTATGGCCTTAGATTACTTAGGAAGTCCTTAAAAATCCTCCCACTTAAAGTTATCACTCTCTCACAAGCTTGTTCACTATGCTTTTTTTCATTAACTAAGATGAAGACACTTGAAAAGGCACTTGTGAGATTATATGAAGTAATAGATTCACATAGTGAGTTATATTAAGTACCAATATTTCTCCCAAAGTTGATTGCATCTTTTGAAACCTCTCCATACCTACACAACACCAAAAACAATCAAGAAAACACATTTCCCACCCTATCCATATAGGTAGGGTACAAATCAAGTTGATGGGGAGGATCCATAGAGAGTTTTATAAAACTTTAAATCATCTCCCAATCCATTAAATGCCATATATATGCTTTTCCATCTTCATTTTCCCAATCAGGTCTTTAGCAAGGGTCTAAGAAGGTTTTAGGCCATTTTGCCCTCTAAAGATTGTTCATGGAAATTTGACATTCAATCCTTTATAAAATTTAAATAAATATCTTTTCAAGGGTTCTTTCATCATCACTCAACTCCAGACTCCCATGCACAACCTCCAAGTAGGTGTGAACATCTCAAATTAGCCTTTTGAGCTTTATTCTCCATTCTACATAGGCTTGATTTGGTCTTAAGCCAAAATTAGATTCCCTATGGATTATTTTTAAAGGTATAAGATTGAACACATATTTTAATTACATAAAAACATGTTCCAATGAGTTATAATGTTCCTCTAATGCTAGAAATGATACTGACCCCCCACTTGGGATTTAGGCCTAGTCTAGACCATGTAGGTCTATTTGCATCCTTATAAGTCTAGAACACCCTGACATAGTTTAGTCATATTTGAATGGTTTCTCATGTTTTTATATATGTGACACAAATATCCACATATCCTATAAAGGTCTCACCAACCCCTAGCTCACCTTATCAGCCTCTTTCTTCAAAACTTACAAGTTTGCATCTTTGGGGAGTACCCTCTATTTGAGACAAAATATAGGGCACTTCCTTTGTTACCAAGAAATAAAAGGTGGTGTAATGAGATTTTCCAAGTGATTATTACATTATATTTTAAATTTAAAGGCTTGGTTTCATCTTTAACACCTTTAAATATCTCAAAATCCAAGACAGACTCATGGGAAAGTTCAATATGTGTATTGTCTTAAATGTGGATTGTGTGTTGCCTGATATAAACATCTTCCCTTATTTACATGTTATAATAATATTTTTAGGTGTATAATATAAATTTTTATGAATTTACCATGTTCACAAACTTATTGACATTCATGTTTTCACCTTTAAACCATGTCTTTGTTCCACTTACCCTGACTAATAGGTTGACTATGTTTTACCTCAGAAAAGGCCTACCTGTAGGTTTATCTGCATGGTTGGACCTTTAATACATTACATCAATACCTTATATGAGAATTAAAATTCACTTTAATAATTCACCTATACTTTATTTCATTATATGCATGCTAAGATACACTCCAAATCACTTGTTCTAGCTCAATGTCATAACATACTCAACTATAGTTGATTAAGAAGGGGTCCTATAGGTGGAAAATACCCTTGAAACCTATACCACATGGTTTTTTATCCATATATAAGTTTTGTAATCATTTTATCATTATAAATTTTATATTTATAGGTTGACATCTTCCAAGGATTCACATTATGAACCTATGAGTCACTTGTAGACAAGTTGTAGGTGTATATTCTAATAGCAAGGCACCTGTAGGTGATGGTATAAACCCATAATTTGAATATCATATCTTTATTTATTCCCATTATTATCTTTTAACTCAAAAATACCACTTAATATGAATACATTCCTCCATATTGAAATTTTGGGTGTAGGGGTCACTTTGAAGCTCAAATCTTGTAGACATCAGTAAAGGGAAGCAATGAACAATTTCATAATTTTGAGGGCCCCAAATACTACTTTATTCTAGTAACACACCCTCTATATTTTTCAAGGTTATGCCCCTATGTGTATGATACAATATGGTTGAATTAAAACTCATCTAGGCATCATGAAACATTGTTATATGATATCCACAAAAGTGTTTGGGCCTTTGTTTTGATGATTTTAGGGATTTTGTTCATGAAACTCATTTCTATTATTTTAAAGTGAATCCTCACTTATTCTTTCTTAAATATTACTTAACACATGTTTATTAAGGTATATAAAACATATTAAAAATTCATGGGGATTCTCATCATGTCAAATATATCCTTATAACACCTTCTTACCTTTGTCTAAGCCTATAAATGTACACATAGCAACATATAGGGTAGTGAAGGAAAGACATGAGTAATGTGTATGTAACATGACCTTAAAAATGGATATAAATTAATATTAACCTAATTAAAAATTTATTAATGTCTCAGACATGTTTGAACATCCACCATACAATAATTTATATCTCTATGGGGCCACCTGTAGGTGGACATTTTTGTTATACAAGAAGTGACTGTGAGAAAGGGGACAATATGCATGATATATGGACATTAAATGATGTTTAGACCTATATAAACACATTAAAATTGATTATTAAAATATTTAATGTCTTCACATAAGTTATATTCCTTAACTCAACATAATTATCCTCTTGAGAGCACTTGTAGGTGCATATTCATGGCTGACTATGTGTGTGTGTATATATATAGCATTGATTATCACCATAGTCCTTATTGTGATATTTTTAGAATATAAAATATTAATGTATATAATAAGTTATAAAAACTCTTTTAACTCTTCATTACCTTCTATGGACATTTTCACACTTCAAGACATCGTGATTGCAGCTGGAAACAAGCAGAAGGTTGACTATATTTTCATATGACTATGTTATTGATCAATGCATGTTATTTAGAGACTAAAATTTAAATGATTTTAATTTTAAATACATTAAAAACATTATGTAAAACATATATCACTCACATGTAACCCTTATAGAGAAGTAAATATTCTGTAAGTAGTGAAACTTGACTACAACCTTACATGGTGACACTAACCTGCAACCTAGACTATTGAGCACGTGAAATCACTTATGATAATGAAAATAAATATTGGAAACATGATAATATGGATTATAAATCCTTTGGAAGAAAATTCATCAATTTATTTGTGCATATTATCTCAAATAGGAGCAAAACATGTAGGGTGTGGGAAACAACAAGCAAAAATTAACAGTCAACTTGTTAAGGATGTTTCATAAAGTATAGGACCAAAAAATACAAATATGAAAATTAATCTAACAAATTTTAATATCCACCACCAATATATCATGACATATAAGTCCTCTTACTAACCATACTATCCTAAAACTTGTTGACCATTTTACTTGCATAACGAAGCAATGGAGAGATAAAACAGTTTTAGCCCATTTTTGGCACTTTCGAGGTAGATAAAACATGGAAATGGAGTCATGTAATCTAAGGGGTCACTTTTAAATCTTCCCCCATGTGCCACTCTTTCCCATGGGTCACTACAAAAACTCTTTTCTCACTTATTTTCTTGATTTTTAGTTAACACCTACAAGTTTAAGTTAGTCATAGCATTATTGACAAGGAATATGACATATATTAACATTAGGGATGTTGAGAAGGATTTATAACATTTGTATACCTAAAAAATTTTTACCACCCTCATTAATGATCCATTAATGACCCTTAAGTGACTCAAAATGACATAAGGATTAAAATGGACTATGAACAAACTAATATGACATTAAATCTTATCAAATGAAACAGATAAACCCTTTGACATTATATTACACCCATATATAAAGTTGTGGACTTTAGGGGGTTGACCCATTTTTACTTGTGGTCAAAATGGTCAATATTCTTGGTGATTTCCCAAGGGTGGTATGCTTGTTATACCAAATACTAGTAGCCTTTCTTATCCATTAGGCTATGGAGTCACCTATACACTATTTTGACACAATTTGGATTTGACACCACAAAAAACACAAGAAAAATACACACCAAAGTAAATAAAAATGTGCTCAACTGAACACTTATGGATCACAACACACCTAAAAGAAAGACACACATACCTAATATACTATTTATAAAACCTCACTCTTGATGTGAAACATCTGATCATACCTCAACCAGGGTCAAAGATATTTCCCCTTGAATCTTTGTCACTCTAGGAAGGAAATCTAGCATGAGAAGTATGTCCATCATCAAAAACTTGGATATATGTATGGTCAAGGAGCTTACAAAATCTATGACTTCTCATGCTTGCAAGTGGGCTATTTGGAGTTTTCATGAATTTTATTCCTTGCTCTATAAAATCCTTGATCGGAGTTAAAATTTGAATGATCAGTATCACATCTGATTTACACTCCTCAACATATAGATTGGAGTGTATGAATTTTATTCCAATACCTATGAATATGGTTCAACATCAGGTGAAGCTTTTGATTTTTTTTTAGGCACAATACAAACTACCTTGACCTCATTCTCCATGTTCATAAATTCTTGGGTAATAGCTTCATCAAACTCCTTTATGGTTGCAGGATCTTGATCAATAGAATTACCTTCATCCTTGTGCTTGATAGGACACTTAAAAACATGTTTGTTAGTCTCATTAGCAATCTTGACATCATATATATAATCTGTTGGAGAAAAAGGAGTCTTACCTAATTTATCAAATTACTTGCATATGGCATTGAACCTTTGACATAGTTAATCTTTATTCACAACATGATAATATTTTCCATGCTTGGTGAGACACTCAACATCATGTTTTTTAGAATATTTAACAACCACATTAGACAGACTTCTTAGGAGGGGAAGTATCATTAATTAGTTGATTAAATTCTTGATATATGGCATTGAACCTTTGCCATAAATCACCGTCATTTTCCTCATGAGTGTCATCTTCAAGGGTAGTTTCATCAACAATAGGTAGAAATACATCATTCCTCCTAATATGTTGATCAATAATATTATTAAATCCATCATTATCATATACATGAGTCAAGTATTTAACTTTAAAAACTTATGAAGCATGCTCAAAACTTACCTCAGCTCCTTTAAATGTCTCTTCATGCATGATATAAGTGCCAAGGTTATTTTTCTCAAAGTATGCATAAGGATTATGTTCATAAGTGTTAGTATGATATTCATCATGGAACAAGCCAAAAATGCCCTCAAGTTTAGAATCAACATCATACACATTAGGATCTTCATTCTCATTGATCACATAATTCAAGTTAGATCTTGTTTCAATGTATAGCTCAATGTGAAACCTTTCAAGAGGTTGAGTTCTTATGGTCACCTTCATTCCATACCTTGTCTAAAAAGCCAAGAAGGACCAATCAACTAAGAGATAGCCACCTATGTTAGCTATACAGTCTCTTCAAGGGTAGATTGTGAAATGATCAGGGAGGTATACAATAAAAATTTATTGGAGGATAAGAAAGCTAGGACAATCATGTAATAAAACATTCAAGTATTTGATCAACTGATGTAGAGCTATTCTCACTAATATGTAATTCTCTTATCCTATTTGCAAAATTGCAAGTCTTGTCATTATTTCATGGTAAACACTATTTTTTTTTCCAAATGGACCAAATCATAACTCCTTGATTATCAAGATCTCAAAACACATAAAACATACAATATCCTTAACATAAAACATCTCATTCCACTCCCATCACTCATTATTAACTAGCACTCACATTGTCTTGATTCAAAATTTTCTTCCTTGATAAAATGAAAAATGATCATAGGATTTCTCATAATTATTCCTAGTTCATGACATCTTGAATTTTCCTCTCAAAAATTTAATAAGACCTCTTCTCACCTACTATACCTTCCATAATGCATAAACCATCTCCTTCCAACTCTGCCCTATCTTTTCTTTAATATTTATATCCTTTTTTTTGGAAATAATTTCATAGTATATAAAATTAAATCCACTTTTTTAAATACAAATATTTTTATCTTTTTTACCATGTCAAAATATACTTTCTTGTCAAATTTGGTGCCCTAACTCTCTTATTAGGTCCACTAGCCCTTTTCCTAGGCCTAATGCACTCCAAACTCCTAAAATCCATACCTACAGTTATGTATTCACTATGTAACCTTTAAAATATATTATGTATCCTATAAAATACTCAAATTACAATTTTTTAGGTTTTTTCCATAGTTAGAAATCATTTTATGCATCAAATCCTAGAATTAGGGTTTTTAGTTCACAGTCAGGGTCAAGAGCCTATAAAAAGGCATATATTTCTTTATATGAGGTTTCAAATCCTAAATACAAATAAAATAGGTCTATATAGACCCTAAACTACTTTTTACTTCAATATTCAAGTTCTAAAAACCCACAAATCATTTGCAAACACAAAAACTCAGTCTGGTAGCACTGTATTCCACTAGAAAGAATAACGTGATTAGGGTTTTTTTTAAATCTTTTCAATGTATACCTAGAATAGTAAAAAAACTAAAATACCAATTATAAGTTAATTTACATCCTATTTTACTAATATATACCCCTTATAACTTATCCTTCAACCCAAAACAAGAACCAATGTAAAGATACAATATGCAAAACTCTATTTTAGAAAGAGTGTGGTTCTAAGGAGTAATATCATTGATTAATTGGGATCTTAACAACTTTTGATCATATATACACTAAAAAATATTATCTTATAATAATAATACATGTTCTATTACTCATCTCACATATTAATTAAGTGATAAAATGATTCAAATCTCAAACTCTTTCTTAAACAAAACTATAGGTGGGCTTTCACAATTGGTCATTCTTGACTGTCTCCATAATTGACTAGTTTTTCACTCAAAATAACCCACAAAAACATTGATTTAAATGAAATTTTAAATTATAAAATCACTACAACTTTCTTGACACACTATGTTCTCTATCCTGCTACACAACATGTGCAAACCTTACATGGACTGATATCATACACAAAATTATATATTTCTACAATTGCATTACTACATAAAATTGCATGACTTACATCAAGAACATATAAAAATATTCATAAACATAATAAATTATATAATTCATAAGAAGTATTCTTCAAAAATTCATTTCTTCATTTATGTTCTTTTAAACATTCAATTTGTACTTACATACGGTCCTTCTTCCTTACCATGGCAAACTCTCTCTTATTTTTTACCATGTCTTCCCTATCTTCTTTCACTACTCTCCTTCCTACATAATTATTCACACTATATATATTTCAAACTAATAAATAGACTCTAAGACATTCTAATTATTTTTTCTTGATAAATAAACTCTTCGAACTATTACAAAATCTATGTAGGGTGGTGAACACACTAGCTGCCACCTCACATTCCAAACATGACATATTACTTAATATCAACTTAACACCCTTTAAAAGACCTTATAGTTCCATTACAAATTTATTCAACATGAAATTACATTGTAACCCAATTAAACCATTTAAACACACTCTCCACTCCTCTTTACAAGCTTTAAAATTCAAATCAAGAAAAGGTAGGAAATTTTCTAAAGTACTAAATTAAAATTTCACTCACTTCTAAGTTAACCTTTTAACATTCCTAAGATGCCCTTGTATTATACTCCTAATTAGATAAAATAACTTGGGTTCTATATTTTTCTTCATTCAAGTGTTCATACAAATGTGTATGTTCCTTACTGTCACACCTATGCCTTTACTTCTTCTTCCATGTGCTCCTTTGCTTGTGCTTTTGCTACTACTCATACTACTTCTTGTACCTACATTAATTCTTATTTCTTTTCTTTCTCTCCTATTTCTCCTCAATCTTCATGGCATTGATTATGGATTGCCATTACCTTTATATTTATGCCTCCAACATTGCCACTGATGTCTCTTCATTAGCATAAATGTTCCATAGTGTATTATCTTCCTCCTTTGACCACTCCAAGGTCTCTTTTTTGTTCATAAGCTTATTTTCATCATCTTCTATCCTGATGTCCTCTATTTCAGCTACTTGTTCTTTCTTGATTGTTAAATTAGTCATCTCTTTACCTTGAATATAGACTATGAATTTATTCTCATCTTCCTTCACCTATTTACTACTTTCCTCAAACACTTCATGTGCTTCCTACTTCTTAGTTGAGCCAATAAACTCTTCAAAGAAACCTATAGTTTCTTGATACAACACATCATCTTCATCCTCAAAATATTTATCAAAAACCACATGCATTTCATTACCTATCATATATTTGTATTCCACATGATCTATTATTTTCTTTTCTTCATTTATCCACTCTTCTCCATCAAATAACTCTCCATCTTCAGGGTGACAAATCACCTTATATTCAGTTGTACATGTAGTATTCAATGCATCATCTTTACCTTCTCTATGGACTATTGTCCATTCATCTCCTTCATACTAATCAGGCACTTGACTTTCTTTACTATATTTAACCATGACAAATCATTTTTATAATAAAAATTTTGAGGCTCTATTACCTCTCTTTCATCCTTTTCCATTGAAAGTTATGTTTCCATCTCCTTCAACTACCTTTCCAAATATTCCATCAACTACTGGTTCTCTCTCTCTTGTAACATTTCCATGAAGCTACTCTTAATCCTTTTCCTAATCTTGATTCCACATTGAAATATACATACACTCCACATCTACAAAAACTCTTTCTCCATCTTGGCTAATGTCTCTTTTATCTATTTTTCCATCATCCTCTATTTGTGGCTTTCAAATTCAACCTTGTCTCTCACCTTTCTCTCTACTTCTCCCTTCATCTTATTCTTGAGTACCTCACTTGGGTACATACTCTCTCTCTCATCTTATTTTGGTCTCTCTTGGACCTCATCTTCGGTTCTCACCTAGAACCATTCTCTCTCTATCAAACCACACTTGGGCTTTCCAACTCTTGTCCTCTTCACCAGGAATATTCTCTCTTCTCTTCTCAAGCTCTCTTTATGATCTTTTATATCTCAATTAAACTTGTTAATATCTCACTTTTATATAGGGTTGACACTTCATTCACTATCTACTATCAATCATAAATTCAAATCACTAAATCAATCACAAACCATACCTCATACTTTCTCAATCTATTGTCTCAACTTGTCTTTCAACAAGACTCCATACAACTTACTTTCTTCCTTGCTCTTACCTATAATATATTGATCAATAATGAAACATAAATTAATCACCAAATGTATACCTTTATCAACCTATTTATGGTTTCTCCCAGAGCATCAACTTAGGTCTGATACTAAATGATGCAGAGTTATCCTCACTATTTTGCAATTCTCTTCTTCTCTTATTTACAAACTTGGAAATCTTATCAATTTTTCATGGAAAACACTAAACCTATTTTTCCAAATGGACCAAATCACAACTCTTTTATTATCAATATCTCAAAAAACATAAAACATATAATATCCTTAACACAAAACATCTCATTTCATTCCCATCCCTCATTATTAACTAGCACTCACATTGTCTTGATTCACAATTTTTTTCCTTGACAACATGCACAATGATAATAGGATTTCTCATAATTATTATCAGTTCATGACACCTAAAATTTTCCTATAAATAATCTAATTATACCTCTTATCAACTTCTATACCTTTCACAATACATAAACCATCTCCTTCCAACTTTGCCTTATCTTTTCTTTAATTTTTGTAGCCTTTTTGTACGCAATAATTGCATATTATGTAAAATTACATCCAATTTTG
The DNA here is from genome assembly GCA_037957365.1 of Torreya grandis. Lineage (NCBI taxonomy): Eukaryota > Viridiplantae > Streptophyta > Pinopsida > Cupressales > Taxaceae > Torreya > Torreya grandis. Next base: position 985,665 of record JARHVA010005799.1, read on the forward strand.
AAAATCCAAAATTATCTTTTATTTATTTAAAATACACTTAAATTTCAAATTTTGTGCCTTAACTCTCTCATTAGGTCCACTTTCTATTTTTGACCTATTCCACTAGCCCTTTTCCTAGGCCAATGCACTCCAAACTCTTGTAATCCATACCTAAGATTTTTTACTCACTATAAAACCTTTAAAATATATTAATTCTCCTATAAAATTCTTATGCTACAAATTTTTAGGTATTTTCCACTATTATAAATCATTTTATGCATCAAACCCTAGAATTAGGGTTTTTAGGCAATAATCAGGGTTGAGAGCCTATGAAAAGGCATATATTTCTCTATATGAGGTTTCAAATATTAAATACAACTAAAATAGATCTATCTAGATCCTACACTACTTTTCACTTCAATATACAAGTTCTACAAACCCACAAATCGTCTACAAACATGAAAACTCAATCTAGTAACATTGTATTCCACTGGTAGGAATACAGTGATTAGGGTTTTTGTGTCTTTTTAATGTTCATAAGTAATAAAAACCCTATAATAAGGTCATTTACACCTTATTTTATGAATATATACCCCTTAAAACTTATCCTTTAATCCAAAACAAAACCAATGCAAAGATACAATATGCAGAACTCTTTTTAGGACTGTGTGGTTCTAAGGAGTAATATCAATGATTGACTAGGACCTTAACAATTTTTGATCATATATACACTAAAAAATATTATATTAAAATAATCATACATTTTATATTACTTGTCTCACATAATACCTAAGTTATAATATTATTCAAAGCTCATACTCTTTCTTGAACATAACTGTAGGTGGGATTTTACTATTGGAAAGTATTAACTATCTCCATAAATGACTAGTTTTTCACTCAAAGGAACTAAAAAAAACATTTATTTAAATTAAATTTTAAATGATTAAATCACTATAATGTTCTATATCCTTCTACACAACATGTGCAAACCTTGCATGGACTGATAGCATACACATAATTATATATGTTTGCAACTTCATTTCACTACATCAAATTACATGAATTGCATCAAGAACATACAAATAAATTAATAAAAATAATCAATCATAGTATTCATAATAAAGTTTTTTCAAAAAATCCTTTCTTTATTGATGTTCTTTCATACATTCAATTTGGACTTACATACAGTCCTTCTTCCTTGCCAAGGCAGACTCTCTCATATTTTCTTGACCTTGTCTACCCTATCTTATTTCACTACTCTCCTTCCTACCAAATTCTTCACACTATATATCATTTATACTAATAAATATACTCTCAAATAGTCTAATAATTATCTCTTTATCAATAAATGCTTCAAACTATTACAAAACCCACATAGGGTGGTGAACACACTAGCTGCCACCTCACATTCCAAACATGACATATGACTCAATATCAATTTAAGACCCTTAAAAAACCTTATAGTTCCATTAAAATATTATTAAACATTACATGAAATTATAACCCACTTAAACCATCTAAACATACTCTCCACTCCTCTTTACAAGCTTGAAAATTCAATTCAAGAAAAGGTGGGAAAACTTATAAAGGACTAAATTCAAATTTCACACACTTTCAAGTTCACATTTTGACATTCCTAAGATATCCCAGCATCATCAAAAATTTTGAATTAGTATGTGTACCATCTAATTGGATCACACTTTTTCTATGGGGTTCATATTTTAGGCCTAGCTTATCAACAACAACTTTAGGCATGACTAATGTAGAAGCAAAACTATTAAATATATAATTACGTACCAATTTATTACCCATTATGAGAGTGATTTATAATGGTGGAGGATTATCATCTCTAGTATATGGTTAAATAATGGTATTATTGGCATTTATAATATAGACATGACCATGACTCTGAATTTAACATGAAGGACTAGTAGAAATGTTGGATAGCCGCTTTTGCAAAAGTTCTTTTTAGATAGCCATGTGAAGGACATCCCATAAAGAGATGAATGCTTTGGCACATTTTGATGATTCTAATATGTTTAGGGTAGTATTACTTACCTTATCTTGAGTCTTTTTAGGTAAAGATCTACTTGGAACTTGAGGAATTGAGACACCTTGAGTAGATCTTACCACATTTTGACTTGAAGGAGGTATAGGTGTGTTTGGAGGTGTCTTTCTTGCTTTCCTTAGAAGAGGATTAGATGATCTTGTAGGCATACTATTATAAATTCATATAACCTTCCTCTTTAGCCTTGTATTTTCAATAATAGAGGTTCCTTTATTGAGTATAAAAGTGTCTTCCATCAATAATTTGTTGAAGCTTTCTCCATGAGGCTGCCAATCCTCATTTGCTTTCATCATGACTTCATATTTATATAAAAGGAGAGGAGTGACTCCTATTTGATTAACAAGAGCTTGCTATTTACCCTCATTATCATATATGAATTGGCCTTATTTCTAATATTCCCCTTGCACCAATTTTTTATGCATCAATACCATCTCTCTTAAATTTATAATGGAATTAGAATTGTAAACATTAATAGGCCTATAGAAGTTAGGTTGCCTTTGACCTCTTCCTATTCCATATTATTGACCATATTTATACTAAGAGGGGTATTTATTTTTATAAGCACTTTTTTGTATGTTAGGTTGCTTATTTTGAGCTTCTAAGTCTTGGCATATTCTCTCATATAACTTAGACCTTGATTGCCAATCAATATCATCTTCTGCCTTCTTAGGAGAAGTCTTAGGCTTAACATTTGCATTAAGAATATGAGCAATGTTTGGAGAATTAGCATAAGTATTAGGTATTAGAGGCATATACACCATAGGAGGTAGTTTTAAAACTTTAATGATGCCATTATTAGATATAATAATAATTTAATATACATCATAAAGAGTGAAACCACCCATAGATTGAATCATGATAGCAATATCAGTGCCAATGGCTCTCAAGTATGTGGGGAAGACAAAACTAGTAGGTGGTCTCACGGGAGGAGGAAATATATACCTCTAATTTAAGCTATGAATTATTTCCTTGGGATCCATTTTGATCACATTGAGCTGATGTATAAGAGAGGCATGGTCACTTTCGTCTTCAAACCTTGAATTCAAAAAAACCCAAAAGTCATCCCATGATGTGATGCATCCACCAAGAAAAGTCCTATACCAATCAAGATATTTCCCTCTAAGGGACATGAAAAGGAGTCTAGTGGTAACATTATCTTCATTTACATTTTTAAAACTAACAAAATTATAGATATACATGATGTGTTCACTAGGTGTAATATGACTCTCACCATTGAATGTAGGCACACTCTTTGTGGCATTAGGAAAAATGGCATCATATGCTTGGAGATGAATTGGATTTTTATTATTTAATGTAGGAAAGGAATGTTTCCTAGCCATGTTTTATTCAATATATTCAACTCATTCAACCTCTTCACTTCGTTGCCTATAAAAATCTTCATGACCTTCAAAGGGTTGATTAAGATAGGGATATTAAACTTTAAGAGGAAGTTCTGGCTAAATACGTGGATTGATAGGATTTATAAATCTAATAGATGATTACCTAGAAAGAAACATGAAGTATGAGAGTAAATATATGAAAAATCAATGGCATTGAATAAAAATTTTCCTAGAATGGAATCACCAAATAATAAGTAGCACACCAATTTGGAGCTGATGTTGTCAATACCAGTATTCACCTTGATAAGTTATCTTGAAGATAATTTGTCCCACTAGGAATGACATAACTATTGTCACAAAATATTGTGCCCTAAAGGAGGCTTTTAAATCCTCCTCCAAATTTTTCCAACATGGGAATACTTATAGGTATATGGTTTTACCTATAGGTAGAAGTAGACCTCTAGGTTTAAGGGCTAGCTTCCTAAATGTATCTTGAAATACTTATCACCTACTAACTAGTTACTTGTGGGGAAAAGAGTTAAAATTTTGGATGAAATGAAAACTAATACAATGGGTTGATACACCAAGATTATTTTCATAGGACCATCATACTTATTTCACTAATAAATAAGGCATACAAATTAGCTTCCAAGTCTTAAAAGATTCTAAAGTTATTGTTTCAATATAGAGGTGATGTGTATGAGATAACACAAGGTAAATGAACCATAGGGTATAATGCACACTCTAATAATAATTTTATACTTTAAAGGATCCTAACACACTATCTACACTCTATATGACATGTTCGAATAGTAAATCTTGTATAAACATGAGAGGATAAGGAGAAGCAGGGATAGGAGATTATCACTTAGCATTACCATACATCACTTTAAAAACTTATAAAAAAAATTAATGAATAAAAACTAGACTTTTATTAATGTTAAAATTCAAAATACAATGTCATTCCAGTAGGGCTTTACCATACATGGTGTGGTATTAGCTTACAAGAGCCAAAATGGCTACTACTTATAGAATTGGAGAGAGAGGAGAAGAGAATGAAGTCCAAGAGTCACTAATACATGTGTCATGATGATAAAATTAGTTACACATGTAGGAAAGAGGAAAATTAAATAGACCATGCAAGGTCTACTTGGATAATTGTCCCTCAAAACATGAAACTCTTGAAATGTGGCATAGGATTCCTCAATGCTTGCTGAAAAAAATGCCTTCATCATTTACCCTTCTTGGAATGTCACAAAAAATACTAGGGATATATGTTATGATTTAACTAATGGAGAGGGGTGATATACATGCTCCAACATGCATTGATTGCATCCCTAATCATAAATATTCTTCTAGAGATGAGTTATCACTACCTGTAGTCCAAATAACTCCTCTTTCACTCACCCTTCACACTTATCACCAAAGTTTGCTTTAAATTTATAATCTAATCCATAAAAGAGAGTGTATGACACCTATTAGGACACATCATGTCCTCAAATTCCTTAGGCAATCCTTAAAAATCCTCCCACTTGAAGTTTTCACTCTCTTACTACCTTGTTCACTATGCCAGTTTTGACTGGCTAAGATGAAGACACTTGTAAAGGAACTTGTGAGATTATATGAAGAAATAAATTCACATGGAAAGTTATATTAAGTACCATGATATCTCCCAATGTTTATTGCATCTTTTGAAATCCCTCCATACCTGCACAACACCATAAATAGTGGAAAAAAGACATTTTCCACCTTGTCTATACAAGTAGGGCACAACTTAAGTTTATATGGAGGAGCCTTGGAGATTTATCTAAAAATTTAAATCATATCACAATCTATTTTATTTTATATATATTCTTTTCCTTCCTCATTTTCCCAATCAGGTCTTTGACAAGAGTTTAAGAGGGTTTTAGGCCATTTTTACCTCTAAGGATTATTCATGAAAATGTGAAGTTCAATCCTTATTCAAGGCCTTTTTTATCACCCCTAAACTCCTTGAACTCCCATGCACAACCTCCAAGTAGGTGTGAACACTTCAAATTAGCCTCTCGAGCTTTGTTCTCCATTCTACATAGGATTGAGTTGGTCTTAAGCCAAAATTGGCTTCCCTATGGATTCTTATGGAAGGTATAAGATTGAACAAATATTTTAATTCCCTAAAAAAAAATTCTAATGATTTATAATGTTCCTATAATTCTATAAATGATACTGAATCCCCAATTAGGATTTAGGCCTAGTCTAGACCATGTAGGTCTATCTACATCCTTATAGGTCTAAAACACCATGACATATTTTAGTCACCTTTGAATGGTTTATCATGTTTTTATATATGTGACAAAACTATCCACATTTCCTTGAAAGGTCTCACCAACCTCTATCTCACATTATCATCCTCTTTCTTCAAAACCTACAGGTTTGCATCTTTGGGGAGTGCCCTCTATTTGAGACAAAATATAGGGAAATTCCCCTATTACCAAAAAATAAATGGTGTTTTAAGGAGTTTCTCCAAGTGATGAGTACACTATATTTCTAATTTCAATTATTGGTTTCATATTTAACACCTTCAACTATCTCAAAATCCAAGACAAACTCATGGGAAAGTTCACTGTGTGTAGTGTCTTGAATGTGGACTATGTGTTACCTAATATAAAACTTTCCTTTCCCTATTTACATGTTATAAGAGTATTTTTAGGTCTATAACATTACTTTTTTAGGTTTTTACCATCTTCATAAAATTATTTTCATTCATGCTTTCACCCTTAAACCATGTCTTTGTTCCACTAAGCTTCATTGATAGGTTGATTATGTTTTACCTAGAAAAGCCCTACTTTTAGGTATATCTGCATGGTTGGACCTTTACTAAATTTAATAAAGACCTTATATTATCATTCCAATTCAATTTTACAATTCACATAGACTTTTTTCATCATATTCATGCTAATATACATTCCAACTCACTTTTTCTAGCTAACTGTCATAACATAGTTAACTACAATTGACTAAATAGGGGTCCTATATGTGGACATTACCTTTGAAACCTATACCACATGGTTTTTTATCCTTATATAATTATTTTAATAAATTTACCATTATAAATTTTGTATATTTTGTTTTTAGGTTGACATATTCTAAGGATTCACTCTATGAACCTATGAGTCACTTGTAAAAAAGTTGTAGGTGGATATTCTGATAGAAAATCACCTATAGGTGATGGTGTAAACCCATAATTTTAATCTCAACTCTTTATTTATGACCCTTGTTCTCCTTCAACTCAAAAAAACCACTTAATATGCATACATGCCTCCATATTGTAACTTTGGGTGTATGGGTCACTTTGAAGCCCAAATCCTGTAGACATCACTGAAGGGAAGCAGTGAACAATCTCATGATTTTGAGGTCCCCAAACACTACTTTCTTCTAGTCACACACCCTCTATATTTTTCAAGGTTATACACTTATGTGGAGGCTACAACATGGGCTCATTAAAACTCATCTAGGCATCATGCAACATTGTTATATGATATCCACAAAAGTGATTGGGCCTTTGTTTTAATGTTTTTAGGGATTTTGTCCCTAAAACTCATTTCTCTTCTTTTGAAGTGACTCCTCACCTCTTCCTAGTTGACTATGACTTCAAACATGTTTATTAAGGTATATCCAACATCTATCAGCTTCATATAGATTCTCATCATGTCAAATCTCTCTTTACAACACCTTCTTACCTCTATGTAAGCCTATAGATGTACACACAATAACATATAGGGTAGTGAAGGCAAGACTTGAGAAATGTTTATGTCACATGGCCTTATACATGGATCTCAAGGTATATTCACCTACTTCAAACCTGATGAATGTCTCAAACATGTTTCAACATCCACCATACAATAATCTAGATCTTTGTGAGGCCACATGTAGGTAGACATTTATGTTATACAAGCAGTGACTGTGAGAAAGTTGATAGTATACATGATATATGGAAATTTAATTATGTTTATACATATCTCAACACATTCAAATGGATTCTTACAATATTTAAGGTCTTCACATAAGTTATATTCCTTGTTTTAACATAACTATCTTCCTAAGAGCACCTATAGGTGCACATTCATGGCTAACTATGTATATATAACATTGGCTATCACCATAGTTATTCTCATGATATTTGGAGGATATAAATTAATTTTTCATGATTCTAATAAGGTGTAAAAACTCATTTAAATCTCAATTACCTTATATGGATTTTTTCACACTTTAAAACATCGTGACTATAGTTGGAAACAAGTAGAAGGTTGATTATGTTTTCATATGATTGTGTTCTTGATCAATTCATGATATTGAGAGACTAAATTTGTAATTAGGTTAATTTTAATGACATTAAAAACATGAATTACAACATATCTCACTTTCATGGAACCATTGTAGGGAAGGAAATATTCTACAAGTAGTGAAACTTGACTACAACCTCACTTGGTGATACCAACCTACAACATGAACTATTGAGATCTTGAAATCACTTCCAATCATTAAAATAAACATTTGAAACATTATAGGAGTGATAATGAATGATATATAATCACAATCATCAATTTAGTTATATCAACTAGCTCAAATAAGAGCAAAACCTGTAGGGTGTGGGAAACAACAAGCAAAAATGAATAGTCAACTTATTAAGGATGGTTCATAAAGTATACAAAAAAATTACTCCAACTCAAAAAATTAAAATGAATTGAATAAAGTTTACTATACACCAATAATGTCTCTTGACCTATAAATCATCCTACTGATCATATTATCTAAAAACTTGTTGACCAATTTTGCTTGCATAGTGGAGAAAGGGAGAGATAGAATGATTTTATCCCATTTTTGGCACTTCTAAAATAGATTAAAAATGGAAATTGATTTAGGGAAGATAATTGGTCACTTCAAAATATTCTCCCATGTTCCACTCTCTCTCATAGGCCATATAACTACAATAACTCCTTTCTCACTTATTTTCTTGATTTTTAGTTAACACCTACAAGTTTAAGTTAGTCCTAACATTATTGATAAGTAATATGACATGTAATGAAATTAGGGACATTGAGAAGGATTTGGAAAAAAATTATACCTAATAAAATTGTACCAGCCTCATAAATGACCTGTATATGACCCCTAAGTGACTCAAAATGACATAAGGATTAAAATAGACTATGAAAAAAGATAATATGACATTAAATCACATCAAATGAAACACTAAACACCATATGACATTATACTAAACCCCTATATCATGTTTTTTACTATAGAGGGTCGATTCATTTTAACTTATGGTTAAAATGGTCAACATTCTTGGTGATTTCGCAAGGGTGGTATGCTTACTATGCCAAAGACCAGTAGCTTTATCCTATCCATTGGGATATTAATTCACATATACACTAGTTTGACACACAATTTTAATTTGAAACCACACAAAACACAAGGAAAAGACACACAAAATAAGACACACTAAAGGGAAACAAATATGCGTTCAACTAGAACACTTATGGAACACAACATAACTAAAAGAAAAACATACACACCTAATATACTATTTAAGAAACCTTAATCTTGAGGTGAAACATCTGATCATACCTTAACTAGGGTCAAATATAGTTCCCCTTACATCTTTGTCACTCAAGGAAGGCAATCTAGCACGATAAAGTATGTCCATCATCAACGACTTTGATATGTGTATGGTCAAGGAGTTTACTAACTCTATGCCTTCTCATGCCTACAAGTGGGATATTTAGATATTTCATGAATTTTATTCCTTTCTATATAAAATCATTGATTAGAGATGCAATTTGATTGATCATTGTCACATTTGATTTACACTCCTCAAACTATAGATTGAAGTGTACAACAATTGCCTCAATATTTATATCTTCTTGTGCATGATGTGCTTAATACATGGAGTCCTCAAATTCTATTTCTTTATGTCACAATACCTATGAATATGTTTTAACATCAGGTGAATCTCTTGGCTATTTTTTAGGCACAACACAAACTAGCTTAACCTCATTCTTCATGTTCACAACTTCTTGGGTAATATCTTCATCAAACTCCTTCATGACTTTAAGCTCTTGATCAACAGAATAGCCTTCATCCTTGTTCATGATTGGACACTCAATAAAAAAAATTTAGTTTCATTAGTAATCTTGAAATCATATATATATATATATATATATATATATATATATATATATATATATATATATATATATATATATATATATATATATATATATATATATATATCTTGGAGGAAAAGGAGTGTTACCCAACTTATCATATTCCTTGCATATGGCATTGAACCTTTACTCTAGTTCATCTTCATTCATAACATGACAATATTTTCCATGTTTGGTGAGACACTCAACATCATGTTTTTTAGAATATTTATAAAACACATTAGAAATAAACTTATTAGGAGGGGAATTATCATTACTTATTTGATCAAATTCTTGACATATGGCATTGAACCTTTGCCATAAATCACTTTCCTCTTCCTCATGAGTGTCATCACCAAGGGAAGTTTCATCAACAACAAGCATAAAGACAGCATTCCTCCCACTATTTTGATCAATAAAATTATTAAATACATCATCATCATCAGCTTGTGAAGCATGCTCAACACTTATCTCAGCTCCTTCAAATGGCTCTTCATGCATGATATAAGTGCCAAGGTTAATTTTCTCAAATTATGCATAATAATCATTATCATAAGTGATAGTATCATATTAATAAAGTAAAAATTCATAAATTCCCTGAAGTTTAAAAGCACCATCATTCACATTATGATCTTCCTTTTCATTGATCACATAATTCAAGTTAGAGCTTGTTTCAATATATGACTCAATGTAAATCCTTGAAAGAGGTTGATTTTTTATGGTCACCTTTATTCTATACCTTGTCATAAAGGCCAATAAGGACCAATAAATTTAGATATAGACACATATATTAGATATAAATTCTCTTGAAAGGTAGATTTAAAAATAAGTATGGAGGTCTACAACAACAATGTCTTGGAGGATAGGAAAGCTAGGACAATCATGTGAAACAACCTTCAAGTTTTTGATAAAACCTATTGTCCTAGTATGTGTATAATATAATTAGAGCACTCATTTTCTATAGGGTTCATATTTTAGGCCTAAATTATCAGAAATAACTTTAGGCATGACCGATGTAGAAGCAAAACTATAAACTATGCAATTATGTACCAATTTCTCACCCACTATGAGAGTGAGGTAGAATGGTGGAAGATTATTAGCTCTATTATATGGTTCAACAATGTTATTATGGAAATTTTTAAGAGCTACATGACCATGAATTTTACTTGAAGTTGAAGCACTAATATGAATAGTTGATCTGTAAATAGGTAGATTTCCTATTCTAAAAAGTTTACTTATTGGATCCTTATAGGTGGATTATTTTCACTACCAAAATTCAACTCCATAAATATAATCAACTGAAAATAATGTAATAAAAGTAATAATAAACATTTTACACAAGTTAATAATGGAGTTTGACAGATGCCTACATCTTTGGGTTCTCTAAATGATGAACCGATTCATTATAAAAATATATTTGCAAGTATAAATTGAAAACTTACAAAACTATAATGAATTTGTCACAAACTCAAGTTCTAATTAGTCCTAAAGAGACCCTGACTAGTCTTGGAAGGTTTTCACAATGTTCTAACATGGCCTCCATGCTTCCCACCTTCTTGTTGATTTTTCCTCTGCTGCACAGCCTCTAAGAGCCTCTACATAAAGCCAAATTGGAATATGTGTCAATCATCAACTCCATAAAAATATTCTCCTCTATGGCCTCCAAGTAGTGTTAAATCCTCATATAGATATATTATTACAATAATCAGCTTAATAACACCCTAAAAATAATATAGAATCAGATCTTTCATAGTCTCGTATAATTCTCCTCTAGTGTTCCAAAACCTTGGAATGGAAGAGTTTCAATGCAAGTGAGATCTTGATTCTCAAATACTTGAAATGTAAGTGAGAGCTTTAATTTATCTTGGAATTAGCTTGTAATTGTTTTACAAATGAGGTTCATGGGTGTATATTGTTTTTCAAAACCCACCAATTATGGATTTCTTCATTATCCATCCCCATGTGCAAGCCTTTGTTTAAGCTTCTTATCCTTATCTCCCAAAATGGGGCATGATAAGGTACAATGGGTTGAACCACCCTTCATATATTTCTCTTTGGATAAATATCCCATGACTTTCTATGGGAGATATCCTAATTTCTATGGGAAATATCCCACATTTGTGGGGAAAGAGATATTCATGGAGTTAATCCCATTTCTCAAGCCTTAGGAAGTGGGATTTGTCTAAAATATTGGAGATATTATGTACACTTAAAATGTGAGGATTTAATTGGTACACATGTCAATAATCTATTGGACCATGTTCATGTCTAGTCACCATACCTACACATGTTTTTCTTGTTGCCTAAAAACTTTAAAATGCCATAACTTTTGCATACAGGGTCCATTTTTCAAATTGTAAAATGTGTTGGAAATATATTGAATAGATATGCATTGTGCTAATATTTTGAGTAAGAATTTATAAAATTTATTTTTTAGCCCTTGTATATGATCTTTGGATCACACCTCCCCACTAAGAAAGATTTTGGTCTCTAAAAGTCACAATATCTTCCTGTAATTCATCAAAAGATTCAAGAGAAAAAGCAACATAAGTAATATTTTCACCTTGATTTTTGATCATTTATGATAATATATATTAGCCTCTGTACTGCACTACATTGATCTATATAGGCTAAGTTAGTGATCTCCCATTACGGAGATGCAATCCATATTCTCCCTATTGTTTCAACTTTCTTACAAGGACATAAAACTATGTTTCATATAATAAGCAATATCATATCATCACTTTTAAAAATTTCCCTTCATGAAGTCTTACAATCCAACATATATGTTACAAACAGTGCCATTCTTGGGGTTTTTTACAAATTTGCATACAATAATTACACATGTATTTCAATGAAAATGGATATCCAACTTAATCCATAAAAATAACAATATGTAACTATGTGTTACCTTGAAAGCACTTCACATGTTGATTCATGCCTACTTGTCTTCCTTTCAAAAGAAATTATTCAGCTATGTGTAACATGTATTTTAACTGTTGTTATACCCCAAATATGATTTAGAGAACTTTTTCAATGTCACTCTCAATGGAGCCTCTTTACCATCTTGTCAAATTCAACAAGAAACGGCAAGCAAAAATATTCCAATCTAAATTTGAGAACATAAAATAATAAATGATACAACCTCTAAAAATGGGTTGTTCATAATATGTTTCTCATATGGATTGTTACTCCATTTTTCACTCTCAATGAGTGATCTACCTCCATACTTTCTCATATAAATAGTTAGTTTCCTTAATGATTATCAATAATAGAAACTAAATAATTGAATTTAAAGTGTTTTAAATCATTCTAAATAAAACTTAGCTATACAAAAATTATATCCATTTCTTACCGATCCAATATAATGGATGTTCCCTCTTGATGAGATCTTATTTGGATAGGTGTGATTCTTCATAGGCTACGTGTGAATTAAAAAATTAATTATTTGTTACCTTTTTAATAGGAGCATAAACCATCTTATCTTTACCATATTTAGGATGGAGTGATGGATGAAGTTTCCAACAAGTTTCAACCATATTCCCACTCATACGACAATTAGTGCAATAGTTCCTTTTGTCCTTATTTTTGGATGAGGAAACATATTTGTCATTTATCGCTTCTATATTATGAGATTGATATTTATCACCTACCTTATGTTTCATAAAAGACAACAAATTATTCATAAAATATTTCCTCTTCCAACAATTATCCATAGAATTATTACTTAACCAACAAAAAGTACATGGGAAAGAATTCCACATTTTTTGTATGTCATAGCCATATTGTTTAAAATGAAAGAGAACATTATAAGTCTTACAATTACCATTATGTTTAGTGTTATGATTTATGTAAGTAGGAGGAGGTGGTATTACATTACATCTTTTATTTTCTCTCTTACACACTTTCTCATCACCCTATGATTGTGTCACATTCCTCTACATGGAATAATTATGCAAAACTAGTGGTGATATTGGAAGCTTGTCTTCCTTTAGTAGTTTTGGAACTCTCTCCAGTTTCCATCTCCACACTAGCATAACTGAAACTTGAAAAATGAGGTCGATCCTCTACTTGTATTAGGTTAATCAAACCTTGTCCATTCATACCAAGGCCTTTTCCATCATATCCCATTTTAAATATTAATCAAGATTCAATGCCTTTAATTTGTTTTTCAAATGAACTAAAATCATTACCTAAATTTGAATCCAAATGGGAGGAAGAAGAATTATATGGTGAATAACTTATAGTGCACTCATTAGTCATGGTTTTTACATCTGAAGTAGAAAGTAAATCCTTCTTCGGTTCACCATGTTGCAATCCGATCAAGAGTTCATCATTGGATTTAAGCTAAGATCTCAAACATGTAATTTATTCTTTGAGAGATTTATTCTTTGAGAGAATAGATTTTTCATCTCAATAAAGAATTCTCTTCTTGAATTTGTTGATTGAACATTTTGAGCTCTTCAAGCCTTTCATGCTTCAAGGTTTTACCCATGGTTTTTTACTCCTAAAAATAACATGTATTTCCAAAAATTGTACACTGCAATGGAAGATTAAATAATTCTGAAATGTATACAATTAATTGAAACTGATATCAATAGGCTACACAATTAGAAGCAAATCTTGCATTCAAATTGTTTTGATACCAAAATGATCTATAAATAGGTAGATTTCTTACTCTAATTTTTTTACTTATTAGAACCTTATACGTGGATTAGTTTTAATGCTAAAATTCAAATCTAAAAATATAATCAACTAAAAATAATTCAATGCAAGTAATAATGAAAATTGTACACAAGTTGATAATGGAGTTTGACATATGCCTACATCTCTGGGTTCTCTAAATGACAAAATGATTCATTGTAAAAATCCATTTGCAACTAAAAATTTAAAACTTACAAAAATATAATGAATCCATCATGACTTCAAGTGACAATTAGTCTTGAAGAGACCCAAATTGGTCTTGGAATGCTTGTGTAATGTTTCAGCATGACCTCCCTACTTCACACCTTCTTGTTAACTTATCCTCTATTGTACAACCTCTAAGAGCCTCTATATAAAGCTAAGTTAGAATAGGCATCAGTCATCATATCTATAAAATGATCCTCCTATGTGGCCTCCAAGTAGTGTTAATGCCTCTAATAGAGCTATTATTACAATACTCAATTTAATAACACCCTATGACTAATAGAGAATCAGAGCTTCCATAGTCCTAGACAATGCTCCACTATGCTCCACAACCTTGGAATGGAAGAGTTGCAATGTAAGTGAGATATTTATTTTAAAATACTTAAAATGTAAGTGAAATCTTGAATTGCTTTTGGAGTGAGTTTACAAATGAGGTTCATGGGTTTATATAGTTTTTTAAAACCCACCAATTATGGATTTTTTCATTATCCATCCCCATGTACAAGCCTTTATTTAAGATTCTTAGCCTTATCTCCTAAAATGGGGCATGATGAGGTTTAATATGTTGAACCACCCTTCATATATTTCTCTTTGGATAAACCTCCCATGAATTTATATGGGAGATATTCCAATTTCTATGGGAAATATCCCACATTTGTGGGGAAAAAGATATTCATGAAGTTAATCACATTTCTCAAGCCTTATGAAGTGGGATTTATCTAAAATATTAGAGAATATTTTTTATCTAGTATAGACACTCCAAATATGAGTATTTAATTTTTCCATGTGTCAATACTCTATTGGATCATGTGCATGTCTAGTCACCATACCTACACATTTTTTTCTGGTTCCCTAAAAACATCAATAGGCCATAACTTCTACATACATAATCCACTTTTCAAACCATAAAATATATTGGAAAGATCTTGATGAGATATAAGCTATGATAATGGTTTGAATAATAATTTATAGCTTATATTTTTTTATCCCTTTTATATTATCTCTAGATCAATAGTGGATAACTACTTTTACAAAAGTTGTTTTTGGCCAAGCATTTAAAAGACATCCCATAAAGAGATAGATGTTTTGGCACTTTTCAATGATTCTAATATGTTTAAGGTATTATTACTCACCTTATCTTGAGTATTTTAAGGAAAAGATTTTCTTATAACTTGAGGAATTGAGACACCTTGAGCAGACCTTACCACATTTTGACTTGAAGGAGGTGTAGGTGTATTTGGAGCTACCATGCTTGCAACCATGTTTGTTTACCTTGGACAAGGATTAGATGAGATTTTAGGCATGCTATTATCACCTCCTAAATCCTTAATCTTTTAAATTATGTTTTCATCAACAAAGGTTCCTTGATTTAGTACAAAATTGTCTTCCACCAAGAAGTTGGTGAAGCTTTCTCCATGAGGTTGCCAATCCTCATTTTCTAGCATCATGACTTCAACTTAAGTTGATAAGAGAGGAGTGAAACCTCATTGAGAAATTATATATTGATCTCCACCCTAATTAGCATCCATATATTGGCATTTTTAACAAATCTTGCCCTTACACCAAGTTGTTATACACCGATACCATCTCTCTCGCATTGAAACTGGAATTGGGATTATACACATTGACAGGCCTATTGAAGTTAGGTTTCCCTTGACCTCTTCCTCTTCCATATTTCTGAACATATTGATACTAATATGGGTATGTATTTTAATAGGCACCTTTTTTTATGTTAGCTTGCCTATTTTTAGATTCTAAAGCTTGGCATCTTGTCTCACAGAACTTAGACCTTGGTTGTCAATCAATATCATCTTCTAGCTTCTTAGGAACAGTCCTAGGCTTAACATTTACATTAGGAATTTGAGGAATGTTTGGAGTATTAGAATAATTATTAGGTAGTAGAGGCATAGACACCTTAGTAGGTAGTTTTCCATCTTGAATGAGGCCATTATTATCTTTAATGGCAAGTTCATGGGTAAGTGCACACAATTGGGGTCCAAAAAAGGGCCTACCCATGGACATGATTTTTCTAAAATTAAAGAAATGTGAACTTTTATGGATAATTTGAAGATGGTATAAAAACATGAATTGTATAATTTCAAGTCTAGTTTCCAAAAAATTAAAATTAAAAAAAATGGTTAAGTATAAATAGATCAAACATCTAAAATTTGAAGAGGACCTCCTATTTATTTAAGAAAACATAGTAGATAAATGGTCGTACGGCCCACCATTTTTTGAGCATCGTTAAATATTATTTAAAACCCTTTAACAAATATTAGATAAGATCTTATAGTGTGTTACAAATGTTTTTTTAATTTTTTTGATGAATATTTTTTTTATTAATTTTAAAATTAAGTAGATCTTGAAAACTGACATAAAATGGATAATCGGTCGTGTGGCCCACCCCTTAAAAAAAATGAAATTTGATTTTTTTTAATGTTTGTAGAATTAGGCCTAGTTTTTTACCATAAAAAAAATTCACTTGGATCAATGAAAAACAAATTAGATAAACATGAATAGGCATGTATAGGTGCGGCATGTAGTGGTCTAAAAAAGGTGTTGTTAGAAATAAATATAGTTTGAACCCTAAAAATAGCCCAAAATTTATAAAAATCATATATTTAGAAAGAGGACAATATGATGATCATGATGTTAACAATTTTTAAAGTGTTGATGTTAAAATCCATAGTGTATTTAGGAATTGAATTTGACATTTGTTAGTTTTTCTCAAAACTCTCAATCTCAGTTGTAGATGCACAGTCATAAGCCTTTATCTTGGAAATCCAAGCCATTTCTGATCCTAAAGGTTTGGTTTTAAATTCGAATTAAAATGATGTTTATGCATATGATAGAGTTGGTTTCATAGTTGCACACCTTAAAATGTGGGAAATATTTTTTCAAAATCCAATTAGGTCAGTACTTAGGCATTTTTAGGGTCTGAGTATTAAATGTAGGGATTTTAGGACATAACTTTTGTAATTGATATCCATTTTTGGTAAAAAAATATAACCATTTTTAGGTTTCTATGCCTTTCATATTGATTTTTATTATTTATATGAGTCTTAGGTTTGTCAAAATTGAATTTTTTAAACCATTCACTTTGAAATTGATGCATAGTGGTGTTATTTGGGTAGCATAGGTCACATTTATGACCTTCACACATCAAATAACAACTTTACATGTTAATTTTACTTGATCATCATCCATCCCTCATCTATGATCACTTCCTACTCATCCCTCATTACCCCTAATCACTCTCTCATCATTCCTCATTATCTCTAATCACTCCCTAATTGACCCTCACTATCCCTAATCATCTCTAATCACTCCCTTATCATCTATAATCACTCCTCTATTGACCCTCACTATCCCTCATCATCCCTAATCACTCCTTCCCTATCATCATCCTTAATCACTCTTTCATAAACCCTCTTCATGCCTAACCACTTCCTCATCCCTATTCACTCCCTCCTCATCCCTTCTCATCCCTAATCACTCCTTCATTGACCTTAATTGTCTCTCATCATATCTAATCACTCAAGATTATCATCCATAATCACTCCATTGATTATAACCATACCACATCCTCCCTAATCACTCAATTCTCATCCCTCATAATCCCTAATCAATATTTTTCATCCCTCATCATCACTAATCACTCCCTCAATGACCCTCACCATCACTTACCATCCTTCTTCACTCCATCATTAACCCTCACCATCCCTCACCATCCCTAATCTCTCCCTCATCATATGTCATAAATATATACTCTAAAAATATATTTGATTCCAATCATATGTTATTTAATCCATTATAATATAAATTAACTCTTTTCTTGGACTTATGTTGTGAATACCCATTTGTGATAGTCAATTTTATTACTATATGAATTGGATGATCTTCTAAATTTATAGTCAAGTAACATAAGTATTAACACAAAATAGAGTATAAATTTTAGTTAATTGAATTATCTTTATTGTGTAGTTGAATAATGAAACTTTATTTAGTTCCACCTTTAAAGATAAAAATTAAACACAAATATCTTGTATAATTTTCTAATTTTGAGAAGATTTGAATTAGATGTGAAGTTATTTAGTGTTTCTCATTCCTGTATGACTTGAATATTGGTTAGGTTCAAACATGCACTTATTCTATGTGTAATGTGTCTAAAATATTTTCTCTTGCATGAAAAATGGACGTTTATTCATGTTATCACAAAATTATGAATCTGTAAAATGTGAAACACTAGTTCAGCATGGTGTAGATGTTCATTCCATATTATTTAAAGATTAAGATGTCATCAAATATATTTAAAAAAATGGCATAGGTAAAGGTCTTGAGGATGTCATTCAACATCTTGAAATGAATGAATATGTTATATGATTTATCCTAAAAGCCATAACCAACTAGTCAATCAATCCTTCCTTTGTTTTTAATAATATATTCCAAATGTCTAAAAGTTTAACATGAATATGATGATACTCAAAATTAAGATCAATTTTGGAAAAGACTTATACACTATGGATATGGCAGAAAAATGCCTTAATATTTAAATGAAGATAATATGTCTTCATTTTAATCTTGTTAATATTTTTTTAATTAATTCACAACTTTGGCACAAACACAATTAGGTTTTTGTAAGGCAATGATTTCAGCATGATGTGTTCATTATCCATGATTTCATGGATTTACCACTTGATCTATTCATTCTCTAGAAATGATATGTTGTATAAAGAGGTTTTAGGTAGAGGTAGTTAAGGGATCAAATCAATAGTATTATTTAGTGTATAGTATGTAGGACCTTATTTAGGTGACTAAAAGATATCCTTGTATTCATCTAGTTTATGGTTCAATTATTTTGTCTTTGTTATTATTGGATAAACCACACTATGATATGGTGACATAAGGATGTCGTTAAACATTTAATTATTATCATTAAGAGTATAATTATTAATAGAACTAAAAATATTATTGCACTTCTTGGCACTAATGACTAAAATATTATTAATTAACTATGATATATGGTATTTCAGATCATGAAAATCTATCACAAAATTTCAAGGATTTACTTCATAGACTACATGTCAATGGTAAATACATGGTTGAACATATGTAAAATACTACACACCTATAATGGTGATATGTCACAAAGTATTACATCGTTAAAAAAATTTATTTTGTACACCAAGTGACACTACTAGGTGATCCATTTCTCAAGGCCTACACTAGACCATACACTAGTGTATGGTTATGCATGAGGTATAAATTTCAAGTTCAATTTTTGAAAATATGATTTAGGAGAAATTAACTTCTTCTAACTTCCATTAATAATGATTAAGTATATTGTCTCACCATTGATCTACATTTTTTAATGAGACAATATTTTTAATTCATATAATTTCTTATTGGGGGAAGTAGAGATATTTTCAATTGTGAATTACATCATTTGTAATAGGCCCATATTTTTTTATAGGTGTTAAATATTTATTTTTAAAATTTGCCTCCACATCATTTTGATCACTATATATTATATTTTATGCTAGCACTCAATTCTCCACTTGTATCTTATAACATCGTTAAACCCAACAAAATACCACCATCAAGGTATTAGATGGAGTGACTAAGGATGAGGAAAGATGAGGAAGAATTGAGTAGAGATGATGAGGGAGTCAATAAGGATGATAAGGTATGGTGAGGTTAAATGAGGGAGTGATTAGGGAGGATGAGGGAGTGATTATGGATGATAAGTGATTATGAGTATTAATGAGGAAGTGATTAAGGGATATGAGGGATGAGGAATGAGTGATTAGCAATGATGAGTTATGATGAATTAGTGATTAAGGATGATGAGGTGATGTAGGATCATCACTACCAAATATAAATAGTGATCTAGTTTACATGTTTTGAGTCTTTAGAAGGTGTTCAAGTTCATAAGAAGTTTGTAGGAATCTTTCTAAGTTTCTAGTTTTGTGTCAATTTTTAATTAGAGTTGTATTGAACTCTCCCACCAAATTTTTCATTTAATTTTTTGAACTTTCATAGAGACTTCAATTTTGTTTCAAGAAGTCTGATGTTGAATTTGGTGTGGTTAGACTTTAGTGATGATTTTATGATGTTACAACACATATACCTAAACTCATATTTGAGAAATATGTTAAGATTTGAGTTAGTTGAGGAGACTCTCAACATACAAAAGAAGTTAGAATTCAGTTGATAGTTATTTGGTAATAAGAGTCTTGTCCATGTCTTATTTTGTATTTAGAGTTAAATTTAAGAGAGTTTGATGGGGTAGGATTTTAAAGGGTGAATGTAAAGAACCCCAAAAAAGTGAATAAAGACAAGTTTTGATTATTTTTAGATAAGAAAGTAAATAGACCCTGCATCTTCTTGAATATGTGCAAAGATAGTTAACAATGTGCACGATCGTGAAACATTATTAGTAAAAAGTTATTTGTGATCTTGGTGTGACTAGTTAGTTGAAAATACATTTTATTCAAGATGGTGACTATAGAATTTGTAATTTGAGTTTCAAATCTTTTGAATGTTCAAATTGCAAACTGTATACCCTGTGCTTTTACAAAGTATGCCTTCAAATTTGAGTGAAGGTCAAAGTCTTATGGAATAGGAGATTCTATTTGGTGGGATTTTAGAATGTATGAGTAATTAGTAACTAGACATAACAATTCCTTAATATTCTATAAACATTATATGTTGTTATTTTACTAAGGATATTCTATGTTGAACAAACAACCCTATCTTCTATGAGCAAAAGTTCTGAGTATACATCTATTTGAAAAGGTATATGCATGTATTAGAGTGAACATTCAAATGTATATGCTGGTGAGTTAATTATCATATGATCATGAAGTATTATAGTATTTAAATTAGCTTTCATATATTTGTATGATCAAAAAGAAAACTAACATAGAGCTACAATCATTAAGAAACTTAACACAATCAAAATGGTATCTCGTGGAATTGGAAAACTAAGTGATATAGATGGAAGGAATTGATTTTTAAAAGAGTGTAAACATTTTTTAGAGTATTTTCAACCTTCATGTTGATTTAGAACCCTTTTTGGAATGAATTAGAACAAATAACCTCTTCTCAGATTACTATAGACCTATGACTAAGTACATAGTCTATTCAAATTTTGTTAAGTCAATCTAATATAACTTAAAAATAGAAATATAACACTTATAAAATGTTAATATAGTCAAATAATACATAATCTAGTAGTAAAAGTCATTGGAAACACCTTTAGAAGATTGGAATCTCATTTTGACCTTTCTTGGGTCTGTAAAAGCAATCCAAACCTTGTATTAGGGTCTCTACTTTCAAAGTGAGTTTATAGGAGTTGTAACCATAAATAATTCATGAAATTTGGTGAAAAGTTTGAGTTCAACATGAACAAAGATAATATAGTGTTTTTAAGTTAGGTAAGTATGGATGGGTGAGGATTGTGTGGTAGATAGGGTAGAAATAAACCTAAAGACCTAATCCAATAGTAAAAAGAGCCAAAAGAAGTTATCAAATAGTTGAACCAAATATTTTAACTTTGTGAAGAGATGGGATGTGTTATAGGGTATCTATAAATGAGGCTGATTTGATGATTTGAATCTTTACAATAAGATTTTATGACAGAGTAAGAGGTAGTGTATGATATGATAATTGTGTTGATAAGTTAAGTAGGGTTGAGAAGAAGTTAGAGAGAATGAAAAGGAGTGGAAGGAAGTTTATTATATCCCTATTAAATCCTAAGGACTAGGAGATAATATTTGATCCAAGTTGTTATAAATCATAGAGACTAGTAAGGGGGATAGTTTTAAAGTAAGAGAGATTGAATGCATTGAGTAAGGAGAATAGAATGAAGAGTTTAGTGAGACCATATAAATAATGGTAGAGAATAAATGAAATGAATAAAATGCAGATGTGAATTTGAAATGTATGCAAATCCCAAAGATAGAGATCAAGAAAGAAAAGACAAAGTGAAAGCTAAGTGGATATTGGCAAAGAGCTTGAACAAGCATAGTATGTAATAAGGCTTTGCATCATGAGGGATGGTTAGGGGTAATGAGGGAGTGATTATAAATGATGAGGAATGGTGAGGGTTAATAAAGGAATGATTATATATGATGATGTATGAGGAGGGAGTTATTAGGGATGATGAAGTAATTATTAGGGATGGTAAAGGATAATGAGGGAGGGATTAGGGATGATGATGGATGATGAGAGACAATGAGGGAGTGATTAGGGATGATGAGGGAGTGATTAAATATTATGAGGGATGGTGAGGTTTAATGATGGTGTGATGAGAGATGAGGAGGGATAAAGAATGAGTTATTAGGGATGATGAGTCATAGTGAGGGTTAATGAGGGAGTACTCAAGGATCATGAGGGATTAATTAGATATTATTAGGGATAGTGAGGGTAAATGAAGGATTGATTATGGGTAATTAATAATGATGAAAGAGTGATTAGGGGTGATGAGGAATGAGTATGAAGTGGTCAAGGATGAGGGAGGGATGATGAATAAGTGAAATTAACAAAAAGTGGTTGTTTGATGTGTGTAAGTCATCAATGTGACCTATGTTACCCCAATCACACCACTTTCCATCAATTTTAAAGTGAGTGGTTTTCAAACTTCAATTTTGACAAACCTAAGTCTTCTAAAAATGTTAGGAATCAATTTGGAAGGCAAAAAAACCTTTAAAATGACTATATGTTTACCAAAAATGGATATCAATTACAAAATTTATGTCTTGAGATCCTTAGGTTTAATACTTAGACCCTAAATTTTCCTAAGTACTAACCTGATTAGATTTTGAAAAACTATTTTCTACATCGTAAGATGTTCAACTATGAGATGAAATCTATCAAATGCTGAGTGACCCTAATTTCTTATATTTACTAAAATAAATTTAGAGTATAAGTGATTGTTACATTTATTTATACTTAACATTTAGATTAGTAAATATAAGCTTATGGCCAAAGTTGGCTTCATGTGAAACTCCCACATGCTCATAGAGATGGTTTTGGTCTTATTAAAAAGCAATGCATACATGTTATATAATGCGTACGCATTATATGATAAGTTATATAATGCATATGCATTGTATAATATGGCATATAATGTGTATGCATTATATAATATATTATATAACGCATATGCATTATTTGAATTTACACTAACGTATACACATTATTATTTTATTAATAATTTGATTGCATTATGAATTAGTAATTACCAAGCCATTATTTAAATAATGTGATCATGTTAATTAAATAATTTGATCACATTATTTAATAATGTGATCACATTATTTAATAATGTGATTGCATTACCTAAAATATCCATAGAATTATCTCAAAACTCTATACACATGTCCTCATATGCATCAAGAAGAGTGAAACCACCCATTTATTGAAGAAAGATAGAAATATTAGTACCAATGGCTCTCAAATATGTAGGGAAGACAAAACTAGCATGTGGTCTCATAGGGGGAGGTAATCTATACCAAGTCTTTTGAAACCTCTCATTGAAGTCATGCATTATTTCCTTATGACCATTTTAATCACATTGAGCTGATGTATGATGTAGGAGCATCTGAAACGAATTTCAAATTATTGTATTTTCCTCTAAAATGTTAAAAATTAAGGAGAAAATGTAAAAAGTAAAAGTAAAAAGGTAAATGTGGAGCTGTTGAGGAAATAAGGGGAATGGTTGAAAGATTTTCAACCATA
Organism: Torreya grandis; assembly: GCA_037957365.1. Classification (NCBI taxonomy): domain Eukaryota; kingdom Viridiplantae; phylum Streptophyta; class Pinopsida; order Cupressales; family Taxaceae; genus Torreya; species Torreya grandis. The sequence continues at coordinate 1,009,889 of JARHVA010005799.1, forward strand.
AGATAACATTGGAGATAAATCTTCTCATATTAGAATATGCTGGAAAATTAAATATTGTATTTTGTTTACCTGAGCCCAAGTTGGGCGTGGAGGTTTGAAGGAGGTTTTTAAAAACAAAAATATAGCCAAAAAAAGACAAATCCAATTAAAGTGAGAATTAATTAAAGAGGAGGATAGGAGAGTACATAGGAGAAGAGAGGGAAAAGGCTCTCTCATTTAAGAGAAGAAGGTAGAAATGAAGAAGAGAAGGAGAGGGGACAGAAGGATGTAGAGAGAAGAGCAGAGGCGTAGAAAGAAGACAGGGAGTACAAAAGACACAAGGCATATAACCTCTGGTATATGTTAATACAGGTGTGTATTTATTTTGATTTATAAATGAATGTGAGTTATTTTTGAGGAGATTGTTTTCCTGAGACCGAAGAGGCATTGTTATAAGTTGCTGGGTGTATGATTTCTGGCCATTTTGTTATGCGTTGAAATTAATACAAATTTGGGCAGCTTAAATGTTATATTTTTTTAATTCTGGGCATTTTAACATATTTAATACGGCTTGGGCGCTCAATGATTGAGCCGAATAAACCCCTGTTTTCATCATTCGCCACATATCTTGTTGGTTGGGCATATTTTATATTAAATAAATTGATTGTAATTCTGGGTGTATCTATGTTGGCTGGGCTGCCCAATGAATTAACTACAACCTGGCCATCTCAATGTTATGTTGGACGTGCTTTCTTTTAAATGTGTTAAACATTACAATTATTTACAAAGCCGTCGGGCTAGGTCAGAGACATTTAATACATGAACTAAGTCACTTGAAGATGGCATATTTATTATGTATGTGATAACCATGTATTTGCAAATACACCTAAATATTGAGAAGCTCTTATTGAATGTGTTGGTTTAATATCGGGAAAGCGCAAGACTTAAACCCGGCCTCTTTGAAGTCATTAGTGGCATTTATTATTTGAAAATAAAATTAGAGCAATTGAAAGATATTGCAGTCATACACATCCCAACGCAAAGTCATCTCACGTATGTGTTGATTTGAGCGAGCATGTGGAAAGGCCGAAGCCACCCTGGGAGTGTTGAGTCCAAATTTGAGGTGGTGACAAAGCCTCGACCAAAGATTAATCCATGTGATGTTGCATCTGGGTCAGATACTCTATAAGCAATGCTAACCGTGGTAAAAAAAAAAGAAAATCCAATACATTGACTTCTGTTGTCCACCTACTGATAGGATTTATTACAAAAATAGAGGACCTTCATTTTGCTATGGTTGTTGTTCATTTCAATGATAGTATAACCAAACCAATGCTTTTAGAAGACATTGATGTGATTTTGAATGGTTTACATCAACTGTTTTAGGATTTCAGTTTTGACATATCATCTACATGAGCAATGCCAGGATTGTTCATTTTCTTTTTGTTGAACGAAGTACTGTCTTAAAGATAAGAAGCTTTAGTTTCTGCAATAATTGTGGCAAAGTCAGGGAAGTACCATGCAGTGATATGCATTGAAGCTATGTCTAAGGCAAAGGTGGTTTTCATCATTTGGTATCAGAGCTTGAAGCTCTTGAGATTAGATAATTTGTTGCTGTAGAATTAAGAAAAGAATAGTGTTGAGTTGTGAAGGATTTGGCAAAGGATCAGCAGGACAAGCACTGGAAGACTCTGCTGGAGGAAAGGTATGAGTAGGATTTAATATTCAGTTTAAAGTCTATGGTTTGAAAATTTGTTTTTGAGAAGTAAACAAGTGAAGAGAAAGGTAGCCAAGCCATTGAGGCTTAAGAGAAGAAGCCAAGGAAGGCTTAGAGAAGAAGATCCAAGAGGAAGCTTGGATTGTTTGCCAAAAGACTAAGGTGAAACAGACTTAGGTGAGGTAAAGGATGAAGTTTGCAGAATTGAGAAGAGAAGCTTAGAGAAGCTCTAGAAGAAGAGCAAGTTAATGCTCAAGAAGAAGATCCAAAGCAAGGTAAGCTTGGATTTATGATTTGTATTTGATGAAGTGTTGTATAAGAGTTGCTGCAAGATTGAGAAAAAGATCAAAAGACTAGGATGAAAAAGGCCTAGGTGAGATCAAGGAGATTGTCAAAAGACTAGTCAAGGAGAAAAGGCTTGGGTGAGACAAGGGATCAAGAGACCAAGGTGGAAAAGACTTGGGTGAAGATCTCAGAGATGGAAGCATTGTTGAAAGCACTACAGAGCAGCAAGGTATATGAGGGCAGCAAGACGAAAGCAAGCATCAAAGGTATGACTAATGTTGATTTTGATAAAGAAATTGCTAGTTTGAAGAAAGAATTGGCTAAGGTTAAAGATGAGTATGAGTTTTGGATGCAGTTGAATAGGAAAGCATGGGTATGGCCAATGAAGAAGAGAATAAAGTGGCCAATAGTTCTCCTAATGAAAAGGAGAAGAAGGCAAAGGAAGATTGCCATGAAGAGGGAAGCCCAAAGAGGCAAGAAGATAAGAAGGTTGCCAAGTGAGCAGCAAGAGGAAGAAGTTGAGAAGAAAGTTCTCATTGAGGAGAACTAGAGAGAAGAGAGAAAAGAGGAAGTGCCAAGAAGAGCACTTGGAAAGATGAGAATGTCCATTAAGAGGATACTCATGGAGACATTATGGTCTCTTGTTTTTGTATTTAATGCTATTTTTGAGTGGGTAAATGTAGGTATGAGCAGCCTTATGAAAGTCAAGAGAAGGGCCTTGGAGAGTGAAGATATTGGTGCAGGAGAAGACACCAAGTGCATAAGTGAATGTGCAAGAATGAGAAGTAAGTTTGTTGTTGTTGATAGGGAAGAAGAAGAGATGCATTGGTTAATGCATGAGAGAGAAGAGGTAGAAGATGAAGCTGAATTCTATGATGCCATTGAAGGCCAGGAAGAGGGAAGAGGATAGCCAAGCACAAAGGAAGAGAAAGATTGCTCCATGGAACAAGCTATCAAAGAGGTAAATGAAGTGTTAAGTGCTGATTTTGATTGTTATTGTGAGCATGAAGATATTAATACACAGGTTAGAAGAGGCAAGAGGAAGATGAAATCCTCACACAAAGCAGTCAATCATGGATATGTGATGCCTAAGTGGATGGTGAAGCACACAAGCAAGCAACAAGTAAGCAAGCAGGCAAGTTTACCTTATAAGACTGATTTTTCTCATATTCCTAATATGAATGTAAGTGTGCAAGAAAATAAAAGGACAAACAAAGTTGGTTTTTCAATAGTATCACAAGGGCATGGTTATAGGATGCCTAAATGGCTTGTGAAGTCAATTGATAAGAAGAAGAATCAGATGTGGGTGCCTAAGAAGGCTAAGAGTGAAGAAGATGTGAGTGTTGAGACAGCAACTCCAAGAAATCAATGGAAAAAGGTGAAGGATGACACAAGTACATGGAAAGGTAAGTCAATTGCTTGCAATGAAAGGGATAATGATTTGTTTGAATCATTTAATGATATTTTCATGGAAAATGAGGAATGGAAAGTGGCTGTAAGGACTAATATGCAACAAGGAGAGAGTTCGAAGAAAATGGATGATGAGAAAAGAAGAAAGTATGCAGCAAAACAAACAAGATGGCTTCAAGCAGAGATTGAAGAAAGCAAGGAGATAGAAGGTATGAATACTACAATTGTTTTTTATGAATATACTGATGTTGATGAAGAAGCTGATTTATATGAAGAAACTATAAAGTGGATGAATGTACTTATAGAGGATGAAAGACAATCTGGTCCTAAGTTTGATATAAGACATGAATATTTGGATGAGTTTGTGTTGAGTGATGAAATGAAGAGTAAGGTTAGTAAGGAACAAGCAATCCTTCAGGTTGATAAGCCCAAGTTTGATGAAGATTGTGAGATAGATGAGATCTCACTAAAGGTAGAGTTGAGAATGATAGAGAGGCTGTTAGGTAATTCAAGAGAGATGAATCAAGGTACAAGCCATAGTGAAGGCATCATGGGGAAGAGCAGAACAAGACAAGAGCAAAGCAATGAGACCAAGGCAGTTTTGGTCAAGAAACAAGAACAGAAATGTGAAGGCAGCCAAGGGGCTTCATGACCTCAATGTTTTTCTACTAAGGTGGCTTTTGATGTTTTGAATGCAGGTATGGAAGATGAAAACTTTGAAGACATGTATGAAGATGAAGAAGCATGGAGATTGGACCTGGCAGCTGAGAAAGAAATGAGAAGAAGGACATATCTAAAGAGGAAGAAAAGCAAGATGAAAGGCAAAGACCAGCAAAGACAAATTCAAGCATTATTATTGACAAGAAGACCTTGGGATCCAGGCATACAATAAAAGCTAAAGCATGGAGCAGCATTTCATTTTAACTAAGGTTCAAATTGTTTCTAGAGGGAGAGTATGATGCAGGAGCATCTGCAATGAATTTCAAATTATTGTATTTTCCTCTAAAATGTTAAAAATTAAGGAGAAAATGTAAAAAGTAAAAGTAAAAAGGTAAATGTGGAGCTGTTGAGGAAATGAGGGGAATGGTTGAAAGATTTTCAACCATAAGATAACATTGGAGATAAATCTTCTCATATTAGAATATGCTAGAAAATTAAATATTGTATTTTGTTTGCCTGAGCCCAAGTTGGGCGTGGAGGTTTGAAGGAGGTTTTTAAAAACAAAAATATAGCCAAAAAAAGACAAATCCAATTAAAGTGAGAATTAATTAAAGAGGAGGATAGGAGAGTACGTAGGAGAAGAGAGGAAAAAGGCTCTCTCATTCAAGAGAAGAAGGTAGAAATGAAGAAGAGAAGGAGAGGGGACAGAAGGATGTAGAGAGAAGAGTAGAGGCGTAGAAAGAAGACAGGCAGTACAGAAGACACAAGGCATATAACCTCTGGTATATGTTAATATAGGTGTGTATTTATTTTGATTTATAAATGAATGTGAGTTATTTTTGAGGAGATTGTTTTCCTGAGACCGAAGAGGCATTGTTATAAGTTGCTGGGCATATGATTTTTGGCCATTTTATTATGCATTGAAATTAATACAAATCTGGGCCACTTAAATGTTATATTTTTTTAATTCTGGGCATTTCAACATATTTAATACAGCTTGGGAGCTCAATGATTGAGCTGAACAAACACCTGTTTTCATCATTCACCACATATCTTGTTGGCTGGGCATATTTTATATTAAATAAATTGATTGTAATTCTGATTGATTGTAATTTTGGGTGTATCTGTGTTGGTTGGGCCACCCAATGAATTAATTACAACCTAGCCATCTCAATGTTATGCTGGACGTGCTTTCTTTTAAATGTGTTAAACATTACAATTATTTACAAAGTCATCGGGCCAGGTCAGAGACATTTAATACATGAACTAAGCCGCTTGAATATGGTGTATTTATTCTGTATGTGATAACCATGTATTTGCAAATACACCTAAATATTGAGAAGCTCTTATTGAATGCATTGGTTTAATATCGGGAAAGTGCAAGACTTGAACCCAGCCTCTTTGAAGTCATTAGTGGCATTTATTATTTAAAAATAAAATTAGAGCAACTGAAAGATATTGCAGTCATATGCATCCCAATGCAGAGTCATCTCACATATGTGTTGATTTGAGCGAGCCTGTGGAAAGGCCGAAGCCGCATTGGGAGTGCTGAGTCCAAATCTAAGGTGGTGACAAAGCCTCGACCAAAGATTAATCCATGTGGTGTTGCGTCTAGGTCAGATACTCTGTAAGCAATGCTAACCATGGTAAAAAAAAGAAAATCCAATACATTGACTGCTGTTGTCCGCCTACTGACAGGATTTATTACAAAAATAGAGGACCTTCATTTTGTTGTGGTTGTTGTTCATTTCAATGATAGTATAACCAAAATGATGCTTTTAGAAGACATTGATGTGATTTTGAATGGTTTACATCAACTGTTTTAAGATTTCAGTTTTGACATATCATCTACGTGAGTAATGCCAGGATTGTTCATTTTCTTTTTGTTGAATGAAGTACTGTCTTAAAGATAAGAAGCTTTAGTTTCTGCAATAACTGTGGCAAAGTCAGGGAAGTACCATGCAGTGATATGCATTGAAGCTATGTCTAAGGCAAAGGTGGTTTTCATCAATGTATTAGAGAGGTATGTTCACTTTCATCTTAAAATCTTGAAGTAAAAAAAATGCTAAACTCATCCCATGACGTGATGCATCTACTGGGCAAACTCCTATACCAATCAAGAGCTTTCCCTCTAAGAGACATGGCAAGGAGTCTAATGAAAATATTCTCTTCATTGACATTGTAGAAAATACAAAAATTAGAGATATTTATGATGTGTTCACTAGGTCTAATATGACTCTCACCATTGAATGTAGGCACACTCTTTGTGATAGTAGGGTGAATGACATCATATGCTTGGAGATGAATTGGATTTTCAATATTAAAGGTAGGAAAAGCATGTTGCCTAGCCATGTTTTCTTCAAGATCTTAAATTTATTCAACCTCTTCACTTCCTTGGATATATAAATCTTATTGATCTTCAAAGTTTTTATTAGGATGGGGATATTGAACCTCAAGAGGAAGTTTAGGCTAAATAGGTGGATTTATAGGATTGAGCGATCTATTAGATGATAACCTAGTAAAAAACATGAAGTATGAGAGAAATATATGACAAAATAATGGCCTTGAACCAAATTTTACCTTGAATGGAATTTATAAATTCTGATTAGAACACTAATTTTTAGTTGATGTTTTCAAGACCAATATTCACCTTGACAAGTTGTCTTGAAGATAATGGGTCCCATGGAGCATGCCAAAATGATTGTCACCAAATATTGTACCCTATATGAGGGTGTTCAAGCCTCATCTAGATTTTGGAAACATGGGAATACTTATAGGTATGTGATTTTACTTATAGGTATAAGTATACCTCTATGTTTAAGTTCTATCTCTTTGAATCTATCTTGAAATGCTTGTCACCTACTAACTAGTTGTTTATGGGGAAAATAGTTAGAAGTTTGCATGAAATGAAACTACTTGATGTAGAGGCATCCTATAAGGACCCCATGGATGATCCATTTTTGTCTTTATATTGTGTAATATATGTATTATATGTGTTATAGGTCATAATTAGTCCATAGGTGAAGTCTAGGTTATCTCAGGGTGCAAGAAATTTGAATATTGACATTTGCTGCCAAAACCTCATTTTGACAAATTTGAATGTTATTAAGCCATATATAAATATTTTTATGCATTTTTAAAGGTGGAAAGATATATAAAATGTGTCTAAGGGTTTTATAAATGTAATAGGTTCATAAAATTATCATAAGACCAAATTCATGTGTAATATCCCCTTCCAATAGAGATATATGAAAGACACAAAACTATGATACCAAAGACCAAAGCTCTGATACCACTGTAATATCCCCTTCCAATAGAGATATATGAAAGACACAAAACTATGATACCAAAGACCAAAGCTCTGATACCACAGATACAAACTTGCAGAATAGATTCAAATAAGCATACACAAATCACAGTATAATCTCTCAATAGCAAATAAAGATCTCATTACTTGTTCTTCTGGATGATTACACAATTGAGTCTCTGTTATACAAAATAAAGAATATTAAAATCTGATCTTAAAACCCTGACTTAGCAAAATCTGGCAATGAAAACTGGATCTGGAAGGGTCTCGGCCTTTCTGTGTCGACACACAGTCGCCGTCGTCGGTCGATATCTCGCCGATGTCGATCTCTGTTGGTCGGCTTTCTGCCGACGTCAGTCTTCAGTCGACCGATGTCGGTCAATGGAAGCCCTATATCTGCCGATGTCGGTGCCTGAACAGCTCTGAACGGACCTGTACGGATGTGGTACGGCCGCCAACCTGTCTTCTCTTAACCCCTGATTGCTGAACAGCCTGATCTCACGAATATAGATTCTAACACAAGATCTATCTCTGTATAACTTATTAGATCAAAACTAAATAAGAAAATACCTGGAAAGCTCTGTGATAAACTTCTGTGTGAAGTTATCTCTCAACCTTGAAATGCTGTGATAACTTTTGGATGAAGCTATCTCTCAAATCTGTACCTCTGTGATAACTTCTGGATGAAGCTATCTCTCAATTTGGCAATAGATCGGCTGATCTTTCACAACCTCTGAATTGCACACAATGAAGAGTTGACGTTCTCCACTGCAAATGGAATCCTGGAACCCTTGGCTCAGTCTTCACAGAAGAATTTCTCCAATTTCAATAATCAATTCATACATAATCATACTCTCTCCCATGAGAACTCTTATACCCTTTCAAAGGTGTGCTGGCTAAAATTAGATTTCCTCAAATTAGAACTTGGGGTTCTAAAATTAGAATTCCTCAAATTAGAACTTGGGCTTCTAAAATTAGAATTCCTCAAATTAGAACTTGGGTCTTAAAATTAGACCAATTAATTAATAATTAATTAATATCTAATTTAAAATTAGACCAAATAATTAATTAATTAATAATTAATTAATATCTAATTTAAAATTAGACCAAATAATTAATATTTGATTAAATCAATCAAATATTAATATCTCCCTCAATACATGTCGGATCCACGAACCGTCTGAAGCTGGTGAACCAGGGAGTGATCCTGCACATGACCATATCAAAACAAGGGTGCTCCGTTGTATGTCAAATATCCCTAAATAATAGGAGCTCAAGTCCAATGTGTCTGAAATAACCTGAATGAGAGCCAACTATAGGAATTCTGTAAATCAAAGCCAAGCCAATCTCCATCATGACCCTCTATCCATCCAATCAGCCTACGAAGGTCGCATAATAGGCTAATCATCAGGCCTGTCAATGTCCACGAAAAAGGGGACATGACATCATGGTACTAGATATGTCATATTATGTGAAAATAAAAAACATGCAATGTAACCAAAAGGACCTCCACGTAGGGAAAGGGGTCAAGATTCAATTATTAATCATTTTTAGAAATGGTAGGAGACAATTTTGATATATTATTTTCATATTCCATTTGAGTTTATAGATATGGATCATTCACAAAGCTTTGTATGAAGAAGTTGGAGAGTCTTTGTAAGCTCTACTGGTTGAAGGAATGAAGACAGACCCTATTTGAGGTCATTTTGTTGTTGTAACTAATTATATGTGATTTTTTAAAGAAAAAATGAAATTTAAATTGCCTATAATTTTATTCTTATTTTATTGAAGAGATACTTGAGGAAACACAATAAAACACCCATATATTCTTGAAGAATGCAAATAAAAACCCCTGCTTTGAGTTATTTGTTTTGTGTTGCATACTATAACTTGCATGACATATGATCAAAGAATATTTGTTAATATTTATAAATTTTATGGAAATATTTTTAAGTGTGTTTTAGGCTATAAATTTAATTAAATGTGATCAATGCATATGTTGTTCAAGAATATTCATAGACAGACCCCTATTTTGGGTGTTAATACTTTTATATGCAAACTACATTTTATTGTTCATGGATTAAAGATATTGGAAATATAGTGTTGTGTTTTTTTGAAGGTTGTATTAATTATATTATAAATTTAAATAGACAACCTAAATCCATTTAGACACTATATGAGGTTCTCTTTACTCCTTATCTTTTCCTATCTTTCCTTCTTTTTTTTAGCTTGTGGGGCATCTTACAATAAAATTGACACATTTCTCTAACCTTTGGGGAATCTTGTGATGCCTACCAAACTATCATTTCATACTTTGGGGCATCTTGTGATGCCCATCGCTACATCAACTTACCGTTTGAGGCATCTTGTGATGCCCACTCTTATTCTCCCTTACATAATACCAAACTAATTCAAATTCAAGAAACCTTTTGAGACTTATAGACTTGTATTTTGCATGCTCATCTCTAATACAAACATTATCATATATCTTACTTGTTCTTTTTGTCTCATGTTTTTGTACACTTTCTTTCCTTTACTTTCATTTTACTAGCATCATTGTCTTCCTTTACGTTCTTTGGATTTATTTCACATTACATTTGGCATTTGTTTTCATTTTTGTCCTCATATATTTATTTTATTTTTTTATGTTATTCTTTGCCTTAGTATCTTTATGATTATATTTTCCCCTTATTTATCATTCACCCTCGTGGGTTCCTCTTTTGTGAGTTTGTAGTATAATACCATAGATAGGTCCTGGCCCTCCTCACAAAATAACACTTTTTCTTCATTTCTCATTTTATTGTTTCACATGTTTCTTTTTGGCACCCTCATGGGTTTCTATTTTATGAGTTGTAGTATAATACCATGGATAGAACCCAAGCCTCCTCATAGAATTACCATTTTTTCATTCCTTTTATAATAAAAATATCACTAATTCATATTCTCAACTTTAGCTTTTGCTTCTTTTATTAGATGGAATTTGCACAACAATGTATATTAGCATGTTTTATTCTATTTCCCTCACTCTTATGATAATGAATCACGCATTACTATCATTATATCCCTTTTCCCCCTTTGTCACATTTTTTTTAATTTGAAGTAATTCAAATTATTCCATGTGTCATTCCTCTTGATTTCCCCTTTCTTTCACTCCACATTGGATAAAACAACGTCAAAGTTAAAATATCACTTTTATTTTACCTAGATTTATGAGACTCTTAGAACCCATGATATTTAAATTTTATCTCTTAGCAACCTTATCCTAAATATTCAAATGAAAGTCATCTTTAGCACCCATGTTTGGTTTTCCAATTTGTATGGAGGAGGAATCAAAAAAGCCATCAAGAAAGTTCAAATCCAAAATCATTTGAAATGAAAGGCAATGATATCTAAAAGATAACATAGAAATATCAAAATTCAAAATCACACCAAAAGATGTGATTTCAAGCACATAAGTTATCTCTAATCATAGCTCAAACTCTATAGTTGGTCTCACATAGAGCTGAGGTCCTTTAGGGTATGGTAGGATAGTAGATTGAAATAGGGGTTTTCATAAAAATCTTTGGTGATACATATTTTACCATGAAATTACCCAATCTTCACAGTATACTGATGGATCTATAAGGGGTCTTGAGGAATGGTGAACAGGTTGTGGGAAGGTAGTTCTATTCTACTTTTCATGTATATAACCTTCATGGGATGATCTATATATTACATTTATTGACCTAAGACTTGTGTGGATAAGATAAGTTCTTCATAGTACTTAAGGTCAAAATTCCTCTTATTTTGACAAACCTAATTTCAGTGTCTTGACTTTGGTAAAGATTTCCTCTACCTTGGTTTTTCCTTCATTTTCCCCTACACCTATTTCATTTCCCCTCTTTACAATCAAATTTTGATTCTAAATCTATTTTCCCTTCTTATTGTATTCCTTCTTATTCACCTCTTAAAAACATGCTAGCATTAATTTGTTTCAGTTTTATCTATCCTTAAAGAAAAATAACATGTTTGAGAAACAATGGATTACACCCTTACACCATTTATTTACCACACCACCTCATTATCATACTAGTCATTGACAAGTGTCATTAAAATCCTCATTTAATCAATAGTCAATTGATGTCTTATCAACCAGGGCTAGTGTCTAAAGCTATTTACAGTAAGGTGTAGGATGGTAGATCTAGAAGTCTACTTGTGGGGGTGTTTGATGGTCATATTCTAACTTTGACTAATGAAAGAAATGTGTCTTAAACTACTTGCTTCACTCTTTTGCTGAAAATGAAAAGATGTAACTATTTAATCAAATGAATACACTTTTTTTCTTGAAAGTAAAATCACACTCCTATTTACACTTGCGTGGAAATGGAGATATTTAACTTGAAAAGGAAATTTGCTTCACACATTTATTGTAAAAGAAAACACACTTTGCTTAGAAAGGAAATGAATTTGGAATAAGGAAATGCCTTTTAAACTATGAATTTATTTTGATGTTTTATGAATGAATGCAAACATTAGCAAGATTCTGATTAGTTATAACAAAGAGTTAATATAACATAACATAAGTATCATACACAATTTCTAGTTCTAAGGAGAGTGGGCCCTTACTCCTCTCAGACTCAGGAATAAAGATTAATCAATGCTAGAAACTAAAGTGATAATTCATAAAACTGAAATGATTACAATCTATCTGAAACCTATAATATGCTTGTACGTATCTTTCATCTATTTCTTTTTAATAACAAAAGTCTTACATTTTATACTAATATAATCAATTCAAAATAGGATTCAAAGAGATAGGATTCCTTGGTCGATCCACTCATCTAGAAATAGGAGATTGGATTTCTAAGAGATCCAATTATCCTGGTGAAATAGATATACTATCCTATAATAGTCCTAAGATCCAAATATATAGAACTTTATTAAAAGTAAATCCTACAAAATAGGAGATGGGTATTTTCCTCATTTGAATCTAGCTAGAATGAGTCTCTCTCCTCTTATCTAGCTACTAGCTTCCCCATTTATAGATTTGTCTTTATAGAATCCATGGAATTGACCCTATAGAGTCGATATGAATGAACCTATGGAATCTGTAGAAATAATCCTATGGAATTTGTAGAAACAAGCTTGTAGACTCCATAGAAACAAGCCTATATAGTCTGTAGAAGCATTATATGTGAGTTCATAGTTCTACTGGATGGAGCTCAAAATTAAACTTTCAATATACATCACCTATGTCTTCTTCCTAAGCATTCTTCACAAAAAAAATCACTAAAACATGCTATGTATTAGATATTAATGACAAAGTAAAGATTTAGTCTTTGATTCAATATAAAAAAGACAAATATCTACTTTCTATGTAATTGCTATCTAACAATCTATGATTTGCATAAGATAATATCCTTAGAGAGATGAATTGAGGGAAATAACATGTCAATAATGAGCCATATTTTGAGCTCATCATCTCCCCCAGGCTTTACCTTTTTCAAGTCCCATTACAAACATTCATTTGCATTTGTAACTCTTGCATCTACTTTCCAAACTTTGACTCAAATCATAGTCATCAAATTCATATGTTATATGCTTATATAAATTGATTTTAAACCCTTGATGTTATTGAATCATTTGTTTCCATGTATTGAATTGCTCTTCTGATTGTGGATCCCAACTCTACCATCCTAGAATAAGTATGATCAATAAAGGGGGTATACATCTCATGCCAATACATTTATTTTCTCCCCCAAAGTTTATTACCTCTATTATGATTTCCAAAATTGAGGTAGATCTCCTCATACTCCATCTTAAGTTATTTGGAGACATGAACTCTCATCTTCTAAGAGGCACTAAAAGTTGGTCCCACCTTTTCACACTTGCAGTCATCACTGAATCAAAAATCTATCTTGAAAACAAGTCAAAAGAAATAACACAATCATATAAAGCTTGTAAATAATGAGTTTTAACTTCATCGCTTAAACAAGCATAATTAAGATTCTTTCTGATCAATCTAGAGATAGGAAAGGTTGGTCTGATACACAATCCTATAGTCTTAGCATGATCTATATACTCCTCAAATCTACTTTTCCATGCTAGTTGATTTTTGAGTGTAGAATGCAATGCCCTCGATTTAACTTCTCCTACATGAAGGTTTATCAATAACTTATTGTGCTCATGGTCTCTTATGATCAAATCATGCAAATAAAACTCACAAAGCAAATCCTACTGATCAGATTCAGTGCTATAGAAAATTTTCAAAAATGTTGTTGGCTGTAAAATATTATAAGAAAGATGACAAGATATCCTCAAAAGCTGCCATCTATAAAATTATTTAAATAAAAACAAACTATATGCAGGAGAAGGATTCCTACATGCTAAAAGATATTCCACTAATTTGCATGCATCCTGTAAATTTTCTTCTAAATCTTGGACCTTAGCTTCTAATTCTTTCTTTTCATTTTCCAATATTTTGTTTGAAGAATTTGCAACTTTATTTTTCTGTTTGAGTATGGAATATTCTTCTTCAATTTGATTTAGCATTTTCAAGGTAGGAATACTTGGACAACTTGTTTGATAACTTATGTCAACAAATACCTTAGGAGGAGAAGTTGCAACATTAGAAGGTGCTTTGGAAGATTTTACCAAACTCTACAATATCATATTCTCTTTCTTCAAATAGTCTACATATATCCAAAGGTCTATATGTTCACTTTAATTTTTCTTCAAATAGTCTACATATATGTTCACTTTAAGCTTCTATGGCCATTTGCTCTAAACATTGCCATAGAAGCTTTGTCTTTGTTTAGCTTTGCTACATTCTTTGGCTCTGATCTCATTTTTTGTCCCATTTCTACTCAGATTTATAGACAACTCTATTTCTTTAACTCAGATTAGGGTTTATAGAAGATTCTATTGAAATCTATAGGTAACAATCACCGAGGATCGGTAGAAATGATATGTTTTGTGTGAAACTCCACAACTTCATGAGTTTGTAGTTTGACATGATTACTTTATACAGTTTAGTACCTCACATTTATATGGAGTGTGCCCACTATTTTGTCAAATTATTATAAACTGGATGAAATGATGATGTGGCACTTTGATGGTGATAGCTATTTATCATTTCATTTATAACTCCTTTATGATGTCCCATCATTATAATTATTGATGATGTAATTAATTATACCAAAGCTACATAGGTCATCATGAAGTAGACATACACCTTTGCCATCTTGTTTGCATGCTTATCCATTATGTTTTGTGTCATGTTATTCCATTTTAGAAGGATCAATTTTGGGTCATATCCATATAATAAATCTTAATTAAATCAAAGATAATTAGTTAAATAAACATAAATAAATAGAATATATGTCTCACTTACTTTTGACCTTAGATTTATCCTTTGCTTGTTATTTATCCTACATAAATAAGTTTGCATGGATTAGTCAATAGGTGTTGAAAGAACAACTTTTATTGCATGGAGAATACCAATCATAGTGACATGATGAGATTCTCTCTCTTTTTTTTTTGGCCCTTTGGCTAGCCATTGTTGGTTTTCTAGCCAAAGCCTTTTTTGCAATGCATAGCCATCTAACAAGTTGGTTTTTGGGGCATGCATTGTCAATAGTGTCCCTAGAAGTATTTTCACTATATATATATATATATATATATATATATATATATGCAGAATCATCAAGGAGCAAGATCTCTGGAAGAAGCAGAGTCCTCCAGAACAACTAATTGATTTGAAGTAGTTTCTTTAGAAGAATCAGAGTCCTCTAGAAAGGCTAATTGATCTTATACCTTTTGAATAAATTCTTCTTTATTGAGAGATTTTTTATAAAGCTTCAATCTATGTCCATTGACTAATAGAGCTCTTCTGTTGTCATCAATAGGTTTTTTGTATATAGGATCATCAAGGAGCAGAATCTCTAGAAGAAGAAGAGTCCTCCAAAATAGCTGCTTGATTTGAAGTAGTTTCCCTAGAAGAAGTAGAATCCTCTAGAAAGGCTACTTGATATTTTACCTTTTGAATAAATTCTTCTTTAGTGAGAGGTTTCTGATAAAGCTTCAATCTATGTCCATTGACTAATAGAGATCTTCTACTATCATCAATAGGTATTAGCTTAATAGAACCATTTTCAAAGACCTCCTCAATATGATAAGGTCCCAACCACCTCATTTGTAGTTTTAATTTAAATTTTTGAAATTTGGAATCAAACAAAAGTGCCCAATCTCCTTTCTAAAACTTCTATTGCTTGATCTATGAATAATGCCAAACTTTTCTTTGATGTTGTACCAATTTAGCTCTTTGTAGTGCTTCCATCCTCATCTCATCAAGTTGATTAAGCTATAAAAGTCTTTCTTTCTAGATTTCTTCTAATTCAATCCCTTCTTCTACAACTATTTTCAAAGTCTGTAATTCAAATTTAATAGAGCATAAGGGCTTCTTACCATAAACCAATTCATAAAGTGAAAATCTCATTGTTGTTTTTCAAGTAGTATTATAGGCCCAAATAGTTTCCAATACCTTATCTACCCAATCCTTTCTATTGGAATTAACAACCTTAGTTAAAATGGTTTCTAGCTCTTTGTTTGTGACTTCAACTTGCCCATTAGCCTATGGATGGTATGGAGATATTTTTCTATGTTGATTTTGATATACTTGCATGAAGTGTTTTATCATGTTTGACATGAACTGTGGTCCTTGATCTGATACTATCTCCCTTGGAACACCAAATTTTTGCATGATTTTGAAATATAAAAAATTATCAACCATCTCTTCTTTTGCATGAGTTAATACTTCCACTTCTACCCACTTGGTCACATAGTCTATACATACTAGGAGATATTCTTTTCCTCTAGAAGGAGGATCTATAGGACCTATAAAATTAATTCCCTATTTCTCAAATGGTTCTAAAACCAATCAAGGATGAGGGTGCAGAGGCATCTCTATTGAAAGAGTAGGCTATCGAATTCTTTGATAAGCATCATAGTGTCTAACATATCCTTTTATTTACTGATGAAGGTGAGGCCAATAGTATCCTGCTCCTAGGATTTTGTGTATCATTCTTTGAGCTCAGTAATGACCTCCTCCTAGTTCATCAGGACAAGCTCTGATGATATCATAAGCTTCAGTATTTATCACACACCTATGAAACACATGGTCAGGTCCAAGTTTGAGTAGCATTCCATTAATCTATTTAAAATAAGAACTTTCTTTGATTAAACATTTCTTTTCTTTTTGTGAAAATTATATATGCAATTTTTCTATGGTGAGGTAATTGCCTATATCAGTAAACCATAGAGATTTTGATGCAATAGAAAATAATTACTCATCTAGAAAGTCATCTTCCACTAGTTCTTCCTCACCTTTAGTCTTCATTCTTGATAAGAAATTAGCAACTACATTAGACTTCCCTAGTTTGTCTATAATAATAACATCAAATTCTTGTAAGAGCAACAACCATCTAATAATCTTACCTCCCACAATTGGTTTGTTAGTAAGATAACTAATACTTGAATGGTTTTTATAGACAAATAACTTATAGACTATTATGTAGTGTCTGAATTTGTTAATTACATAAACTATAGCTAGGAATTTCCTCTTAGTTATGGTGTAGTTTCTTTCAGCATGTGTTATTTATTTTCTAATATAATATATAGCATACATGTTATCTTATTCATCCTTTTATCCAAAGACTACTCCTATTGTTGTATTGGAAGCATCTATGTATATATAGAATGGTTGAGTCCAATCTGGTCCTCTCAATACTAGAGTAGTAATGAGTTTAGCTTTGATGGTCTCAAAGGCCTACTGGCAACTATCACTCCATTCGAATATACTATCTTTTGTAAGGAAAACATAGGGGCAGATATTTGGCTAAAATTATCTATGAAGCATTTATAGTAACCAGCATGTCCCAAAAAACTCTTAATTTCATTTTGTGTTAATGGGATGGGTAACTTGGAGATTATTTCAACCTTCTTTGGATCTACTTGAATGCCTTTTGCAGAAATTTGGTGTCCCAGCACTATTCCTTCATCCATCATCAACAAACATTTCTCATATCTCAAAGATAATGTATGTTCCTCACATCTAATCAATTCTCTTTCTAATTTGGTAAGAGCCTCTTCATAAGTTCCACCATGAATGATGATATCATCCATATATACTTTAACACAATCATTTGTAAGGTCAGAGAATATTGCCAAAACTACTCTTTGGAAGGTTGTTGGAGCATTGTAGAGTTTAAATGGGAGTAATCGGTAAGCAAAATTTCCCCAAGGGTAGGTAAATATGGTTTTATCTTGATCTTTAGCTACCACCATTATCTGGTTATACCCTATAAACCCATCTAGGAAAGAAAAATATCTTTTTCCTGCTTAAGTTGTCAAGAACTTGATCAATAAAAGGTAGAGGAAAATAATCTCTTAGTTTTATTTTGTTCAATTGTATATAATCTACACATACCCTTAATTTTATATTTTTATTGGGTACATTTACTAGGGGTGAAACCCACTGGCTATCTGAGATGGGGTAAATAAACCCAACTTTCAGCAATTTTTGGATCTCTATTTTGACTATCTCCTTTAATGTTGGGTTTATTCTTCTTTGGGGTTATCTGACTGGTTTGATAGATTCTATGTAAATGTGATGAGTGCATATGTTGGGGTGGATTATCTTCATGTCTATATAATCCCAAGAAAAAGCCTTGGTATGTCTTTCAAGTACTTCAAAGAGTTGATCTTCCTCTTCATTTGTTAACTAATTATTGATGTTCAAAATCTTTCTAGGTAATACCATGATTGGTTTTGTGCCTGGGTAGTTGGATTATATTTTCTTGAATTCACTAATAAATTATTTTAGAGGACATGGATGAGGAAGTAGCTTATGAAACATGGTTACATTATAACAAACTCTTCTTTAGGAGGAATCAATCTTGCTAAAAAATAATGGAATGCATCTAAGAAATAAGTTTGTTGTTATTCTACCAATTTCTACACACATTCCTAAATCAATCCATGATCATATGGTGAGGAACCAATAGAAGAAGTAAAAATGGAGGTTTCATAATATTCTATCTGACCCAAGAATCCTAAATTAAGGTAGTCTATAGTTTTTGGACTGGCAGGGTCCATAGATTCTAGACTGGTAGAGTCCATAGCTTTTGGACTAGTAGAGTTTGTAGCTTTCAGACTAGTAGAGTCCATAGCTTTTAGACTGGTAGAGTTCATAAATTCTAGGTATATGTCTCCATTTAATTCTTCCAAGTGTTCTTTAATTGTGATTATAGCTAAGGAGGAAATATTATTTAATGTGTTGTCTAATTCATCCACCCAAAGTTCTTATATGTGATTTATTGATGGTTTTATAGGAGGATATAAAGAGATGCATTTAGATTTTAACCCATTAGAAATGGCCATGTCTCCTAACCTAAAATCAATTAATGATACTATTTTAGCCAACCATGGTCTACCTAGGATTATGGGATATCCTGGATTCTTTGTTTTAGGTTGCAAGACCATGAAATCTACTGGATATTCCCAACACTCTATTAGTACTTCAACATTTTCTATAGTCCCTTCTGGTTTAGTTACAGATTGGTCTGCCATTTGAAGAATGGTAGTTGTGGGTTGCATTCTCATAAGAGATAATGTATGGAGAGTATCAGTTGTCATAACATTAATTACTACTCCCAAATCTACCAAGATGTTAGGAATTTCTTTACCTCTGATTGTGACTGTGATCACTAGGCTTCTTGGATTTGCATATTTTGGAACTAATAGTTTTCTTGCTAATAAATCAACAACTTTTCCATCAACATGAATGGTTCTTGGATATTTGTTTTTCCTCCTAGGTGTCTTAATACAAAGGTTTTTGATGATCTTGTTCAACTCAGGTATATCCCTAATAGCTTGTAGTAGGGGTACCTCAATATTGATCTTTTACAACTCATAGACCAAGTTTGATTCTGGTTTAATATTAATTTCTTTTAATCTTTTAGGAAGAGGAACTAATGGTGTAGTAGTGTTTTCTTTATTTATTTCAGGGCTCATTTTGATTTTGGCTTCTCTAGTGCTTAATTGAGATGATGTTATTTTTTCTTTTTTATCAGGTATCTCAAAAATGAGAATTGGAGGTTTTTGTATAGTTTTTCCTGATCTTAAATGTTGTCTGAACAATCAATAGCTCCAACATTCATTGTCTCTTCCTATTCATTAACATAAATAGGTGCTTGTTGTTTATTTTTTGGATTTTTTATTAGTTGTGCAGGCATTGAGGGTTGATTGATTTATCCTTGTTATTGAATAACTAGGGGTGGCATTATAGTTTGTTATTGAAGTGGTATTTTTAGTTAGGTGAATTGTTTCTATGAGTTCCACTACAGATTCCATTGTTGATATTACTGTGGCATCCATTGCTATTATGGTACCCATTGTTGTTGTAGTTATGGCATCCAATCTTGTCCTACCCATGGCTTTTGGATTGATGTAATTTGGGGTTGATTCTAAAAAGGTGAAGGAACTGAAACATTCCATGGTGTCATCTATGGATTAACTGGGTTTCATGCATGAAACTATCCTTGAGCTTGGTTTTATGGGGCAAAGTTTTGTCTCTGGATATGATTTACTTCTTCAGTGGACTAGACTTGTGTTTTCATTTGATTTTTTAAAATAGGTAGAAGGGTGAAATGTTTGGTATCATGATATGTTGCATCATAGATCCCACATGATGAAACATTAGTTTTATCTAGGGGTAGTCTCTAAGGGCATGTTTCTGTCTACACTTAGGACAATATATTTCTAAGGTTTCTATTGTATTTGCCTTAGCTTAAAGGCCATCCAAAGTACTATTTAGTGTAACCAGATTATCCATCTTTTTTAGATTGGCAAATTCTTCCATTAGCTTACCCACTTCATTAGATTTCCCAAACCTTCCTCTCCTAATTCTGGGTTTTGTTTGAGATTAGTTGGTATAAAACTCAAAAAATTGATTGAAAGCCAACTTATTTATATTTGCACCTCCCATCAAATCCAAGGCATCTCTAGTATCTTCATCCAACCTTTTTAAGAAAACTAATTTCTAAGCTTCTTCAGTGAGTGGATAATTGTTTATTTTATGAGTGAACATGAATCTATCCAAATAATCCTCTAAAGATTCAACCTCATTCTATTTGATTTTAAAGAAATCCTCTTTTCTTTCTCACACTCAGCAGTAATCTTGATACTTGTTTAAGAATTATGTCTCCATGTCATCCCATGTTCTAATATAATTGCTAGGTAAAACCATGAACCATCTCATAGCTGCATCTTTAAGTGTAGAGGGAAATAGTTTTAATTTTTGGCTATCTATTGTGTAATCATAGGTTTGACATGGAACCTTAATTAAACTCAAATAGGAATTGATCAAGATCTTCTGTAGATCTTCCCCAAAAATTTGGCAAATTAGTTGGTGAAATATTTTTCATGGGGGTTTGATCATTAGGATCTACAACAATAGTAAAGAAAAAAGTCCTTCCTAGTTATGCAAGTTGTTTATTTTGTGGATTTTGTTGGAGAGCCATATTTTCTTCTTTTGATGATGTTTCAAAGTTGGGATGATCTTCCCACTGAATATTTGTGGTATCAGTTATGGGTTGTTTAAAGTTCTCAAAATTTTATTTAGCTATGGATTTTTTAAATGCTTCTTATAAGTCCTTAGAAATTTCTAAATAATTTCTTCCTGCAAGAGATTGATCCTGAGGAATTTGTCCTATGGGGCTTGCTTGTGGCAATGGCCTAGTTTTTATCCAAGTTTTTGAAGATTCTTGCAGATAGATTTCACTTGTAACTTCTAGTTCACTACTCAGAGATGTTGAAGGAGTTTCAACTTGTGTTCTTGGTGGGAATTTTGGGATGAATCATCCTTTAGAATCTCTAGGATGGTACATCAATTTATTGAATTTTTTTGAGATTTTATGGTTTTTACAATTTTTTTCTATTTTTCACTCTAGACCAATAATTATTACATTACTAATACCTTGTTCCCCTGCAATGGCACCAAAAATGATGAGTGTCATTCAAATCCTCATTTAATCAATGTTCAATTGATGTCTTATCACCTAGGACTGGTGTCCAAAGATGTCTACAGTAAGGTGTAGGATGGTAGATTTAGAATTCTACTTGTGGGGGTGTTTGATGGTCCTATTATAACTTTAACTAATGAAAGAAATGTGTCTTAAACTACTTGCTTCACTCTCTTGCCGAAAAGGAAAATATGTAACTATTTAATCAAATGAATCCACTCTTTTTATTGAAATTAAAATCACACTCCTATTTACGCTTGCGTGGAAATGGAGATATTTAACTTAAAAAGGCAATTTGCTTCACATGTTTGTTGTAAAAGATAACACACTTTTGCTAGAAAGGAAATGACTTTGGAATAAGGAAATGCCTTTTAAATTATGAATTTGTTTTGATATTTAATGAATGAATGCAAACATTATCAAGATTCTAATTAGTTGTAAAAAAGAGTTAATATAACATAACATAAGTACCATACACAATTCTTGGTTCTAAGGAAAGTGGGCCCTTGCTCTTCTCAACTTCAGGAATAAAGATTAATCAATGCTAGAAACTAAAGTGATAATTCATAAAAAAAAATAATTACAATCTGTCTGAAACCTATAATATGCTTGTACATATCTTTCATCTATTTACTTTTAATAACAAAAGTCCTACATTTTATACTAATATAATCAACTCAAACTAGGATGTAAAGAGATAGGACTCCTTGGTCGATCCACTCATCCAAAAATAGGAGATTGGATTTCCAAGAGATCTAATTATTCTGATGAAATAGATATACTATCCTATAATATTCCTAAGATCCAAATATATACAACTCTATCAAAAGCAAATCCTATAAAATACTAGGTGGGTATTTTCCTCATTTGATTCCAGCTGGAATGATTCTCTCTCATCTTATCTGGACACTAACTTCCCCATTTTTAGCTTTGTCTTTATAGAATCCATGGAATTGACCCTGTAGAGTCAGTAGGAATGAGCATGTGGAGTTCATAGAAATAAGCATGTGGAGTCTATAGAAATAAGCCTGTGGAGTCTATAGAAACATTCTATGTGAGTTCATAGTTCTGCTGGATGGAGATAAAAATTAAACTTTCACTATACATCACCTGTGTCTTCTTCTTGAGCATTATTCATAATAAAAATCACTAAAACATGCTATGTATTAGACATTAATGACAAAGTAAAGTTTTAGTCTTTGGTTCAATATAAACAAGACAAATATCTACTTTCCATGTAATAGCTATCTAACAATCTATGATTTGCATAAGATAATATCCTTAGAGAGATGAATTGAGGGAAATAACATGTCAATAATTAGCCATATTTTGAGCTCATCAGTCATGTCATTAGGTGGTCATGTTTTTTAACATTTTATCTCAGAGCAAGCACTAAGTTTGAGTTTTCATCCTTTAGATATTTTTTTTATTTTCATTTATCCATCATGTTTTTATTTGATTTTTTAGGACTTCACTTATCTTAAATATGGAATTTTCCATTATTACATGTTTATCTTTATGTATTCCTTCTTCATGTTTGTCTCACATATTCAATTACCTTTTTAGTCTTTCATGTTTTTATTTTTGCCTATCTTACATGAGCTTACTTTTCCCGTACTTACATATCTTTGTTCAAGTTTTCTTGCATGGATGTTTCATTTTTCATTCATTTTTTACATGCTTCCCAACATGATTTAGTATGTTCTACATTCCTTTTTTCCATTCATGTTTTACATGCTTTTCAACTTGATTTATTATTGTTTCCAATCATTTGTCATTTATTTCCTATCATTTGTCATTTATTTTCCAATCATTGTCATTCATTTGCCAATCATTTATTATTAATTTTCCAATCATTTTTCATGCATTTTCAATCATTTTTTCATTCATTTGCCTTAAAAAAAAAAATTAATCTTGACTTTAGCCTACTAGGTCGATTGGGTTGACCTAGTTGTTTTTACCTAGTTATTACTATGATTCTTTATTTTGCCCGTATCTTTGTTTTTACTCATCCATTTTCAAAACCATAAAATTCATTGGATTCATGATGATGTAGATAATTATTTCCACTAACATATGCATATATTAGAACAATTTTTATTTTTGGCTATTTTTTGCACTAACTTTTACAGGTTTTGCCTAATGTTCTTTATTAGACACCTTTACTTTTGTTTGTAGTCTACTTCTTTATCTACAACACTAAAATAAGTAAAGGTATGTGTTTTTCAATTATATCCTTTCTTTTATCTTATTTACTACTTACTACAGTTTACTTAGCATAAGTAAACATTGTGTGTTATCATGTTTTATCTCGAAGCACCATCCCGTGTTACACTTACGTGACGTGTGATGAGTTTTGAGTGGGGCATATGTATACATATAATATTTTAAAACTTTATTGATTAATAACACTTTGTATCTTGAAAAAACCTATCAAGTCTCAATCTTTATAATTACATGCCTTAAGGGATACACCAGGAAAGGGGTGGGTATACCATCAGTGTTTCATAAGATTGTTGTCCCTTTTTCCACTTCCCATCTACACACTGATCTCCTAAAACCATTTACCCTAAGTTTATGCTCCTCATTCCAACCCATTATTCTTAGTTTTCATGGTTTATCCATCCTTTTATTTCCTTAATCCCCTTTTGGTTAGTTAGTTGTACTATGTCGACTGGGTAAACCTAGTATAATTTAGGGGTATTTTTCACTTTCTTAACTTGTTAGCCTTTTGATCGACCTAGCTCAAACCTAGTGAATTATCTTTGAAAACACACTAGGCCAACCTTGTACAACTAAAATTTTTAGGAGGATTTTGGGCAAGATCTGCCTATATATACAAATTCAAAGAAGTACAAATAAATATCTACTTATTGACCATTATACTTGAGGAATAATGATTAGGGTTCCATACTTTCTTTGGAGATACATATCTTGTCTTATGGAGAAGTCTTTTGGATTCTTATATAGGTTGTGTATCCTAGAGTTAATTTTTCTTAGTTATCTTTACATACCATAATAATCTCTTGCAAAGAAACTTGGCCAAGGGAGAGATTGAGGCTCGGCAGGTTCATCTTCAAAGGTAAGTATTCCTAACTTTATTTCTCCTTTGTAAGAGTAGATAGATAATGCATTTATATTCTTATTCTATGTATTATGGCTATATATACATTAACATGATTATATGTATTGTAATACATGTTTAGTTTAGTTGTTTTATTTTTTCTATCCCCCACTTTGTACCACAAGCTTTAGTGTGCAGTAGATTAGATTTACTTTCTTGTTATTAAAATAAGTGAATGTTTTTAACCTTAGGAATCCATTAGGGTTTTTGTGTGATTATGTTATACTGTAGGATTTATAACCATTCCTAGCATGATATGTTGTGACTAGTGATCCCCTAATCGGGTCTAGTGAATCCCCATATTGGTCATTCTCCCGCTTAACAAGTGTATCCCTAATCAGAAGTGTAAGTATGCTTTATCTTCTCTAAGACAAGATTGATTTATAGACATGATGCATTTTTGATTGCATACATTTTGGTGAACTCAATGTTAAACTAACTATTTCATGATTTTTTTCACTTATTTTCATTATGTTAGTCATTGTTTTTATCATATTGGATCGGCTCTATCGACCCAATTTTTTTGACTTATGTGTACAAGTTTCTAAGAACAAGTAACTCAATCCACCTAGTCAACCTAGTACAAGTCTCCAAACTTTCAAACATCCATTTTAGCCTATTAGGTTGACCTAATCAATTTTATACATTTTAGCACTCTGTAGCAAGTTCTTACACAACTTGATCGATCATGTCGACCCAATTTTTAGGTTTCTCAAGTATAATTTAAGGTTATTCATAAGAAATCTTCCTTCATTTCATATTTGATCCACCAAGGTTAATTTATATCTCTCTATTTCTTTCTTTTCTATATTTCATTTCACAATTTCTAGTCTTTAAACCTACCCTTGCACAATCAACTAGATTGACCCTACCAACCTAGTTATATGTTTTGTGTGCTATCTGAATAATTGGATCGACCCTATCAACCCAATTCATTTTTATACCTTGCTTCCATAGTATAGGTTCAACCTTGTTGACCCTATTCTATATTTTATGCATATAGTGTCAACACTATACATTTTTTCAAGTTGGAATTAATCTCTATATACTAGTAGTCATCTCATACACTTTCTTTTACTATTAATTGTATGCTTAGAATAGATCATATAGATTAACTAGGGTATTTTTGATTAATATCATAGTTTCACTATTTCTATTTTATGTGCACATGGCCAAATCAAATAATCTAAACAAACACTTTAAGATTTGTCTACCCAAGGCCAACCTACATGGATTTCATCACCAAGGGGGAAGCCAACTTGATGCTCTAGTCAAGTATAAATCATGGTTAATGGTATATTCTAGCTAAGAACCTGAAACCCTTATCATTGAGATGTGTGAAATGAGGGGGTAGGCCCCAATACCAAGCCTATATCATTACTGCTACAGTCCTTTTTAGACCAAACTACCTAAAACCATCCTTAGATTGTTATCTAGTACCTTTCTTATATCCAACTTCCAATCATATTAAAAATCATATCTTAATAATCTAATAAAAATTTAGGTTGACCAATTAGTTAGCTCTTTAATTTTCACGTTTATTTCTTACTCTTTGCTCAATTATGTGTGCAAAAACTTGCATTATCCAACATTAGTGCAAGGTTTTGTTTTATGTGCCTGAATTAGATTGGCCAATATTCATTCAATTGA
Organism: Torreya grandis; assembly: GCA_037957365.1. Lineage (NCBI taxonomy): Eukaryota > Viridiplantae > Streptophyta > Pinopsida > Cupressales > Taxaceae > Torreya > Torreya grandis. The sequence continues at coordinate 1,036,081 of JARHVA010005799.1, forward strand.
CTGTTTTTTTCCCTTCAACTCTTTCTTTCTTATACTAGCTACAAAAATTATATTGTCTCAATTCATACTTGTTATCAATTTTCTCATCTTCCTTATCTATTGTGATAGGTTGACCCAGTCAACCCTGTACCTTTTCTGGCCTCTATGCACAATATTGGATTGACCCAGTTGACCCTATACTATTTGTAGGTCCTATTCTTTGTGTTAGGTTGACCCAGATGACCTTATACTATTTTTTACTTTCTTTGTATGTCCAACTTAGTTCTCTATCTATCTAACTTAGTTCTTTGTCTTTGTTTGTTATTTTTCTTGCTTAGCATCCTTTTTCTTTCCTCAAGAATTATGCCCCCTATTAGAATCTTCTTGGACAACTTGAATCTATTTAGACACTATATGGGATTCTCTTTACTTCTTATCTTTTCTTATCTTTTCTTCCTCTTTTATTCTTGTGGGACATCTTACAATTCCATCCACACATTTCTATAACCTTTGGATCATCTTGTGATGCCCACCCATATATCATTTCAAACTTTGGGGCATCTTGTGATGCCCATCACTACATCCATTTACCCTTTGAGGAATCTTGTGATGCCCACTCTTATTCTCCCTTACATGCTACCAAACTAATTCAACTTCAAGAAACCTTTCAAGACTTATAGACTTGAATTTCACATGCTCATTTTTGATACAAATGTTATCATAGATCTTATTTATTTTATTTTGTCTCATGTTTTTGTGCACTTTATTTCCTTTATTTTCATTTTAATAGCATCATTTTCTTCCTTTCCTTTCTTTGGTTTTATTCCACATTAAATTTGGCATTTGCTTTCATTTTTGTCCTCATATATTTATTTTATCTTCTTATGTTTTCTTTGCCTTAGTAGCTTTATTATTATCTTTGAGTTTGTAGTATAAGACCATGGATAGGACCTAGCCCTCCTCATAAAATATCATTTTTGCTTCTTTCCTCATTTTATTGTTTCACATGTTTCTTTTTGGCACCTTCATGGGTTTTTATTTTATGAGTTGTAGTATAATACCATGGATAGGACCTAGCCCTCCTAATAAAATTATCATTTTGTCATTACTTTAATAATAAAAATATCGTTGATTCTCATTCTCATCTTTAGCTTTTTCTTCATTTATTAGATGGAATTTGTACAACATTCTATGTTAGCATGTTTTCCTCCATTTCCCTCATTATTATGATAAGGAATCACACTTTACTACCATTATATCCATTTTTCACATTTTTTTGATTTGAAGTAATTCAAATGATTCCATGTGTCATTCTTTTTGATTTCCCCTTTCTTTCACTCCACATTAGATAAAATAAGGTCAAAGTTAATATACCACTTTTATTTTACATATATTTAAAATATGTTTAGACCCCATGCTCTTTGAAGTTTCTCTCTCTTAAAAACCTTATCCCAAGTATTCAAATCAAAGTCATCTTTATCACCCATGTTTGGTTTTCCAAGCCCATATGGAGGAGGAATCAAAAAAGCCATTAATAAAGTTAAAAGCCAAAATCATTTGAAACAAAAGGCAATAATATTTAAAAGGTAACATACAAATATCAAAAGTCAAAATCACACCAAAAGATGTGATTTAAAGCACATCTCCTATCTCTAATCAAAGCTCAAACTCCACAGTTGCCCTCACATAGAGTCAAGGTCCTTTGGGGTGCAGTAAGATAGTAGATTGAAATAGAGGATTTCAATTAACTCTATGGTGCTACCTACTTTATCATACAAGTAACCAATCTTCAAAGTAGACCTATGGATCTGTAATGGGTCTTGGGGAATGGAGAACACATTATGGGAAGGTAGGTCTATTTTACTTTTCATGCATATAGCCTTCATGGGATGATCTATATACTGCATTTATTGACCTAAGACTTGTGTGGCTAAGAGAAGTTCTTCATAATCATTAAGGTTAAAAGTCCTCTTGTTTTGATAAACCTAATTTTAGTGTCTTAACTTTGATAAAGAGTTCCTCTACCTTGGTTTTTCCTTCATTATCCCTTCCACTCATTTAATTTCCCCCCTTTATTTTCAAATTGTGATTCCAAAACTATTTTCATTTCTTCTTTTATTCCTTCTTCTTCAACTCTTAAAAATATGCTAGCATTAATTTGTTTCAATTTTATTTATCCTTAGAGAAAAACATGTTTGACCAGATATGGATTACATCCTTACACCATTTATTTACCACACCACCTCATTGTCATAATAGTCATGTCATTAGGTGGTTGTGTTTTTTTGATATTTTATCTTAGAGCAAGCACTAAGTTTGAGTTTTCATCCTTTAGGGATTTTTTATTTTCATTTCTCCATCATCTTCTTATTTGATTTTTTTGGACTTCACTTATCTTACATATGACATTTGCCATTATTAAATGTTTTTATTTATGTATTCCTTCTTCATGTTTGTTTCACATCTTCAATTACATTTTTAGTCTTTAATGTTTTAATTTTTGCCTATCTTACATGAGCTTACTTTTCCCTTTCTTACATATCTTTGTTTAGGTTTTCTTGCATGTATATCTAATTTGTCATTCATGTTTTATATGTTTCCCAATGTAATTAAGTATGTTCTACATTCCTTTTTTCCATTCATGTTTACATGCTTTTCAACATGATTTATTGTTTTTTCCAATCATTTGTCATTTATTTCCTATCATTTGTCATTTATTTTCCAATCATATATCATTCATTTTCTAATCATTTTTCATTAATTTGCTAGTAATTTGTCATTCATTTTCCATACTTTTGTCACTAATTTGCCTTAAATATTTTTAATCCTAACTTCAACCTACTAGGTTGATTAGGTTGTCCTAGTTGTTTTTACTAGTTATTACTTTGATTCCTTGTTTTGCCTATATCTTTGTTTTTACTCATCCATTTTCAAAACCATAAAATGCATTGGATTACTGATGATGTATAAAATATTTTAAACTACCATATTCATATATTCTAACAATTTTAATTTTTATGTTATTTTTTGCACTAACTTCTACATGTTCACCTAATGTTCTTTACATTGAATGCATTCACTTTTTCTTGCAGTCTACTTTATCTACAGTACTAAGATAAGTAAAGGTATGTGTTTTTAAATTCTATCATTTACTCTATCTTATTTTCTACCTACTACACTTTACTTAGCATCAACATTGTGTGTTATCATGTTTTATCTCAAAGCACCATCCCATGTTACACTTTGTAATGATATTTATTATTCAATATATGCAAAAATACCCTTAAGGTAGGGAAACACCATATAATACTCCTTTAGGAAGGAATAACTCCACAATGTCTCTTCGAGGGGACAACCTCCAATATCCTCTTACAATAGAAGACTCAATGCTTACTTGATATATTTACCATGATATTCATCTCTTATATATATACATCTATCTAACCCATGGATGGGTAACCTCCTAATCCAATGTAGGCTGACCATTACCCAATATACTACTTCCACAAGTTACTCTATTATCCTAATATATTATATGCATATAACTAACTAAGGGGATGTGTGACACATGTTGGCATCTCCATCAACCCATATATCATATCCCTAGGTACATAACATTACTTCCCTCCTTGACATGTTTCATCCTCGAAACATTGGAAGAAACCAAATAATGAGTGTGCTTCAAATCATTTCACACTTGTCTCCAATCTCGATCATCTAACCATCCATATGTGATCTTGGTAGGTCATAGCTCTCCAAGCTTATTTCCATATTCCCTTGTGCTCTTCTGTTTGCATTTATGATCATAATTATACTACTTTGGTGTCCAATCATAATTATTCCTCTTTTTATTCCATGTACCATATTCCACTGTGCTACTTTGATTCCAACCATGACTATAGTAGGTATTCTTCCATGCTTAGTCATAGTGATTTCCCCATTAATTCCATGTACCATAGTATTTTTTCTTTGGATTCCATGCATATCCATAATGAATGGAAATTTTATTTCCTGTATAGACAAAATGATTGTTATTATGACACTTCCTCACCTGGTTCCATGATTATTTCCTCTCGTGATGATGTGGGTGTCTATATACCTCAACCTTTTCCAATACTTTGACCTTATCCACCTTTGCTTCTACCTCTTCCACCTTTTCCTTCTTTGTCTCTTGAGTATATAAAGTTCTCATTTGTAGTGTGTCTTTATCTATATCATTTGAGTCTTCACCAGGTTCTTCATCACCTATTTCCATCTTATCCTCATGATATACCTAGATTGTTATTGGCGCCTTTTTCACTATGATATCTTGTAAATTTATCTTCTTTTTCTTATAATAAAACTTCATGAACTTTTTCTGAACATTAATATTCATTTTTCCCAAAGTCTCTAACCATGGATATCCAAGAACTATATCCACATCATCCATATCCAAAGCATAAAAATCTGAATGCAAAATATATTTTTCCATAATGAGCTTCAGATCTTCAAACATTGAAATGTTCTTACCATCTACTTGAACCTCTTTGATATTATTTACTTGAACATGTAGATGCTTGGCCACATTCATGTTCATGAAGTTATACTTACTGGTAGGGTTTATGGACATAATAACCCTTTTCTTTTGAATGCATCCATGAAATTGAAAAATTGACTCAGATTTCTTTGGAGCCAAATAATTTAAACCTTTATCATCCAATTTTTCTTATTATTCTTCCTCTTCTTCTTCTTCTTCTTCTTCTTCTTCTTCTTCTTCTTCTTCTTCTATTGCTTCTACTTCTTCTTCTTCTTATTCTTCTTCTTCTTCTTTTTCTTCTACTGATTCTTCTATTTCTTCTTCTTCTTTTTCTACATCTTATTCTACTACTGATTCTTCTTTTTTTGCTTCTTGTTTTATAGCCCATCGATCTAAGAAAATATGTTCCATTTCTTTCCATGAAGAAAACCTTTCTATAAAGCTCAACTAATCAAACCAATCTAGTGTAGGCCCAGACAAGAAAGGAGTTAATCCTCTTTGCCCAAACGTTTTTGTAAAATGATTCTCCAAAAGGAGCCACCATTCTCTAGCATCAATATCATCTTCCCCTAAAAATATTTTCAACTCCATGATCCACAAAAAAATCAAGGTTCATGAAACCCTAAAATTTCAAAACTGATCCATAAAATCACAAAAAATCACTCCAAACAACTCAAAAAAAATTGAATTTTTTACTGTACTTTTCTTATATCTGCTTAAATCTCCTAAAAAATTTGAATAAAAATTCATTATATTTTAGAAGATATAGCGAAATTATTATAAACCATAAAATAGCAATAACTCCCTCAAAACAAATCAAAAAATCTCAAATTTTTTACTGTGACTTATTTTAAATATTATCCATATCTAGTTAAAAAATTATGAAAAAATTCACAACCAATTAAACATTATTGACTATTCAAAAAACAAAAAACTAGGGTTTCACTCCACAAATTGCCAAAATCAAAGCTTCTTATACAACTTGTAATGATTCAAATATTCAATATATGTAGAAATACCCTTAAAGTAGGGAAACACCATATAATACTCCTTTAGGAAGTAATAACTTCACAATGTCTCTTCGAGGGGACAACCTCCAATATCCTCTTACAATAGAAGACACAATGCTTACTTGATATATTTACCATGATATTCATCTCCTATATATATACATCTATCTAACCCATGGATGGGTAACCTCCTAATCCAATGTAGGCTGACCATTACCCAATGTACTATTTCCATAAGTTACTCTATTATCCTAATATATTATACCCATATAACTAACTAAGGGGATGTGTGCCACATGTTGGCATCTCCATCAACCCATATATCATATCCCTAGGTACATAACACACTTACGTGACATGTGATGAGCTTCGAGTGGGGAATATGTATACACATAATGTTTTCAAACTTTTATTGATTACTAACACTTTGTATCTTGTAGGAACCTATTGAGTATCAATCTCTCTAAGTGTATGCCTCAAGGGGTGCACCAGAAAAGGGGTGGGAAGACCATCGGTGCTTCATAAGATTGTTGTCCCTTTTTCCACTTGCCATCTACACACTCATCTCCTAAAACATTTACCCTAAGATTATTCTCCTCATTCCTACCCATTCCTCTCAATTGTCATGCCTTATCCATCAATTTTTGGATTTAATCACTTTTTGGTGAGTCAATTGTACTATGTCAATTGGGTCGACCTAGTATAATTTAAAGGTATTTTTTAATTTCTTAGTTTGTTAGCCTTTTAATTGACCTAGCTCAGACCTAGTGAATTATCCTTAAAAACACATTGGGTTGACCCTGTACAATTGACATTTCCCGGAGGATTTAGGAAAAGATCCATCTATATATACAAGTTCATTTACCACCATTTCATAATAAAAGAATTAATAGTAAAGAAATGTGAATGAACATCTACTTATTGACCATTCTACTTGAGGAATAAAGCTTAGGGTTTCGTATTTTATTTAGAGATATGGATCTTGTATTTTGGAGAATTAATTTGGATGCTTAAAATAGGTTGTGTATCTTAGAGCTGATTTATCTTGGTTATCCTTACATACCATAATAATCTCTTGCAAATCACCTTGGCCAAGGGAGAGATTAAGGATCGATAGGTTCATCTTCAAAGGTAAGTATTCCTTTTTTTCTCATTTGTAAGAGTAGATATATAATGCATTTGTATTCTTCTCCCATGTATTAGGATTTTGTATACATTGACATGAGTATGTCTTCTAATACATGTTTGGTTTAGTTGTTTTATTGTTTCTAACCCCCACTTTGTGCCACAAGCTTTGGTGTGCACTAGATTAGATTTACTTTCTTGTTATTAGAATAAGTAAATGTTTTTCTAGATACCTAAAACTAGCCATCAATGATCTTCAACCAAGCTTTTGACCAATTTGTACCAAAATGCACATTTTAGTCTAAAAATACAAAAATGCATTAAATGAGTTGAAATTGATAAATTCAAGTGTCGATTTTAGCTAGGGTATCATTAAATGGGGCAATTTAATTTATGAGATAGATAAATTTTATTAGATCATTTCAAGTCAAATTGACATTTTCACACCTAGGATACCTATAACTTGCCATTGATGATCTTCAACTAGGCTTTTGACCAATTCTTACCAAAATGCACATTTTGGTCTAAAACTACTAAAATGCATTAAATGAGTTGAAATTGATATATTCAAGTGTCAATTTTGGCTAGGGTATCATTAAATGGGGTAATGTAATTTATGAGATAGATAAATTTGATTAGATCATTTTAAGTCAAATTGACATTTTCACACCTAGGTGCTCTGGATTGCTCTTTTCTACTAAATTTATTACATGAGATATGTGCCTTTGTTATTTTGTGTTCTCAACATCCTAAATGGGATAATGAATACAATGCATTTTAAAATGCATCCTAATTCCAATCCAGTCAAATTTCAAGCCAATAATGAGACATTTTAACCAATTTGATTAATTTATGCACCAAAGGGCCAAAATTTGCACAAAAGTGACTAATCATGCTTAAATATAATCAATTCAAATCATGAACCTAATTAATAATTCCATGGAGATTTTTGAATATTTGTTTTTAGAAATGAATATTGAATATCTACATCATCAAATGACATCATTTCTTGGGAAGGCATCTCAAGGCCACAAATGCATAAAATATCAAGGTTAATCCCCCCATGCCTCATTAAAACCCTCCATGCCTCTTAAATGCCACTCTATCTAAAATATTTATGAGGTATATTTATAAATTTAAATACATAATTAGATTTATTCATGACCACACATTTCAATCTTTAGATGGGCAGTCATGGTTAATCCTAAACCATTTTAAAAATCTATAAATAAAAGAGCCATGAACATGAATTTTAAGCTTATATAATGAAAAGTTATAATGCATAAATAATTCCAAAATCCATTACAATTAGTTTTATATTTTCAAATTATTCATCCAAGCCAAATCCAAAGCCAACACAAAGGTGACAAGGAGAAGAGGATATAGACAAGCGTCCTTTGATGAAGACTCATTGAGCACAAGCTAAGCAAGCCACTTCAATAAGATATTTGGAGCATCCAAGGAAGATGAAGGATTGTTTTGTCTTTACATTCAAGTTGTGTTTCTCATTTGGTTCCCATAAATTAGTGTGATCCTCCACCTTAATATTGTCTTTAATATGATCCCCCACCCTAATATCTAGGCTTAGAGATGTTATGCTAGTTAGTGTGTTTTCTTTCATTTTGGAACTAACACTATATTAACCATCCTCTCTTGAGTCAAATTCCATGATTACATAATGGCATGATCGGTGGGATTTCATCCCATTAATTTGGTCACAAATCTCTTACAAGTAACCTACTAATCATTTACATGCAGAATCTTGGAGTTAGAAGCCTAAAAATGTGAAAATTTTGATTTAAAACACATTTTTTTAGAAGTCACACATTTTTACTAACATAGTCACAAGATTTTCTGTACAAGTCATGGTATTGAATTTAAATTGAATTTTTACACTAACCTTGATTCTATTTATAGGTTTTGACAATACTGTTTCTATTCAAATTTTGTTTTCAAGTTCAAGGGAGAGAAGTAAGAAACTTAAGAGATGGTCAAGGCTTGATGTGTACCTGGATAAAGTCTGCGCACCGTAATTCAGACGCTGTGAGTACTCCTCTTTGGCTGTGGAGGAATGACACCTACAAAAAAGAAAAGAGACTTGGACAAAAGAAGGTGTTAGAAGACAAAAGGGTGGACTGCCAAGCAGGAGCTTGATCCTAGAAGCGCTAAGGCTTCTTAAAGGATGACAATCCACTATTGAAACAGTGACTGAGACAGAAATTGATAAAATGATGAAAGATGAAATGAAAGACTGAAAATAAAGGCATACATGATAATCAGCAATCTGGTTTTACATAGTTGCCGACGTCGGTGGTTTTGCCGTCGTCGGTTAGAAGGTTGCCGACGTCGATGGGGGTAGTGACTGGCGTCGATCGGGGAAATGATGAAGAACTGGTCACAAGATTGGTTTCAGGGTTGCAGAATGGTCTATGGTCTTGTCTGTGGACTTGAGGGTCTGTGCGAGGTTATTTAAGGTCTGAGGGATAGAGGATATTGTCTGGGAATGGGTTGGATAAGTGATAGAGGCAAAAGGCAGGTGGACAGGAGAGAGGGCTTTTCAGCCTCCCCGAGAATAACAGAGGAGAGAGGGTCGAGGATATTGAGACAAATAGAAGATAGAGTGATATTTATAAATGAAATAATATAGAAAAAGAGACAGTATGAATACTTATCTGCGTTGGATGGTTGATGGAGATAACATGTAGTTCTAGAAAAAAATGTCAGATGCCAGAACCTCGTGCCTAAGAGAAGCTATCGAGTACGCTGATTCCTGCAAGAAAACCAGAAGCCAGAACACTAGCATGCAATAGCACAAGAGCTTTGTTTCACCGAAAGAGAGTTTTGATTTGCCTGTTTAGCCTAGAGAGATTAGTCATTTTCTGATTTTTGTGATTAGCTCCAAAGGAGGTTGAAAATAGGGTTAAGTAAACTGACGTCAGCGATTTCGCCGGTGTCAGCCGGTAGTTGACCGACGTCGGTGGGGTTAGAACGGGCAAAAGGGCCACCAAGCCCGTTCTTCATCCACCAAGTGCAGGATCCGTTGGAGAATGTCAAAGACTAAGACTAAATATGCACGCGAGGTTGTTAGGCGGTTAGAGGGAAGGAAGAATAGGTCTTGGGTGAGTCATGGGATAGGAAATGGTCTAAGGCGAGGTGTCCTAGGTGAGGTGTCATGAGTGATGTGTCCAAAGAGGGGGGTCAATTCAAAATAAATTAATTATTTTAAATTAGTAATTGTATAAGTTAGAAAAAGGACCAAGGGGGGAAAGACCAAGTTTAGACACGATTTCCGTGTCTACATTTGCCCATTTTTGTCTTGTTGGTTGTCCTAAATGAACTGCAAGACAAAAATAGGAGTTGGTTGCCCCAGGTGCGAGATAAAGTTGATTTCATCTTGTTGGTTGTCCAAGTGAACTACAAGACAAAAACAGGAGGATTGGTTGTCCTGAGTGGATGAGGTATTCCCCCCTCAAAGCAGGAGGTGAGGGAAAGGAACCTGGAATCGGGTGCTGATTTGACAAAGAGTGGATGAAGATGGTGAAGATAGAGTGAGAACGCGGCAAAAGTTATGATTGCGCATAGACTACTTCACAAAATGCTGAGGTCAAATTGTCGCAGGTCAAAGGTCGAGGAGTGCCAGAATTAAAAGAACCGGGCCCCAGCATTAGTCGTAGCTGATCGAGTTATTCAATCGAGGTTGAAGCTCCAATGGTCGTCGTGTTCCAGGTATCCCAGGCTTAGGAAGTGCTCCCAAAAATACGAAAAAGTCACAAGTAGTGCGGATCAACTGAATTGCAATCTTATACTTGTGAAGGTCAAAAGGTTACACACAATTATGCTAACCAGTCAGGAGGTAGTATAGAAGAAAAATCAACCAAGGCAAAATTGCTTTGGAAGGAGTCGCGGTTGAGGAGATGGGCATGATCTCTAATGTCTGGTGGTCGATGGATGGATGCAAAATTGATCCAAGTGTGCCCCAAGGGGCCAAAATGACATGGTCTGAAGGACTTGACTTGATTAGGGACATGATTTTGGTCATTTTGAAGAGGGATAAAGTTTTTAAGGCTGTCGACGTCGGTTATATAACTGATGTCGGTTCCCAAAAGAGACTGACGTTGGTAGAAATCAGCTGACATCGGTGGATTAGGGCAAGCCGATGCCGACGTCGGTGGCCTGCCAAATCTGACAAAACCATATTAGCGGCCCACCAAAAGTCATTTGCAATTGTTTGACAAAGTGAAAAAGTGAGCTCTGGATTTTGTTGAGTGAAAGTGACTCAAAGTTGACCGAGGAGCAGCGTGAGGTGGCAGAGAGACATTGGTGGAGAGAAGGAGTTGATTGGACGCTGCAGGGATGTGTGTGGACCAGGGGAAGTGTGCAGAGGCATTAGGACAAAAGACATGGTAGAGGGGAGTAGAGGACCCATGGGAGGTCCACCACCAGTGGCACCCATTGTGCCACCACGCTGGCGACACCGGGATGAGGTAGGAGGGCCTCTGAACCCTATTTGGTTGATTTTGAATTTGATTGAGTTTTTGTGATTTTTTGTGGTTTTAGCTAGTTAGAGAAAGGGAGGGGTAGCTAGGGGGGGTGAATAGATCTAGGAGGGTTTAGAAGTCATTTAGGAGGGTTTTGGGGGGGTTTAGTTAGCAAAATGGGGAAGCCCTAAAAATTAGGGCTCGCCCCATTCGGCCCTAGGGCCGAACCAGTCGCCGACGTCGGTGATCCCATCGGCGTCGACCGACCAGCCACCGGCGTCGGTCAGAAGCCCGCCGATGTCGGTCACTAAGTGACTGATGTCGGTTAGGTGAGTGCCGTCGCCGGCACACTAACTGATGTCGATGGCTGCCTGATCAAAAGTGGTTCTAAAAAATGGTCAAGTCGAGGGGTCGAAGCTATGCCAAGGGCTTCCTGGGGGTCGGGGTAAGCATAGATAGTCAAAATAGTTGGTAAAATAGGAAAAATAGAAACAATTTTAACATAAAAGTGTCTGTGGATGGATGCAAGTGAGGCAGACTCTACTACTTCAGGATCACCTCCCCACATTGCTGACGCGAATACGCAGAGGCGTGATGATTGAGGAGTGGGGTCATATGGCAGCAGTCGGGTTAGGTGGGGTGCATCGCTACTGCAGAGTGGTGCGAGACGTGAGCCTTATGGTCATGTTGATCGAGCAGTGGGACCATACCACCAACACTTTTCATCTGCCCACAAAAGAGCTCACGATTACGGTCGAGGATGTGTACCAAATTTTGTGGTTACCGATGCATGGAGAAGACATCTATACGTGCTCAAGAGAGGAGCATGACATCCATATGGTTACGTTGTTTGGGGAGCATGTCGTGGAGATGAGCTACCACTCGGTGAGTTTTGCTTATGAGCCATTGTATGCGGCGGATGAGGACACCCATCGGCTGGTGATTTTGATGATGATCAGAATCACAGTCTATGTGTTGTCGGATGCGGAGGGAGGCAGATTCCCAGTGGCCATGACTAGAGTTTTGATGGACATGTTGGAGTAGCAGACAGTGTTCACCTGGGCACCCATCTTTTTGGCCCAGGTATACAGAGAGCTATGGGGCATCAGTCAGCATGACGGTATAGCCTGTGCGTGGGTCACCTTCTGCACTACTGAACATATGAGCACATAGTGGTGACACGACCTCTCAGCCTCCTAGTTGCCATTCAGGCCAGCTTTAGGGTTAGGTTTAGACAATGGCAGGAGGTCATGGCACAAACACGAGTTGGCAGAGTGGTCAGGGACATCGACCACTATAGAGGAGTGCTAGAGGGCTTGATCCCTGTAGATATAGTCTGGAGACCATATTTGGCCTATCCAACATTCAAAGACCAGGGAGAGCAGCTGGTCGGGATACAAAGTAGGTGATGGGTTAGGGGGAGGCGAGCTGGCGAGCTCGAGAGGATTCCAGCTGAGAGAGTGTGGCGCCAGTATGGGCTGCTATAGGATGCTCCTCCTACCTTCCCACAGTACAGGTGAGATGATATAGAGGCGCCACTCCCACTGCTAGAGGAGACAGAGGAGCCTGATTTTGAGGAGTTGCCGGCAGGACCTGGGGTAGCTGACCCAGGTTATACAGAGGCCTATACGGCATGGCGGGTAGGTCAGTACAGAGGTATATAGGTTAGGCAGCAGCTAGATCTATAGACCATCACCAGGGAGTGGGATACAGCCTGTGAGGAGAGGGATGCGGCTCAGGCAGAGGTCATAGTTTTGCAGGGACAGCTGGCAGGGGTTACAGGGCAGCTGACGGAGAGGACAGGTCAGGTGACAGCATTGACAGCGCAGGTCACTCTGTTACAGGGACAGCTGGCTGCAGCCTAGGCATAGGCAGTCGTAGGGCAGAGTTTTGGAGAGCAGGGCCCACTACTGTAGCCATCATTTTCACAGGGGGCAGGACCATCAGTGTCAGTGCACCGAGGTCAGTCACAGCCACAGGGGTCAGGACAGGCCACAGGAGCAGGGTAGATGGGTCCACCGCAGACTGTATCTCTAGTGAGATACAGTGATGCGCTGGATGAGATTGCTTATTATGAGAGAGCCATCAGAGGGTTCCCTCAGATACAGTGGTACTCGGAGATGCGGGCAGAGCAGAGCAGATAGAGGTCTATGTCACGAGTGATGGCTTCTGGGTCGCGTAGATGGCAGAGATCAGAGGGAGGAGAGGATACAGCCTCTTCTCAGCCACCGCCACCACCACCACAGCCACAGCCCTGAGGGCAGCCCTAGAGATGTATTTTTTGATGTATATACTGGCCTGCGAGCCGAAGATGAGAGATGTATTTATGAGAGAGAGAGACAGACACAGATTATGTCCATTGTATAAAACTATTTTTTGATATATATGATGAGATTTTGATTCAGTGACATGTGTTTATGGAAAAGTATTATTATGGATGATGTGATTATGGATGTGTTTAATGTTTGCAGCATTTGATATGATTTTTATGATGATTATGATGATTATGTTATGATGATGTTAATGATGTAAATGATGTAAATGATTATGTTATGTTTATATGATGATGATGCTTGATGAAAATGACTATGATGATGACAATGTTTATGAAATGGTTACATGATGATGATGATAGATTATATGATGATGGCTGTATTTTAGATGATGATAGATGTTATATTGAATTTTTAACTTGTGGATGATGCAAATGTTTAATGAGTTATGATAGATTGAAATTTATGAATAATGACTTATGGTGTTATAATAAAAATGAGAGTATACTAATGATTATGTGAATATGTGATTGACTGTGTTGTGATTGACAAGTGACGAGAGAAGGAGATGGAAGAAAGTGACGAAGAAAATGGCCGAGCTAACCCCAGAAGACCCCATGTCAACTGAGTGTTGCCTACATAGCCCCTGTCGTTAGGGCCTCAGGCCGATGTAGTTCTCCCTAAAGGGAGGAAGAGTGTCAAAGTGGATGATTGATTTTGGTCGAGGTCAAGGGCAAGGTTTATGGTTATAGTCATGGTCATGGTCATGGTCATGGTCATGGTCGAAAGAGGGTTTAGTTGAATGTGACTAAAGTGCAAGAGATAAGTGAAAGGCATATTTGCTCGTTCATTGACAAGGACCAAAAGAATATCATAGATAGGGGTTATTAGAACCAAGAACCCCATTAATGCGTTGCGTCGTTGACCATAAGTTGTGTTAAAGCGGTAATCGAATCACTTTTACATTAAAGTGAGCTCGAAGTCCCTTGAGCAGGTGTTAGGATAGGAGAAAAAAGGGTAACCTACTTTAAGAGCAGAGATAACTTTGCCCCTTTGTTTAGGAGACCCTGAGACAAGTATAAGTCAAGTCCATGACCCATTTTTTTTTATTATTTTTTTTTTTTTTGAGGCTGATCAATACGGGAAGCCTATATAGTGATGTCATTATGCTTGGTGGTCAATTTGTGAAGCTGATCGATGCGAGAAGCTTCTAAGATAGTGCTGTTATTGCCAGATTTAGTCATAGCCATCCTTCGAGGGAGTGGTCTAGATTTTTACAAGAGGTCTTTTGAATAGCTGTCCTTCAAGGGAGCAGTCTATTAGCTACAGCAATGATAGTACAGCTGTCCTTCAAGGGAGCAGTCTACCTTTTTAAGTTTGAGCTTGAGATAGTGACCTTAGATATTTTGACATCTTGATTTATTGTTGATAGGTATTGAGTCATGGACAAGACTTATAAAAGTTCAAGGGATCCCTTTCAGTAGGACAAAGTATCCATACTGTATAAAAGGATTTTAGAGGATTTGTTATGGGAAATAGGGTTGAAAGAAATGGGTTTTAAGAGGATGGGGGATTGCTCAAGGGATGAGCTCAAGTTATATGTTAAGTAAATGAGTACTCGACTAGCAATAGAATGGTCGTAAATGCAACGCATTAAGGGGTTTAGGTTCTGGTCTGCCTTCAAGAGAAGATAGACGATAAGTCCCTGATCCATACTTGTGCGTGATAATGTAAGGTCCAAGCCAATTAGGAGCAAATTTGCCTCGTTTACTTCACTTCATATTAGTCACATGTTGATTCTCTTTGAGGACAAGATCTCTGATATTAAAGTCTCATTCTCTCAGATTTTTGTTATAGGCTCGTCTGATTCGATTTTGATAGACGTGGAGATGATTAAGGGCAGCAAGACGACGCTCGTCAAGTAACTCTAATTGAGCTAAATGATCTTGATGAAAGTCATCATTGGAAAGAATGTCTTGCAGAGAAATGCGAAGAGACGGAATCTGTACTTTGAGAGGTAAGACGGCTTCTGTTCCGTACACAAGAGAAAAAGGGGTAGCACCCGTAGAGGTTCGGATACTAGTGTGGTAGGCCCACAAAGCGAAGGGAATGTGAATGTGCCAGTCCCTGCCTGTGTCGTTGACTACCTTCATGAGAATTTTAGTTAGAATTTTGTTGGAAGCCTCAGCCTGCCCATTTGCTTGTGGGTAGTAAGGCGAAGAGAAACTGAGCTTGATGCCAAATGAATCGCATAGCTTTTGGACAGTTTTGTTTTTAAAGAACTTGCCGTTGTCGGTGATGATTTTATGAGGGACACCGAAGCGACAGATGATGTGGTTATTGATGAAGTCGATGATCTTATCGGCTTTTGTGGAGACAAGAGGAATAGCTTCCACCCACTTGGTGAAATACTCAGTGGCTGTGATGATGGACTGATGATGAAGAGAGGAATGAGGGTTAATCTCACCGATGAGATCTAAACCTCACTATGAAAAAGGCCAGAAATCTTGAGCAACTTGTAAGGCATGGCTAGGTAGATGAAGCAAGTTAGCATGCTGTTGACACTTGATGCATCGCCGAACATAATCGCTACAGTCTTGATGAAGAGTAGGCCAATAATAGCCCAGATGAAGGATGCGCTTGGCAACCGAATTTCCACTGAAGTGTCTGCCACAAATCCCATTGTGGGCTTGCTTAATGGCATGAGAGGCTTCAGTGGAGGTGAGACAATGAAGAAGGAGTCTGTCAAAACCTCGCTTATAAAGAAGACCACCTAGCATGGTGTAGCGAGTAGTGCGTTTGATGAAAGCTCACCACGCATTGCTAGAGAGGTTGGGAGGAATGAGAGAAAGAGATAAGTAGTCCACGAGTTGGTTATACCAGTCATCTCGTGGGCTAAAGTCTATAGTGTTGATATGGTCAATGTTAGGAGAGAGATAGGAAGGTAGCAGCAAATGATGGACCGTGACAAAAAGTCTAGATGCAGATGAAGAAGATGGGATATGAGAGGCAAGAGATGCCATGGTGTCAGCAAACTTGTTCGTGGATCGAAGAACAGTCTGCAAGAGGTAATGGTCAAAAGATGTGAGAAGAAGGTCAGTGCAGTTTTTGTACCTTTACAGAATTTCATTTTTGCAGAGGTATGAACCATTGACCTGATTGACGATGAGCTGCGAGTCACCGAAGATGTTAATGGTCTTGACGTTGAGAGATAGGGCGATCTGAAGTCCCAAAATTAAGGCCTCATATTCGGCCATATTATTGGTATAATAGAAGTCAAGTTTAAAAGACAGAGGCATGGGCTCCCCTTCGAGAGGGATGAGAATAACCCCAGCGCCTCCATCAAGTTGACATTTGGATCCGTCGAAGAACATAGTCATTTGATAGACGGTGTCATCAGTGGAAAGCGTGGTGATGGACTCATCAGGAAACTCGCAGTGAGATGGTTGATTTTCAGGGAGAGGAGCATCAGCTAGTTGATCAGCGATTATTTTCCCCTTTATAGATTTTTGTTGGATAAATTCAAGGTCAAACTCAGCAAGCAGCATGACCCACCGAGCCATACGTTGATTCTGATATGGCTTGGAGTGCATGTACTTGAGAGGGTCGGTGTGGGTGATGACAAAGGTTTTATGGTTAAGAAGATAGTGGCGAAGCTTAGTAGCAGCAAAGACTAACGCCAAACAGAGTTTCTCGGTATGGGTGTACCAAGTTTCATAGTCGACTAATGTTCAGCTGATGTAATAAACCGCTTGCTCGCGGTGATGCTCGTCTCGATGCGCAATCATGGCACCTAGCAAATGATTAGTGGCTGAAATATAGAGGTAAAAGGGTTTATCATCTTGAGGTGGAATGAGGATAGGTGAGGAAATCAGATAGCATTTAAGGGCTTCAAAAGCCTCTTGACAATCTTTATCCCATGTAAAAGAGATGTCTTTTTTGAGAAGATGATGAAAAGGTCGACAACAATCAGAGAGTTGGGAGATGAAAAGTCGAATAGACTGGAGTTTCCCTTGCAAACTATGAAGCTGCTTGAGATTGGTTGGGGGCAGCATTTCGAGGATAGCGCGGATCTTGGCGGGATCTATCTCGATGCCACGGAAAGAAACAATGAAGCCTAGAAGCTTACCAGAGAGGACCCCAAAAACACATTTCTTGGGGTTAAGGCAAACATTGTATTGAAGAAGATGAGAGAAGATGATTTTGAGAATGGTCAGATGGTCACGGTGAAGTTTAGATTTGCCTAAGAGATCATCCACATAGTCCTCCATGATTTTGTGAAGGAGATCATGGAAAATGTAGGTCATAGCACGCTGATAAGTGGCACCTACATTCTTTAAGCCGAAAGGCATGACTCGATAGCAGAAAGTCCCCCATGGGGTAATGAAAGTAGTCTTGTGCTGATCTTCTGGTGCAACCAGGATTTGATTATATCCCGAAAATATGTCCATGAGAGATAACATCTCATGGCCGGCCGTGAGATCAATGAGTTGGTCAATGTTTGGAAGAAGAAAGTCATCTTTGGGACAAGCTAGGTTAAGGTCGCGATAGTCTGTACAGATTCGGATCCCCCCAGTCACTTTGGTAACAGGGACGATGTTGGATACCCACTATGGATAGTCAATGGGTTGGATAAAAGAGACAGAGAGAAGAGGCTGAAGCTCCTCTTTGACCAGAAGTGCAACACGAGGATGCATTTTGCGAAGCTTTTGCCTAACAGGCTTAGCCTCTGGGTTCGTGACGATGTTATGGGTTGCGATGGTAGGGTCAATGCCAGGCATGTCACTGTAAGTCCAGGCAAAGGCCTTGCTATGGTCGGAGAGGAACTGGGTATAGTCAAGCTGCTCCTGAGTGTCTAAAGATTGTCCAATCTTTAAGACATGAGGAACACCAGAAGATGGAAGGTTAATGTTAATGGTCAATTCATTTAACATAACTTGCATTTCAGAAGGGTGGGAGCACTGGATAAAAGAATCGTCGGCACCCATATAGGTAAGAATAGAGTCATCATCTACACAATGAACAGTGTTAATGGTTGCAGATTCATCGTCTATCATGCTGGGATAAACGAGAGGAAGAGATTTGGGAACCCCATTGAGTTGATAGATTAGGGGTTCCAAACGGATGGTGTTTATACAAAAAAAAACTAGGAGGGATGGAAACCACTGACTCCGTAGGTGAAGAAGGAAGAATAGGTGAGTCTAGAAGAAATTGGTCGATGGCGGGTTCAGGGCAAGGAGTTTTAGAAGCCTTAATGGGCTCTTGATAACCCAAGCCATAGCGTTTCTTAGCAAAATCATCATTGGGTGATTCAATAGGCTGATGAGAGCCTTGTTCGTATCGCCCAAAGCCAAACCCTTTCCATGCACACCTATAAAGGTAGGTATGTGCAAAGGTGGGGTTGCCAAGAAAGGAGAAATTAGAAGTGAATAGTTGAGGTGAAGTAGAAGGATTCCCGTCAGTAGGAGCTTGATTCAGCCCCCCATAGACGAGGTTGGTTCGAAGGCTAGGAGGTCCATAAAGAATGACCATTCCAAGCCGATAGTCATAGGTTGGAGTCTGATGGAGTTGTCCATACTCTTGAGGAGTCTGGAACATGTCTAGAGTAAGGAGGCGATATTCCCCCAGTGAAAGTGTTTGAAAGATGTCATCCATAGGGTCTTTAGCTGTTGTTTGGGAAGGTGAAGTGATGGCCACTGCTGTTTGTGCACTAGTTGATGCTTCTGCAGATGGAGTGGATGTTTGGATTGGTGTTTTGATAGGAATAAGGACATCATTTGGTCGATAAGTGGTATTACATGTCTTAAAAGGAGATGGATCGGTCGGAATGACATGGACTTGTTTGTTGTGTTCAAATTTGACACAACGATGAAGAGTTGAAGGGACACAAGCCATGGCGCAGATCCAAGGTCATCCTAAGAGCATGTTGTATTGGAATTCTCCTTCAATAATGTAGAAGAGCTCTGAGATTGTACACGGACCAACGCGAATGTGAAGGACAACAGTACCAATAGTGTTGGCGGTAGTGTCGTTAAAAGATCTAAGGATTGCATCAGTTTTCAAGACGCAATTCTTGGGAAGGGCCAATTGGTCAAAAGCATGGGTTGAAATGATATTAATGCTTGTGCCCCCATCAATCATAACTCACTTAATGTGGGTTCGATCGATGTAGGCGGTGATGAAAAGAGCAGTGTCTTGATCTTCCAAGGTAGTGATAGGAATCTCAGAATCACTGAAGGTGATGGAGGCAACAGGTGAGAAGGAATGGACTAGGGCAGCGAGTGGTTGAGGGTCTTCAGGTTGGACCTCTGCTACCTGTAAGGCTTTGATAAGGGCTTGACGATGCTAAGGGGAACTTTGGATTAGGTCGTATAGGGTCATCTTCACAGGCGTTTGGTGAAGTTGTTTAATCATGGAGTCTTTAATCACCTCAAAAGAAGCGGGTTGTGATGGACCTAAGATAGAAATTTTGGCTTTGGGTGGTTGAGATGGCTGGACAAAAGGATAGGTCCAAGGGATAGCAGCTTTTTCCTTCGCTTTATCCTTCTGTGACCTAGTGGCAATATGGATAGTGTTGATTTCAAAAATGGGTGGTGAAGAAGACGAAGGAGTTATAGGTTGTTGATGAGATGTTGACGCATTTGAAGAGGTCAAAGGGTTATGAGAAGTCAAGGGTTGGTCAAGAGTGTCCTCAAAGAGAAGAGTGTCATTCTCCAGATGTTGGCAAATGATAGCTTTGAGAGCACAACAAGCCTCGGTATCGTGCCTTGGCGTACGATGATATAAACAAATCTTCGTATCATCGAACCAGGAAGGTTTAGACCCGAGAGGTTGGAAAGGTCTGATGGGTGGAAGGGTTATGTTTGAGGTCTGCAAAAGTCTGTGTAATATCAGAGAATATGATCCTGCTAAAGGATCCGTTACTGCTGATGTGGGTGACACTGGTGACTTTTGTTTAGGTAGAGTCGAAAGAGATTTCCGTACCACCTTGTGAGTTGAGGGTGCGGCGACAGGTGGAGATCATACTTTGTTGGTGGGAGGTGTTGTCTTTTTGACAAAAGGTAGGTTGGAAGCAGGTAAAGGAAGCAATGGGGGCAACTAGTTTTGTTTAAAGGATGGAGTAGGAATGACTCTATTTAGGGTCGAAGGATGGGGGCCCAAAATGGAGGGTAGTGATGATGGAGGAGGGGACGTTCACCTCTGTGGTTTAGCAGTCTTCTTTGATTTGATTGGAAGACTATTGTTGGTTAAGTTATGGTCTAGGTCCACCTTCACTTGCGGATGAGTGAGGGTAGAGGTGGGGCGAACGCCGAGTGTTTTGACAGGTTTGGTTAAGATAGATTCGGGTTTTGGTTTTGACAAGGTCGGTTGAGGTTTAGAGACTGGAATCTAGTTTTTGCTGATGGTCGTGGGAGATTGCGCCTTAGGAGGATTAGCAGCATGAGATGAAAGGGCATGGGCATTTTGAATAGTTTTGAGATGATCCCACAATATCTGGCGTTCCACTTTCTATGATGAGAGAAGTCCAATTTTCTCCACTAATCGGGAAAATGGTTGGCAAGATGATGAAGGGGAGTTGAGTTTTTGAGAAGATGTTGATGTTTGGATGGCCGAAGACAAGATGGATGTAGTAGTCTTAGTCTCGAGGCATGATGAAGTTGTGATAGGTTTGTCCTTAATTGGAGACGAAGGAGAGACAGGTTCTTCCCTGGGAGGAGAAGAAATAGGAGAATGAGGCTCCTCAAGCAGGTAAAGGGCAAGAATGATTGTGCCCTCCACTTGTGGTCGAGGAGTGGGAAAGGTTAAGTCCTCCATGGGTAATAAGAAGGAAGACGGTGAAATGGGTGGTGCTGGTAGGGTCAAGGCGTCCTCCAAAATGAGAGAGGTTGAAGGAGAACTAACTGGGGAAAGAGGCTCGTCTACATGTGTTGGACTAACTTCTTGAGGTTGATTGAGGATGAGGGGCAAGACCGTATTGACTGTTTGGATATTGTGTTCGTGAGAGTTGTCAATTAAGGTCTGGACATTATTTTGGGCTGGCAGATGGTTAGGAAATGGTTGCCTGAAGATGTCAATGCCCTGATTAGGAGGTGCATTGGGGTTATCTAAGATAAGATCACCCTTTTCAAGCATGTCCTAAATTATGTTTTTAAAGGTTTTACAGTTATCCGTGTCATGACCTTTGACACGGTGGTAGTTGTAGAAGTCATTTTCCCTATACCACGCAGGGATGGTGCGCGAAGGGTCAAATTGTGGGGGTGGTCAGATCTGGGGGATTGATGACCCCCTGTTTGACTAGTTTTTATAGGACAAACGCATAAGACTCTCTGATTGGAGTATATTGTCTTTGTACGTATCTATGATAGAATTGGCGAGTGGCACTTTGAGATGTAGATGGCTCAGGCTAGTTGATTGAAGGGGAAGAGGAGGACGATCTAACAACCATAGCGTTTGCTGAAGTTTTATATTTAGAGTTAGAAGAGGAAGGTTTTGAAGATGAGTCATTGGTCTTGGAGTTAGGATTCTTGCTCCGCAACTTGACTTTGTTCTCCTCAACGGCACATGTCTCAAGTTTACGGGCCATTGTGAAGGCTTCGTCAAATGTACGGAAGGTTTGAACCCATAGGGTGGAAGAGATGTGTTTAGCACAGGCTCAAGAAAAAAGTTCAATGAGTTCAGGCTGGGGTAAGGAGAAGGAGAGTTGGTTGATGAGACCTCTCCATCGACCAACAAAATCAGTGATGGATTCGTCCTCGAATTGGCGGATAGAGTAGAGGTCTGTGATTGAGACCTTCTTAGTAATGTTAATGGAGAAGTGATCTAAAAAGAGTTGGGCAAGCTGTGTAAACGTGAAGAGGGAATGGCTGGGAAGGGAGCTGTACCAGTCAAGTGCAGCACCAGAAAGAGACATAGGAAATGTGCGTAAAAGCAATGCATTGTCGTGGGCAATAAGATAACAGGCATGTCTAAATGCCCGTAAGTGTTGTTGTGGGTCTTCCTTGCTTTGAAAGCGAGAAAATTTCGGAAGTTCCCACTGGCTGGGGTATGGTCTAATTGGGATGGATGGATGAATGGGATCGTTGCAAATTTGCTCGTATGAGAGAGCATTGTGTGAGCTGAAAATGGAAGTCTCAAGGCTGGACATCTTGTCCATCAGCATTTTAATGATATCTGCTGACGGATTGGGAGGTGGAGCACCCCCTAGATTGTAAGGTGCTTGAAAGAGATTGGGAGGGATATATGATGTGGTTGGTTGTGTGGACGCAATATACAGGTAACTAGTTGTTGGGATGGAAGTTGAAAGAAAGGGTATTTGTGTTGTGGGGTTGGTTGGCATGAATTGGATAGGAGTTGTTAAAGATGGTTGAGGTGTGGCTGGATTTGTTGAAGGATAGACGGTTACTCTTGTATTGATTGGTGCAAGAGTAGAGGGGATGGAGACTACTAAGTTTTGGAAAGGATTTGGTTGAGTTGTTTGATGTTGAGGGGGTATTGGAACCCCCATGAAAGTTGGTCTAAATGGAGAGGCTAGATTTTGAAGGAAAGAGACGGTTGGGTTGTTGGTTGAAGTGTTGGCCTGATTGTCTATAGGCTGAATGATAGGTGTTGTTGATGTGGTCATTATTGTGGCCAAGGAAGTGGGCATCCCATGGATTTGGTTGCGCAGAGGGTCTCGGGTTTGGTTGTGTGTGAGATAGTGTTGCAAGGCTTTGGCATTAAGGTCCAGGAATCGTGCAAAGTCTTGGTCCCCTTCTGGGACAATAGGAGTTTGAGGTGGGGTTAAGCGAGTTGGAGTTCTTTCAGTCTCTGAGTGCAACTCCATTATAGGACTAGTTATAGATGGCGAAGGTGGGAGTGGTTGTTGTCTTGCGTGGTCAAGAAGTGCCTTGGTTTGAGTGCGTGTCAAAACCATTCAAGGCAAGAAAGGGTCAGGTTTGAGAAAACTATGTTCTGTCAGTCTCAGAAAACCAGAATGGATGTCTAGACAGCAAGAAGGTTGGATCTTTAAGCTTGCTATTTTTGATAAAAAAAGATTTGACAGAGACCAATGTCGGTGAAATAACCGATGCCAGTGAAGAAGACTGCCGATGTCGGTCAGATAACCGATACCGGTGAATAAAAGCTGCCGACGTCGGTTATAAGGCCGATGTCGGTAACTGTGTTTTCCAGAAACTCAAAAAAACTGGAAGTTTTTGGAAAAGAAAAAAGCGTCCTTACCAGCTCAAAAAAAACCAGATAAAAATAGAGAAAAAGATGAAGGCAGATAGATCCTAACGTAAAATCCCTAAGAATAATTTTATTAAGATCGTGTTGGCTTATGCCTTAAAGAGTGTTTGGAAGTTGGCTGTAAGAAGGGTCCTAGAATAAGTAAGCTGAAGATGGTTTCAGGTATGTTAAGGTGCTCAAAAATCTGTATTAGCTTCCGTACAGGCCTGGTGCTAAGGAGCAAGCTCCCCTCACTTCACGATTCCAGTGGTGAGCTGGTTTCGCTTAGCCAAAATATACTTTCACTAGAGTTTAGACTCTGCCAGAGAACAGAGTTGACTTTCCCCTTGGTGGTGAAATCCAAGTAGGATTGCCGGGTTGGGTAAGGTATCCACTGGGTGATGAAATCCCAGTCGGGCCTTGTCTCAAGTGAGTTTTATGTTTAATTGAGTGCAAGAGTGGTCTGGTAGTGTAACATCAAGTGAGCTACGGTTAATTATGTAGTTGTTTAATTACTAAGTGTGGACTAGAAAGAAAGTGCAAGCAAGCAGAAATGGATGCAAAGTGTTTTAAGACCCAAAATCAAAATATTAAATTGGAATGAAGACAAGTTGGAGAAAGGGTTGAAGAAAATGATTTTCTTACTAGACTAGAAATGCAAGAAAAAGAAAAAGTTCTTTTTATTTCTTGCTTATAATGTCTTTAAGAAAGAGAAGAGAAAGAGGGGAATAGGGAGAAACCTAATGCACCTAAATGAAAAGAAGGAAAAGAAAAACCCAAAGAAGGCCCTAAGGGTCCCACCGGGCGTGCCAGAATGTTTCTATTCAAATTTTGTTTTCAAGTTCAAGGGAGAGAAGTAAGAAACTTAAGAGATGGTCAAGGCTTGATGTGTACCTGGATAAAGTCTGCGCACCATAATCCAGACGCTGTGAGTACTCCTCTTTGGCTGTGGAGGAATGACACCTGCAAAAAAGAAAAGAGACTTGGACAAAAGAAGGTGTTAGAAGACAAAAGGGTGGACTGCCAAGCAGGAGCTTGATCCTAGAAGCGCTAAGGCTTCTTAAAGGATGACAATCCACTATTGAAACAGTGACTGAGACAGAAATTGATAAAATGACGAAAGATGAAATGAAAGACTGAAAATAAAGGCATACTTGATAATCAGCAATCTGGTTTTACACAGTTGCCGATGTCGGTGGTTTTGCCGTCGTCGGTTAGAAGGTTGCCGACATCGGTGGGGGTAGTGACCGGCGTCGGTCGGGGCAATGATGAAGAACTGGTCACAGGATTGGTTTCAGGGTTGTAGAATGGTCTATGGTCTTGTCTGTGGACTTGAGGGTCTGTGCGGGGTTATTTGAGGTCTGAGGGATAGAGGATATTGTCTGGGAATGGGTTGGATAAGTGACAGAGGCAAAATGTGGGTGGACGGGAGAGAGGGCTTTTCAGCCTCCCTGGGAATAACAGAGGAGAGAGGGTCAAGGATATTGAGACAGACAGAAGACAGAGTGATATTTATAAATGAAATAATATAGAAAAAGAGACAGTATGAATACTTATCTGCGTTGGATGGTTGATGGAGATAACATGTAGTTCCAGAACAAAACGTCGGATGCCAGAACCTCGTGCCTAAGAGAAGTTGTCGAGTACGTTGATTCCTGCAAGAAAACCAAAAGCCAGAACACTAGCATGCAATAGCATAAGAGCTTTGTTTCACCGGAAGAGAGTTTTGATTCGCCTGTTTAGCCCAGAGAGATTAGTCATTTTCTGATTTTTGTGATTAGCTCCAAAGGAGGTTGAAAATAGGGTTAAGTAAACCGACGTCGGCGATTCCGCCAGCGTCGACCGGCAGTTGACCGACGTCGGCGGGGTTAGAACGGGCAAAAGGGCCACCAAGCCTGTTCTTCATCCACCAAGTGCAGGATCCGTTGGAGAATGTCAAAGACTAAGACTAAATACTCACGCGAGGTTGTTAGGCGGTTAGAGGGAAGGAAGAATAGGTCTTGGGTGAGTCATGGGATAGGAAATGGTCCAAGGCGAGGTGTCGTAGGTGAGGTTTCATGAGTGATGTGTCCAAGGAGGGGGGTCAATTCAAAATAAATTAATTATTTTAAATTAGTAATTGTATAGGTTAGAAAAAGGACCAAGGGAGGAAAGACCAAGTTTAGACACGATTTTCGTGTCTACAAATACCACTACTCATAAGTAGTGATATTAAAATCCTACTACTAGCTAGTAGTGATATTGCAGTACTACAACTAAACAGTCATGGGATTTTCAACCTGACTCGTGGTATTGCCTAATTAAGTCACAGGATTGTCCATAAACTATTAATAGTTAAATGACAATGCCACAACTCTCATAGTAGTGGTATTTCACTATGAGTTGCAAGATTACCTAATTGAGTTATGGGATTGTCAGTAAATCATTAGCAATTAAGTGATAATACTATAAATCTCACAGTCATGGTTTTGAAGAGTAACAAGATTGCTCTGTCAAGTAGTAGGATTACACTATGTGAACTCAAGACTTTATTTTTCCAAGTTAATTATTTCAAACTCAAATTAACTTCAAAGCTAAGGGAAGTATTGACCATTTTATTGTAGGATCTACCCAACAAAGTGCTAAAAATAACCTAAATTAGTATTTTCACACTTCATTTGGATGTCTAAAATGAACTAGGAATCCTTTTTTGGGGGTGTTTAAAGCAATCTTTAGGGTGTTTATTGATCAATTTTTTTTGGTTTCTTTCAAAGTTCACAAATTAAGGCCAAGGGGTCAAAAGAAAACTACTACACTTTTCATTTAGTTCTTAAAAATGAACTCATTTGTCAAAGTTTATAGTGAATAGTTCATTTGTTAGTTTTGTTTGGCAAAAATAGAGATGTGTGTATGTTATCCCATCCATCCCCTTTAAGGCACTTTTGGGATCAAAAGTGTCATCTTTATTGTAAATTTGCTTAGTCAAACATGTGAAAGAGAAGTTATTAAGGCTCCCCTCAAGGACCCATATGGCTTGAGTGATCTAGAATCAATCTGTAAAGCTCTTTCACTTAGACTTTTATTTTATACAAACTTGGATTGTGAGGGGGACTTCTTTACCTCCTAAAAGTTCTATAGTGAAGCTTTGACTCAGGGTTTCATCTCTTTTCATTGAATTCATCACCCCCACTAGGATCAGAGGTTTGAGAATTTAAACCATCTTTTAGTGTTGGGGTTAAGCATTGGGATGTATCTGCCAGTGAGAGATGTAGTGGTTGTAAAATTGGCAAGACCTTTTTGTAACAGGTTAAGTGTCATGGACCCAATTAAAGTGCACTTATTTTGCATGGTTGGTGTGAAAGCCTTGTGAAATTGATCCATCTATAAACATTATAAAATTTTTAGTTTTTAGATAATCCCCACTTGCCGTGTAAGTATTGTTATTGCAAGGTGCACCTCAAGGTCCATGTTGAAGTATTGTCATTTGAGAGAATGTGGGTGTAAAAACCCTACTATATAATGCACATTTATCTTTTGGATGAAAACTTAAAATACTCTCAAATGATGTATATAGATGAACTCCAATAATACCATGCAAATTTTTTAGTTTATCCCTAAGATGATTACTTTGCATTTGTCTTTGCAATTAGCTTACATAGTATTGATTTTTGTCTAAAAATTCTTGTTAACAAAACTATAAAATACCAAACATATAGTCCCTAAATTTCTTGAATAAGGAGGTGTTGTGCTACCCAAGTAAAACATCATTCTTGCCTTATTCAAATTATCATAAACTTTATGTCATGTCATCCACTTTGGTACAATCATGTTGCCCAATTGAGTCTAGAAATTTTACCAAGTTTGTTTGATTCCCTCATTGATAATTCACATTCAAAATTTCAACCTTTCTAAGTTATAAAGGTTGATGTGTCAAGTGGGTTCACTATTTTCACATTAAACTTATTTTAACTTAGGTTCAAATTTCTATTTTGAATTTAGGGTTATTTTAAGACTCATAATCATTATCATCACTTGGTTACTTAAGTCATCTTGTGCAAGTGCTTGCACTTTAAGTCTATGAGCAAACATTTTGTGTTAACATCCTATGTCCCATTTGCCTTGAAAACATTTGAATACATCACCTTTCCGCCTTAAATATTTTATCAAAACTTTGAGAGTGTGTGTATCATTTGTGAAGGGTAGTGTTACGCTATCGAATTTATATTGAAACAATTTTGCCTTAGAGTTTTTAAAACAAACATTTGTTACATATTCTGAGTAGTTTAGCATTGTTACACTACTAAAATAATTCCAAACATTGTTTCATAGACCCTTTTGCATGGTGTTCAAGTTTTTCCACATTTTCTAAACCTATCCAAGCATACCTTTGTGAATCTTTGTCTAGCACAGTTACGCCATTCATTTTTGTCTAGCTTATTTTTAAAAGGAACCAAGTTTTATGCCATTAGTTGGGAGAAAATAAACTATTTACAAGTGCCTTTTATTTCATATTTCATACCTTTTTTATTGAGTTTATATCTAAAAGTCAAATGCCTAGTTTTTACTGAAAGTGTTTCAAATATGTTAGATTAAATATCTCATCTTTATTTAAAGTCTAGATTTTGACATCGATTGACCAAAAGTCCTAGCACATGCCTTGTTTGATCCTAGATTTTGATGCCCATTTGGAAAAAAGACCTAACAAATTTTGTTTTTCTAGATTAGACTGATTTGAAACACTTTAACCTATAATTTGGCATTTTTATTTATGGTCCTTTTACTTGACCTTTTTATGTGAGATGTGTAGCATTCAACACTTGATGTTATATTGTTTTATCACAATTCATTACATTGACATTTTTAGATATACCTATCCATCCTTTTAACCAAGTTAAACTTAGTTTGAGCATCTTTTTAGACATCACCTTTTCAGTGTTTATCAAAATCTATTTTTATTTTGTTGCAAAATATTTTACTATGGATCCTAACATGTATTCATATACTTGTAGTGGCCTCATGTACAATATAGGAGTTATTAATGTGGTTGAACAAGAAGAAATGGTCTAGGACCACTATGTATATAATGTTTCTTATGAGACAAATCCTTATCCATCATATAACACTCAAACAAGGGCACAAAACCAAGACCCATTGGCTCATTACTTAGTAAATGTACCTCCTTACTCAGAATAGGATCAAGAATAAACTAAAGAGTACCTAGCTTTGGTACTTATGGTTGAAGAATTGGTTCCTCAATAACTATACTATGTTACTGCACCATCCACATATGATCATTATCTATTTGAGCATTACTTTTTGGAAAATAAGGATGAAATCTTTGTTAGAGATATAGAAGTAAGGGCCAAGTTTCCAGTAGATTTCCCCCATGAGAATTTTACAAGTCTAGTAAGAATGCCTCATAACATAATTTATAATCAACAAGATTCTTCTATTAATCCTTTAGCCCTAGTCCAAATGATGTATCAAGACCCTAATATGCTTATAAAAATTAAGGACCTAATAGAGGATCACTTCATATAGATGCAAATAGCATATAAAACATAAATGAACCTAGTGCATAATTTTAACCAAATGACCACGTCAAATAGGCCTCTCATTGATTTAGTTCCTTTAATAAGAGTGTTAATAGAGTTGATTGGTTAAGGAAATCAGGGTGTCGACCCCTTCATGCAAACACTTTAGTTGATAAATTGGTTCATATACCAACCATTAAAGAAGTGTCTTCTACTTCTACAAAGAATAGTGGCCAAAATAGATTTGATAATGCACAAAAAAAATTCAATCCAAACCAAAGTGGTGTAAATACCCCAACAACTAATACATAATATGAGTGGTTCTTTAAATTAGGGAGTAGGAGTTTCTACGTCCCAACCTCAACCAATAATTTCTACTAATATTCAACTAGCCACTTTGTCAAGTGCTCAACCAATAGGATTA
The DNA here is from genome assembly GCA_037957365.1 of Torreya grandis. Taxonomy (NCBI): domain Eukaryota; kingdom Viridiplantae; phylum Streptophyta; class Pinopsida; order Cupressales; family Taxaceae; genus Torreya; species Torreya grandis. The sequence continues at coordinate 1,065,605 of JARHVA010005799.1, forward strand.
GGTAGTCAACCAGTGACCAATGCCATGCCTCAACAACAAAACATGATGAATCATATTCAGTAGACAATGAGTGATATTACACAAAAATAGGCACAATCTAATATACCGATGTAATAAAGGTTGAATATGTTTCCACCTCAATAGAGGGAAATCATTGTTTCACCTTGCCAAATAGTAAGGAACATACCTTTTTCCTCATAGACTAATGTGCCACTTTAAAGCCAAATGATGTCTAGTCAACAATATATGCTTATTCATCAACAACTGCTAAGTTTCCAAGATGCACCCACTTCCCAATAGGGATTCATGAAATAAAGAGGTTCTATTGTTTCTCAAGTACCTACTAGGTAGTAAATGCCTTTGGTTCAAAATGTGTCACTCATTTAGAGATAGGGTCTTATTTCATAATTTCCCCCTTAATAACAAGGTTTAAATAGCTAGTAACAGATCCCTATTCAACCACAATAGGCACAATATGGGTATATTCCTCCATCCCAACCCCAAAATCCTTAGCATCAGACTTTATAACCAACCCCAACTAGGATATCATGCAACTGAATGTGCAATTTCAATAGGCACATCCAAATCTATGTATGTATATTTCTAGTTCATTTCCTAACCAAACAAATATTCCACAACAATAAATACCTCCATTATACCCTGGTCAAAGTGCTTCACTTGTGACCACCCAAACATTGACTTAGGCCAATATTCTCATGAGTTTCCTAGAGTAAGAGTTATAATAGATGAAAGATGCAATTACTGCCATCTAAGCAAGGAAACAGGTTAAAAATTTTAAATTAGATTATGTGTGTTCTTATCCTTCTAATATGGAGTATTTATAGATTCCATTTCTTCTAGGATAAGAGCCATCAAAATTTGATAAATACAAGGGTAAAGGTGACCCCAAAGCCCATTTAATGGAGTTCTTTGTTGTATGTTAGCCAGTAATATATAGAGACATATAATTATTATTTTTGTTTCCAAGGAGTCTAGTTGGACAAGCCTTGGAGTGGTTCCTAAAGTTGCCCAAGAATTCAATAACAAATTTTGATGATCTTTTAGATAAGTTTTTACAACACTTTTCCTACAATCTCGAACATGAGATTTCATTGGTCGACTTGATGTAAGCTAAGCAAAAGGCCGGTGAGAGTTTTGCAAGTTACCTACAATTATGGAGATCCCTTGCAAGCTAATTCAGTCAAGTTTACTAGATAAACAACTAGCTTCTATGTTTACTAAAAATTTGCATAGTGAGATAGCCTATCATCTAGAATTACAATGTGCACATACATTCAAAGAGATCATTGACAAAGTTTTATTGATCGAATGAGCTCTTATCAATAAAGGGATCATCAAAATCACTTTGAGGAATCAGAGTCAAGGTATCAATCAAGGAAATGGACAAAATCAAAATCAAGTCCAAGTGTAAGTACCACAACTAGCATAGGCCAACAACCAAGATAGACCAAAGTAATTTAATCGCAATAAAAATATTGTGGGGAATAGATTAACTAAGACACACCATGTCCAAATGGTGTAAATGCTATCTACTCATCTTGCATAGCCTTTCTAGCTTACTCCAACCCAACAACCTCTTCAACCAATGCAACAAGCACAACAGCCTAGGCCATACAACAAATGCAAAAACCTTTTCCATTGCAAACCCCTCCTCCAAGAATAATAATGCCTATTCATCATGTTTTTAGTGACCTTAGAGAGCCTATTAAATCTATGTTTTGCAATCTCACCACCACTAATTTGATTAGTTGTCCTATACTAAAACATTATCCTCAAGGCATTTATTATCTTGATTGGTACAACTAAAATTAATTTTGTGAATATCATCAGGTTAACAGACATAATTTGTGTTAATACATGAAACTTAAACATTTGATTCAAAATATGTTGGAGAATGGGGAGATAATATTGGATAATGGTGCTTCCACTTCCAATCAAACCATTAGAATCTATCAAAACCCCTTTCCCTAACATAACAATCAACCATAGTAGCAACAATGATAACAAAAACTAGTGCAATAGTAAAATCAATAGTATCAAAATCAAAGGCCAAACCAAAATAATTAATAGAACCAATAAAACTTGTAGAATCAATAACAAAACCAACAACACCAGAATAATGGATAAAACTAAGGTTAGAATGGAAAAAAACAATAGACCTACCATGTAATTACATATGACTAAAATAGTTTCGTAGGCCATATTGCAGGATGTCACGTTAATACCATCTCCATTAATCCTATATCAAATACCAATCCATCTAGACCTTTACTAAACAATGCCATTTAACCTAATTACATGGATGATCCTTCTTTGACTTAAGACCACATATAGGCAAACCAACAAGCAGGGATTAATCATTTTGGATCTTATAATGATAACTCATCATTGCCTCGTGACCACACACAAGTGCACTAGTAGTCAAGACTTATCTAGCCCCCACCATCATAAATTATTAGTAACCATGGTCCAGTATTCCAACTCAATTATGAAATCAAAACTTGATGGTTTAAGATTACTATTCTAGGCCTGTAGCCATCTACCACTTCACCCATAATCCAACCAACCATTTAGCCTAAAAAAACCATTTAACATTATCCAAGACAAGGAGTTTGATATTGTGGAATAATTTGAGAAGATACCATCACAAATCCCCATCTTATATTTTTTTATGAGCATCAACAATCTACAAGAACATCTTGAATGAGTTCCTTACCCAATCAACTATTTCAAATGACATATCCCCTAACCAATTTCAAGCTTTGGTTGGACATCTAGCTCCAACACAACAAGTCACATTCAATCAAAGTGATATATCATCTCTTAGCCGGCTCTATAGGAATCCATTATACATGGAAGTTTATATAAAGAGGCACAAAGTGAAATGTGTCCTTATAGATAATGGATTAGGTCTCAACATTATGTCTCTAAAGCTCATCAAGCTTCTTGGGTACATAATGGCAGATCTCCAAGTAGAGATGATAACCATCAAACCCTATGATAATTAGGAGAGAGAATCACAAGGCACTATTAGTTTGCCAATTATCATTGGGTACTTAACCCATGATAGACTTTTCCATGTGCTTGATCTTGACTTGTCATATAATATGCTTCTGGTTAGACCTTGGTTACATCAAATTCATGTAGTCCCATCAACACTACACCAATGTATCAAGTTCTCCCACTCAGGGATGGAAGTGAATATTCTAGAAGATTTGCATCTATATGAGCATTAAAAACATCTCAAGGCCAAGTTCTAGAGTTACAACTATTGCTATGACATGAATCCAAGTTCTAAGAAGGATAAGGGAAAGGCTATAATCATTGATTTACCAAAGGACAACTATAGTAATCCTAATACCCTTGATTCCCTAATTCATATACCACCTCCTAAAGCTTCCAATCATTATACAATCTCAGCTAATGGCCCAAGAGAGTACTTGATGCACTTCTTTAGAACCCAAAAACCTTTGGAAGACCTAAATATACCCCACATATACATTGGTAAAGAAAAGACAAAGGCCAAAATCATAATTCAAAACTAGTCAAGTTTATCTTGGCATCTAGCCAAGAATATGACCCTCTTAAAGGACATGAGTCATAGCTATATAATGATATGTTGGTTGATTGTTACAAAAAACCCAAGTATCCCATTCCTAATCAAATCATGGAACATCAAGATTATGAAGGAAAAGACCTTAGATCGAATCAACAAGGAACCATTGAGCTAATTTATATGACCAAATATAAAGGACCCTATGGACTTGGATTTAAACTGCATGGGGGTGACCCCACATATCTTATTCAAGTTCTATTACCAATTATTGGTGATAATTATGTTGAAAATGAAGTAAAGTCTAATCATAGCCTTTTTGATGACCTAGTTAAGAACAACCTATCTGATAACAATACCATTTATACCCTTATCCCAGTCAGTCACAATAAAACATTACCATTTTATTATCTAAAAATTATAGATTAAGACAAACAAGAATCTAGCTTTCCAATTAATGAGTTTCATAATGATGAGGCATTCTATGATTTTATAGGCCTTAGAGATAACGTTCCATTGGGAGACCATAAATCAGGGTTTTCAATTATACTGGATCTTGAAGCCTATTTTGGAGAGCGAATGAACACCCTTATCCAAAAACAAATAAATAAAACATTGAGGTCTCAAATTGAAAACCTCTTTGAGGCACTTTTTAACCAGGGAAAAAGTAAAGATAAAGGCCAATCTAGCGGTGAAAACTTGTTTCAAGCACCACTAGATGGGGGTGTTCAATCTTCTTTGAATTTAGACCCAGAGACCACCAATGACAAACTTGGCTATGGATCTGAGTTTAGTTTCAAGCAAAAACAAGTGTTTGATTAAATCCTTCAATAATTTCCAACCATTTTTATCACATGGCCAAATCTTCCATTGGGGGATTCAGATTCATCATGCCTTAGAGAACTTGAAGAGCCAGTCCTAAAAGAGGACTCTGATGTAGATAAATAATTCAAATCTTTGCCAACTATCCTAAAAGATGGCTCAACCCTTGTAGTCAAAGATATAATCAAGGTCAACATCAGGACTCTATCAAACCCAAAAATGGATAAAATTTGGTGCATCCCTCACTGAGGAGGAACATGGAGTCTTTATATCTCTTTTGAGAGAATTTGTAGATATCTTTATATGGACCTATTCTGACATGCCAGGTTTGGACCCTACTTTGGTTTTACACCAACTTATGGTAAATCTTGATGCCAAACTAGTAAATAAAAATTTACGAAAGATACATCCTCACATTATTGTATTAGTGAAGAAAGAGTTGGAAAAACTCTTAAAAGTAAGTTGTATTCGATCTATTAACTACTTAGAGTAGATATCTAATCTTATTCCAATAAGCAAAAAGCTAGATGGAATCTGAATCTATAATGATTTTTAAGGTATCAATAAATCTTTCCCTAAGGATGAATTTCCATTACCAAATATTGACATGATTGTTGATTCCATCATGGGTTATGAAATGCTTTCATTAATGGATGTCTTTTTAGGTTACAACCAAATCAGAATAGCACCAGAGGACCAACACAAGACAATGTTCACCACTCCATGGGGAACTTTCTATTATCAAGTTATGTTATTTGGTCTCAAGAATGTAGGGGCCACTTATCAAAGAGCCATGGCCATCATATTTTATGATATGATGCATGACATTGTCAAAGATTATGTCGATGACATATTTGGCAAATCAAAGACTAGGGCTGACCATCCAACAATGTTATGTAGAATATTTGAAAGACTACATGAGTACAAAGTCAGATTGAATCCAAAGAAATGTGTGTTTGGAGTAACATCAGGAAAATTTCTTGGCTTCATCATGTCATGTAGGGTCATAGAAGTCAATCTAGCCAAAGTCCAAGCTATAATAGAGATGCCACCACCAACAAATTTGAAGTAGCTCTATAGTTTTCAAGGAAAGATCTAGTCCATTAGATGCTTCATATCTCAGTTGGTAGACAAGTGCCACCCTTTCACACATCTTCTTAATAAAGGAGTCAAATTTCACTAGGATGATCAATGTTAGGCAACTTTTTAGAAACTAAAGGATTATCTAGCTAATTCACTAGTTCTATTACCTCCTACACCACAAAAGCCATTTTTTTATATCTATCATCCACTCACAAAGCCTTGGGGGCACTTCTCTCTTAGAATGATGAAAATAAAAAAGATCATGTCATGTACTATTTAAGTTGTACAATGGTCATGTATGAACACAACTATACACCTATTTTAAAAACCTATCTAGCCATGGTTTTCATAGCTCAAAAACTGCAACACTAAATATTAAATAATAAGACCATGGTTATTTCTAAAGTAGATCCACTCAAGTATATACTATTAAAAATAGCTTTATAAGGTTGAATGGCTAAATAGATCATGCTAATTAGTGAATTTAAAATAGAGTATGTGAATCAAAAGGCAATCAAGGGGAAAGTTCTTGCAAATAAACTTGTTGAAGCACCCCTCAAAGATACAAAGCCACTAAATATTTAGTTTCTTGATGAGTCCATAATGATCATCATTGACACACCTCTTGAGAAGCATCCTTAGAAGTTATATTTTGATAGATCATTTACTACACATGGGTCAGGGGCAAGCCTTTTATTTATTACACCACAAGGGGATCTAATCCCTAAATCATTTAGGATAAGCTTTCCTTGTACAAACAACATGGCTGAGTATGAAGCACTTGTTGCAAGACTTCATCAAGCATTACAATGGAACATATCTCATCTCAAGGTTTAGAGTGATTCTTAGTTAATCATTAATTACGTTACAAACCATTTACAGACTAAAGATGACAAGTTGGTTCCATACAAATCCATGGTGGACACTCTAAAATAACACATTGATGATATCCAATTTGAGCATATGCCAAGGGTCAATAATAGAACTATGGATGTTATTGCTACCATGAGCTCCCTGATTTGACAAATAGACAAAGCTAGAGAATATCAGTTCCTCATCAAGAATTTGTTTGCACTAGCTTATAAACCTCAACTATTGTAATGGTTTATGATATTATTGGTACTAATTCTACCTAGTATTTAGACCTTTACAATTATCTCCATGACCAAGTTATGCCACCTGACCTATCCTATAAACAAACCAAAGCCTTTATCCATCACTCCAAACATTAAAACTTACTTGAATCAAACCTATACTACCATAGTTTTGATGGAACTCTACTTCATTGTTTAACTTTGATAAAGTATAATCTAGCATTATAAGAAGTTCACAAAGGAGTATGTGGAGCCCACACTAATGGGGTAGTCTTATCCAAAAAGCTTTTATGCACTGGTTACTATTGGCTGATGATGGACGTAGATGCAACTGGATATGTCAATAAGTGTGAAAAATGTCAATGACATGCTAATTTAATTCATTCCCTAGCCAAAACTCTAAAACTGGTGTTGACACTATGGCCATTTGCTAAATGGGGCCTTGACCTCATTGGGAAGATCAATCCTACCTCTTTAGATAGCCATAAACATATACTTAACACCACTAAATATTTCACTAAGTGGGTTGAAGCTATACCCCTCACTTATATGACTGGAAAAAAAAATCCAAGTTCATTTTCAACCATCTCATTTGACATTAAAATATCCTTTCTAAAATTATATCTGATAATGGAGGATCATTCAAGAACAAAGATGTCAAACAATTATGTAATGAATACAAATATTAAACAACATTTCTCCATAGATTATTATCCTCAAAGTAATGGTCAAGATAAAGCATCAAACAAAATAATTATTAACATTCTCAAAAAGATTTTCAATGATGTCAGTTGTGATTATCACCTTCAAATATTTTGTGCCCTTTAGGCATACCGTACCAATCATCATACACCACATGAGCCACTCCATACTCACTTGTTTATGTTATTGAAGCCATACTTCCTATTGAGATTGAGTCTTATTCACTATACATATCTTTCAAGCATGTCCTAGATAACCAACACTATCAAGTAGCTCACCTGCAATATCTAGACCTAATTGATGAGAAATGAATGGCCATATTGAGTAATATTTAGGCTTATCAGAGTTGAATCAAAGTCCACTACAATTGGCACATCAAATGTAGAGAGTTCAAACTTGGTGATCTTGTCCTTAAAGAGAAACAAAAGAATACTACGATTGAGAAAAAGCATAAAGGCAAGTGCAAATCAAACTAGATAGGTCCTTTCATCATCACAGCCAACTATGGATCAGGAGCATATAGGCTCACCACACAAAAGGAGATGAACTTCCTGAGCCTATGAACATTATTCACCTTAAGTGATACTATGCTTGAGTGACTTGGTGTTTTTGTCTATAAGGATTTTTTTAAGTTGTGCCATTTTATCAATGTTCTTATTTTTACAAATATCATTCTTAACATTCCTTTAGCCTATCATTTTATCCATTCTCCATTATGTTCTATCAACCAAGCATGTTTTGAACCTTATCTGCCTTGCCCATTTGACCTTGGTTTTTCCATTGGTTTCACATTTTAAGCACAAAGAATCTAATCAGTTTTAGCAGTTGTTTCAAGAATTCTAGATAGAGACAATATTTTGGAGTAGTATGATAGACATTTTGGTAATTGCATCCTTCATTTCTTGTTAACTTCTTATTACCAATCTTGCTATTAATTATAACTGCCTATGGGCAAATTAGTATCATTGACCTATGATGGTGTATCATAGTTATAACCACCTATGGGCACACTAGGGGAAATATTTGTTTATTTAGCCTTGACATACCAACTTACCATTTCCTATGTCATAATATGCCTTTCTACCAACTATGCCTATTTTATTTGAATTGGCTACTACACTAGTCAGATTCCTCCACTGAAGCTGAAACTACTATGAATTAAGGCCATTTTGGGACTATGTAGCTTACTTTTGATTCATGTTGAATCCATGTTCTCACCATTTTGTGAGAAATCTTAGCCACACTCTCAACATTTTATGAGAAACCTAAGCAATTCTCTCATCATTTTATGAGCTTGAACCATTTAGTGTCTCATCATTCTTAATCGAGTTGAGATACTCTAAAATTTCTAAAAACATTGACCACTTCTTTGCCTTAAGGATTTTGGGAACCCTTATTGAGTCATAAACAAATCACTTTTCACTTAGTTTCCCCATTATTTTTGGACTTTTTATCCCATGACCTCATTATTTTATAATATCATTCCTATTCTTTTATCACATCCATCATGTTTGTTTTCATCAGTTATCATCTTCTTCCCATTCCTTGGGAGAACTACATTTGGTCTAATGTTTTTGTTAGATATTACATCTATAGAAATATGTAGGTAGCATCCACTTGCCTAGCACATATGGAGATAACTCAACCACCCCCTTCCTTTTCTTCTATTCCCCCCATCATGTTTATTTGCCAAGTTGTCACCTATTTCTAGGATCAATGTTTGTCGTGTTGTTTCTACTAACATTAGGACTAACTATTATTTATTTCTTTGCTTCTTTATTTGTTGTTTGTGTGTTGGTTTGTTTGATTTCATCACCATTGCCTTGATTCGGTCTATGTGAGCTCATTGGGTGATTCCTTGCATATTTATACATGAATCCATCCATATTCATATGTTTACATTATCGTCATGGTTTTTATCATTGGTGCATTATTTTCTATTGAGTATTGGATCTCAAGAGTTAGTCCTTATGTATATTTTAGCCTAGTCTTCATGGTGTTCTATCATTATGCCTACCATCAAGTACTATTGAAAAAATTAGCTTCAATAAGTCTACTCATCACAAGTAGCATCAACATCGACATCAACATCTCCTTGACACTATCATCCCAATCATATCCCAAATAGAGTAATTAACCATGAAAGAATTTTAAACTTTATTAGTTAGAATGGGCATCTCCCTACTAACAGGTTGTTCTAATTCATCATTACCCTCTATGTCAAATTATCATCATCATTAGCCAATGAATCATGTTTGCCATAATCAAGTTCTAATGCTTATAACTACCTTTGGGCAAACCATTGTACACCGTCCCACCTACATTTCTCAATGATTATAATTGCCTTTGGGAAAATCATTGTGTTGTCACCAATTTACTTTTTTTTGCCCAAACAGGGGCATGTTGTTATCTTGTTTGTCTGTCCTAACTAGGGTAGCTCTATCTTCTCAATGATTATAACTGCCTTTGGCCAAATCATTGTGTTTTCATACAACATTGCCACTATCGAGGTACAATGTTTATAACTGGCTTTGGGCAAACCATTATACACCATCCCACTTGTATTCTCAATGATTTTAGAATATGTTTTCCAAATCATTGTGTTCTCACCCCATCATCTTCCTTCCTTTGGTCCCCTTGTTTCACTTCTTTCTTTTCGAGGGATCGTTTGCTGACCTACTTGTGCCAACTATTCCCTAAAGGGGGCATAATACATTTAGTTCATCATAGTTGCAGTTTTAGGCATATATGACATTTTCATTCTTTGAGAAGATGTTAATATGCCTATATATAGCAATGCCTTCCCAAATAGGGGCAAACCGTAGACACCTAAAATTGGCCACCAATGACCTTCAACTAGGCTTTTGATTAATTCTTACCAAAATGCATAATTTAGCCAAAAAACACTAAAATGCATTATATGAATTAAAATTGATATATTTAAGTGTCTATTTTGGCTAGGATATCATTAAATGGGGTAATGTAATTTATGAGATAGCTAACTTTGATCAAATCATTTCAAGTCAAAATGACATTTTTGCACCTAGGTGCTCTGGATTGCTCCTTTCTACCAAATTTCTTGCACAAGACATGTGCATTTTTTATTTTATGTTATCAACATCATAAATGGGATAATGAATCTAATATATCTGAAACTGCATCTTAATTCTAATCCAATCAAATTTCAATCCAATAACGAGACATTTTAACCAATTTGATTAATTTACGCACCAAAGGGCCAAACTTTGCACCAAAGTGACTAATCATGCTTAAAGATAATTAATTCAAATCATGATCCTAATTAATAATTCCATGGATCTTTTTAAATATTTGTTTTTATAAATGACTATTGAATACGTGCATCATCAAGTGACATCATTTCTTGGGAAGGCATCCCTAGGCCATAAATGCATAAAATATTAAGGTTAAGCTCCCCCATGACTCATTAAGACCCTCCATGCCTCTTAAATTCACCTCTATCCCAAATATTGATGGGGGATATTTATAAATTTAATTACATAATTGGATTTATTCATGGCCAAATGCCTCAATCTTGAGATGGATGGTCATGATTAATCCTAAACCATTTTGAAAATCTATAAATAGAAGAGCCATGAACATGAATTTTAAACTTGGATAATGCAAAGTTATAATGCACAAATAATTCTAAAATAAATTTCAATTAGTTTTATAATGCAAAATTTTTGAGCCAAGCCAAATCCAAAGCCATCACAAAGGTGCTAAGGAGATAGCCAAGCCTCATTTGATGAAGACTCATTGAGCACAAGCTAAGTAAGCCATTTTAACAAGATATTTAGAGCATCCAAGGAAGGTAAAGGATTTATTTGTCTTTTCATTCTAATTATGTTTCTCATTTGTTTTTGTGAATATGCTCCCCCTAATATCTAGGCCTAGATATGTTATGTTAGTTAGTGTGTTTTCTTTCAATTTGTTTTCATGTTAGAACTAACCATCCTATCTTGAGTCAAATTATTGGATCATATTTTTAGCCTTAAGAATCCATTAGGGTTTTTGTATGATTGAGTTAGACTGTAGGCTTTGTAACCCTTTCTAGCATGATATGTTGTGATAAGTGATCCCCTAATCGGGTCTAGCGGATCCCCATATTGGTTATGCTCCCATTTAACAAGTATATTCCAATCATAAGTGTAGGTATGCTCTATCTTCTCCAAGCCAAGATTGATTTATAGACATGATGCATTTTCTATTACATACAAGTTATTGCAAACAACTTTTGGAAAATCACTTTCTCCCCTTGAGTTGATGTTATCTCTCAAATACATTAGATGGCACAAATTCATTGAAAACTATAGAAAATACTCATGTCAACCACTTTCATAAAACAAACAGAATAATGAAACATCTAAAAAATCATTCTCCCCCTAAATCTGTTATTACCTCTATTTGGATACCAAAATAAACCAATCTCTTGAAAAAAACTCAAAGCTACCAAGCTCCCCCTTAGACCAAACATATATCAGTCAATGAAACAACTCAACAAAGAAAGTTCATACTGAACTACATAACCATACTCATCCAAGTTCTTCTCGAGCATTTTGATATCCTAAATTTGTCATTATCCATTTACACTCTATGAAAACAACTTCTTCTAATATTCTTTGAGCTCCATAATCCATATCTGATCCACCTACATCATGACAACTCTTATTGTATTAGTCCACTGATCATTAAGTCTGTAAAACATCTAGTTTGTTATATTCTAGACTTATATCTTGCTTGATCAACTTCACCTCACATAACCAGGGCATACCTATCATATAAACCTATTATACATGATGCAAAAGACATCTTAAAATGCCTATAGTAATCACACTAAATGCCTATGAGCATAAAACATCTCTATAATCAATGCTTATCCACCATGTCTATTAGGTCTATTTACAATCAAATATATTATTCCAAGGGAACAGTCTAGTCCTCCATCATAAAGAAAATATTACTCATTCCATGTCCATATGGTATCTTAGAGGTTATTATTTCATTAATCTACCTCCTTCATGTCCATAAAACTCATCATGACATCCTAGCTCTCATTAGGTCTATAAAACACCTAGTTCACTGTCTGTCAATCTTATATCTTGCTTGATCACCTTCACCTCACATAACCAGGGAATAAAGAACATATATAACTTTGATACATGACCTAAAGGTCATCTTAAAATTCCTAGAACATTCATACTCAATGCTTATGAACATAAAATATCTCTATAATCAATGCTTATCCATCATGTTTATTAGGTCTATTTGAAATCAAAGATATTATTCTAAGCAAACAATCTAGTCCTCTATACTAGAGAAAATATCACTCATGCCATGTCCATATGGTATCACAAAGGTTATTTTTGCATAAATATACCTCCCTCATTTCCACAAACCGCATCATGACATCTTATTTGCATCATTCTATCAACTAGGTCTATGCCTACATGCTTTACTATGATAAACCTTTGCCATAACTTTCTTTCTTCATGACATGTAAACTAAGACTATAAAACATGTGCCTAGTCCTCTATGACATTAAGGTCATATTGATGCACATAGAAAACTCAACTCTTCATGATAATACCCCAATGAACAACTCTGTAAGTAACCTGTTAGCCAATGTCAAAGACCTTCATGACACAGTCAACTTTCATGATGTTTTTCTTGTAAAAATTACACTTCTAGATCTAGCTCAATGCATGGAAAAGATCTACAAGGAACCAAAAACATCATACATCATTAAAAAACATCAATTGAAAGATTTACACTAGTTCTAATTATATTTCTCTCTACTTGGGTCTCTGTAAATTTTCACAATCTAAAACCTTTGACTTTGACACACATTTATTGTAATTGTAAGAATAATCAAGAACTTTTTCCACTTGGAGGATTTTCTTCACATTATCTAGTTCATCTTTTCTTTTTACACCAACTTATTTTGATCAATATCATGGCTTCTATTCAATTTTCTATGCTCTTAGGTTCCTTAATAGATTGGTTCAAATTCAAATTCAATTGTCAAATTTTTTAATTATGATGACTATTTCTCGAGGGTTAAACTTGATGGTCTCTAACACGTCTCTTGTCTACAAACTAATTTTGATGGCATATATCTTGAGCTAGAATATTCCTCATGACACCAAATTTTTAGGACAACTTCTAAGGATATCTGACATCATCTCCATATAACCCTTTGACCATGTTTAAATTTTCAATTGCATTTAATAAAATCACAAACTTTCTAGTCTGGGAGGATTTGCATGATGTTCAATCATAGTCTAGATTCTTTAAGCTTGTGATATCCATTTTGCTTTATCCAAATGGCAATTGAGATATTCATAACCTCACCAAAGCATCTATGGAACCCTCAAAACATCCTCTTGGCCATGAATGACCTACACAAATGGTATATGGCTCCAAACCATCTTGTACCTTTGATATTATGATGTTCATAATTAATCTACCTTTAGATGACTAGATGACTAATCAACACATCTTTACAATCATCTTAATGTCCTTTTCATATCTTCCTCATGACTTTATACCATAGAGTTATATGGTTTACTCTTGATGTTCTAGATCAAGGCTCTCCATCTTTCTATATCATGATCTATGACTTTTTTGCATAACAACCCTGCAACACACCTCCATGATGATTCTATTAAGTGATAAATGCCTTTATGAAGTCTAATAAAGACATCTAACTTCATAGATCTCTATAAAAATTTGAAATTAAGATATTCTTAGGTCTCCACTCTTTTCTCAACCAACTTGCAATCATGAGGCTGATAGTCTTTCTTTAAGATCCTCTTGGTCATGATTGACACCTCTAGCTTGATGTCAACATCATCCTTCTTCTTTTCTATCTAGGTTAATACTAAACACTCTTGGCATTCTACCCTGGAAATTAGTTCACGTTGATCCGTAGGTTGATCATGACTAGTTCTCACCTTCTTTGGTCTCAATACCAAGATTTGTCTCTTAGGAGATTCCAACATCTTGTTATGACTTGAGGACTTATTCAATCTAATCTTACAAAATCTTGTAATATGACTAACACATTGACACTCATAATAAATAATTTTACTCTTGTTAGACATACATCTTGATTGATGTGGTATATGATATTTTCTTGGCCAATTTCTTCCTTTAACATAGTCTCATGAAAAATCATTCTTGGGTGGCATCCTTTTATAGTCTATTGCTTTATGTCCAAACTGGTAACAAGCAAAACAATGACCATGGGAGAAGTTGGAATACATTATGGCATTAAGCTATCTGATTGGTCTTCTCATATTGATCTTTATGTTGGCATTTTTCTTGACTTGATCTGTCTTCTCATGACCTTTCTCAAAATTTCTCATCTTATCTATGAGCTGCTCATGCTCAACCTTCAAGGAACCTCACTCAAATTTCAACTGATTACACTCAAATTCCTTTGATCTCAAAATTATATTTGAAATATCTAATTGATTCTTGAGATCCTTGGTGGTGTTTTCATTCCTTTTGGTTTCTTTTTCCATATCACTCTTCAAGATACATACCTATTCTTCAAGATCTTTGACCACATATATCAACTCTTGAATCTCTTTTCTTAACTGCTTAGCCATCTTGTGCTTATAGGATCACCTTTTAGTTGTTATGTTTGTTCCAAATAAACTTGATTTGATACCAATTATTTGAATCATAATGATTGATAGTGGGTGGGTGAATCGGTCTTCAAAACATTCATTCAATTCAACTTAATATTCATGATTTATTCTTACAAGTACATAGATCTTATAAAGCATAAACAACCATACAAGAGCATGAAATAAGATAACACATCATATATGTTGGAAAGCCTCAAGGGGAAGAAAAAGCATAGATATTTTCAAATGGACTACAATCTTATAAGATAAAAATGAAGATATAGTGAAACACCAAATTCACATGGAGCACCAACCCCAACTAGTTAAGCACCAACCCACCTAGGATTTAGCAATCACCCACTTGCAAGGAGGCCCCAAACCCATAGATTAATCAATACCAACTAAACCACCTAATTTATTTGATCATATTTGAAACACTATGTTGGTCAACCAAAAAATGATGAAACCTCTTTAACTCTTCACATTCTTATCCCTCTCAAACTACCTTCTAGGCCTCTTCGCTCATCTAGGTATCTTCAAGACTCATTAGGTCATATGAACTTGATCTTCATACTCAGACCTTCTATTATATATATATGAATGTCTCTCTACACCCCTCTAATTATTTACATGACCTCTTTCTTCTCTTCAATGTGCTCTTTCAGTCACTTGCACACACTTCTCTTAAATAGGCCTAGAACTACTTAGTATATATACAAGTCTCTTGCTCATATACCTCTTGGTTGGCCATATACACTTCCACACTTGAATATACCACACAATATGATTTATGACATGCTAAAAATATGAATCAATCATTAAAATAGGTCAATTATATCATATAAGACAAAACCCTCTCTTTGGCCTTAACGAGACCTAATTCAATTAAGCCTTCATTAACACAGTGACATTACCTTTTAATCTCTTCAAAACACTTTCAAACTCCACAAATGGTATGAAAACTTCATATTCCACTAAAATATACCTCCAATAAAATCATATTATATCTATGACACTTTTTAGCTCCAATTACCACTTGAAGCATGTCATTAGTACTGTTCATAATTAGGCTTATGCATACATAGAAAGTCTGTCTTGAACAACTAAAGCATAAACATGATTTAAAAAAATAAAAATAATAATAAATAACATATTTAGAAACCTCATGAACTCATTTTCATCAAAAACTTCATTATATACTTCAACTTAGGGTATACATGCTCAAACTCTTCTTTGTAAAATGCTCGCTTTGAACTGCCAACTAGCCTTAAAACACAGTCATGGAAACTTGAACTTATGACACCTAAAAGAACATAATCAAGGAACTTCAATGCATAAACATCATACTAAAACATCATCATAACAACCTCCAATAAAAATATCATAATCTATAATGGAAACTATTAGTCTTGTAGACCAATTTATTGACTTTCTTTCTCATAGACCTCACTTAGCCAGATAAGCCATTTTAGATTCAAAATTTTCAATACTTTAATAAAATAAAAAACCTTATATAAATAATAAATAGGACATAAAATTCCCAAAAAACATATCCATGCACTTAGAGCCATCACTCTTTCATGAAATCACACCAAAAGCCACCTTTTCATACTACCTAGGTTTTGCACTATTTTTCTTCATTTGGCCTGCTAACAAATGGCCAACTTCGATCACAAAATTTTGAAAAGATGAAGGATATAAATTTTCCATAAAACCTCATGGAGATAAACTAAAAGTATCAAACTTTGTCCTCCATCCATTTAGCAACATTGACTTGGTCAACTTTGACTGCTACAATAAATCTCTAAGAAATAAGGCCTTTCATGTAGGGTTCACTCACTCACTTGAAGACTCAATAACACTTAGAGATGATTGGGAGAGTTTAATACAACATCTAATCACTAAACTAGCCATACCAATCCATCTTGAGCACTTTAAAACAACTTCTTACATATCAGGTCACTATTAGGGTTCTTTGAGGGTTTAAACTATCTTCCACTATTAGCAATCATTCATAAATCTTAGCCCATTATTCTAAAAACTATTTCCTAAAACTTTGAGCTAATACCCTTCCCCATCTACCATGAATATCTTAGGTCCTCATGCAGATTTTGCACATGCCAACAAACACTTGAAAAACCTTCTCAAGTAGACAACTCTTCATCATGTGCACTCGAGAAACCTTAAATCACTTTTTCAAGAATAAACCTTCAAACGTTTGCCTCAAACTTGGTCAAAAAAATTGGGATAATCTAGCACACCAATTATAATTCTCACATTCTCATTTTTATCTTGAAATTTAAATCTTATACCTCATTTGGCTATCATCTATCTCTTTATTCTCTAGACCTTGACCTACAAACCACATTAGTCCTTGAAACTAACCTTCTATACACTATCTAAACTCTCAATACCTCATATACATGCCATACAACCTATTAACATGCTCAACCACTGTCATATATCTTTCATAGGCCTTGAAAATAGATCATAATGCCTCATTAGGCCAAGTAGGGTCTAAAAATAGTCTAGGTGTAGACTAGGTCTAAAGGTCCTACCCTTGTAGGCTCCCGCTAAGACTATAATGAGTGATCCAATGCCTCACATACATGTTTAAGCAACATCATACATCCTCTTATGCCTCTATGCATCTATCTCACTAAGCCACCATGCTCAAAACTTCTCACTAGGTCTTTGCATGCCATGACTAGTGCCATGACTAGGCTTTTCAAGCACTTTAAAACTTGAAAACTAACCTTGAAACATTCTTTGATGTTTTTACACGTTCTTCATATGCCTTACATGCTCCTCAAACAATGTCATACCTCTACACATGCCTCTTCATGCTCATCATGCACATGCTTATGATATGACTATGCTTGTTATGACTAGGCTTCTCAACACACCTTGTACTCAAGGACTAGTACTCAAGCATACTTACCTCAATGATGTTATCAAATAAGAACATTCATCAGGCATCATTATCACACCATTACAACAACCTTGACAACAACTAATAGAAGAATCATTAGGTTGACTTCAAAATCTCTTTTAATATAAGAGACATTAAGTTGCCTTCAAATTATCTTATGTCACATGGCTTCCTTGTCACATCAAGCACACAAGCTCATCACAACAACACTCAACTATTCACTGCAACACTCTCTTCAATGAACTAATACAAACCTCATCATAAAACTCTTATTTTCTAAGAACTTGATAACTAACCTTGATTATCCTTCACTAGAGAAACATCAACCTTGATCATCTTTCATTAGAGTAACATCAAATTTGACACACGCCTTCCAACCAAAAAAAATTGAGTAACAACCTTGACCATTGATCACCTTTGACAACCTCATGCTGACACCTCAACTATCCTTTCTTACCTAGACATCAACCTTCACTTATGCATACCTCAAACACCACTCACCATGTATCTTCATCAGATGTATCTAGACATCAATGATAACCCACTTTGACATTAATGACATCAGATTGACATTGATGACAACACTATGCTAAAACTTATAACTTGGTCATCATGGATTTCAAATCACTGATGTTTTATATGTTCCAAGCATAACCAAAAAAATATTTTTTCTATAAATCAATTGCTCAATCATAAACTTATGGTTGAATTTGACTAGCACTACAACAAAAAAATTCATCTCATTTGATATAAGTCTCAAAGATTGAATACTATTTCAAAATATTCTAGTGTAGTAAAAATGTTCTAACTTGATGTTGTAGACAAATCCATTCAATATTTACTTGAAAATATACCAATTCAACTAATCTCTAGCCTAAAATATATGGACACTTAAGTTTTGGGTACCTAACTGCACTCGGTAGACACAACATGGTGAGAGGCCTTTCTCACTAAATAATAATAGTACTATATGTTCTATTTCTTTAACTATAAAACAACATAGATATCCATTTGGCATAAGTACGTATCATGCTCCTAGTCTATTAGATATAGTGAAAACTGATTTATGTGGGCACATGCGACCTAGTTTAGTGAATTTGAGTTATTTTTAGCTATTATTTTATGACTATTCAAAAAAAATGGGTATGTTTATTGAAGATTAAGGATCAAATAATTCAAATACATTATGGAATTATAAATCAATTTCATATTAATGTCCTCTACATATATCGAGTGGAATATATTAATAAGAGTTTTCTGTATTTCTAAAGGCACATGATATTCATTGGTAGATGACTGCACCTAATACCATGCAAAAAATGGTGTAATTTCACTATTATGGAAATGGTGCACATTATGATTGAGGACTCATACTTTCCTCATGCATAATGGGAATAATCAATTTACACAATAACCTACTTATTGAATCAATCACCTACAAAAGCCATCAAAGGTATTATGCTAAAATAATCATGGATTGAGAATAAGCCTTCTCTATCACAACTTCATTTTTTTTAATATAAATCACATATGCATGTCCCTAAAAATAATAGAAAATAACTTGATAATAAATCATTTGCATACATTTTTATTGGCTATAGTAAAGATTCAAAAGCATACTAACTCATGCATCCAAGAACTATAAATATATACATCAACAGGGATGTTGCATTTGATGAGAAGGATCAGTCCTTTTCACTCTTGACATAATCAATTGATACAAACAATCAAATTATAAACATTTAAAATGTTGGTGGTGGTAGTGAGGATGTGGAAAATGATGATATTCATCCAAGTCCTTCAACTCCACCACTCACTATTCAAGATATGCCCAAGTGGTATAACAACACCATACTAGATGCTAAATTATATGGAGTTCTAAACATTTCCACTATAGGACCAAGGAATTGTAGCATGGCTCATGCAAAGGTGAATTTGGCCTTGATGGTCACAATTACATAATCATTTAAGTCATCAATGATTCAATAAGTCCAAAAGTCAAAGCGTTAGAAAGAGAACATGGATGCATGATACCAGTCACTAATGAAGAACAATGCATGGCATATTGTTTATATTCTACTAGGGAATAAACCTATCAGTTACAAATGGATCTTTAAGATAAAATATAAATAAATGGTAGCATTAACATATACAAGGCAAGACTTGTAGCAAAGGGATATGCACAAAAAGAGGGCATTGACCATGAGCAGACATTTTCCCCCACAACAAACGTAAAGAATATCAAAATGATATTAGCTATGGTTTCACATTTAGGATGGAAAATGCATCAGATAGATGTAAAAAAATCATTCCTAAATGAATATCTTTAAGAGGTAAAATACATGACCCAACGAGAGGGTTTTGTCTTACCTAATTAAGAACAAAAGGTGTATAAACTCATCAAGTCTCTATATGATCTCAAGAAGGCTCCCCAAGCTTGGTATGCCAAAATTGATAAGCATCTCATTAAGCATGATTTCCAAAAGAATCCATGTGATCCAAATCTCTACCTCAAAGAGAAATAAGGGGAGGTTTAGATTGAGGCATTATCATCAACTATGTTTTTTTTTTTTTTTAAAACTAAAAATAAAGATTCTACCACTAATACTTCCACTATGTTTTTTCAGGAAAATTCTCTATATGTTATTGAATCGACCATGATCTTTCATGCCATTTGACTAATTTGATTGCAATCATGTAAGTATTTCTCTCTAAATTTATAGATTTTTATAACTTTATTAAATTTAATGAAATTTTTTGCATCGCCCATGAAAATTTGAAAATATCGAAGAGTAAATATATACTTCCACAATCATTCATAAATATGTCTATAATCTTTAAGTATTTTTGACACTTCGAACAAACTTTCATGTTATGGTCTTCAAAATATTTACACGATATATTATGATTAAAAAGAATGAATACGTTCATACGACCATCAATTTAACTTTTACATGTTCTAATGAGTTCAAAAAAAATTCTAGAATTCCAATAAAAAACAATTTAGAAGAGAGGTTTTTTATTTAACACTTTTAAATGGAGTGTGTACTTAGTTTAATCTTGTCAATTTAAGTGCAACTAATTCTTGTAACTTTTCACCATAGAAAGGTAGCATGAATATATACTCTTCAAATTGAACTTAAAATCAAACCTACATATTTAATCAATTATTAGAGCAAAGTTTCAAAAAATTGAGCGAAATTTTAGAATCTTGAATCTAATGAACATAATCATAAAAAAGATTTCACTTAACACATTTTAGAATTGTAAACTTAATAATTTAAACACTCCTTAAACATGAATTATACAATTTAAACAAACTCCTTCATTCATCATAAATTTTTAAGATTCTAACTATCTTACTACATAACCCTAATTTTTAATATTTAAACAATTATAATTAACCCCAAATCCCCTAATATTTAACATACATTTTAGAACCCTCTTGTTATCTCCATCGCTCTAGGCCTAGTTAAATGTTAATTGTTTACGGATTGTGTATTGCAATTTGATTGAAAATCATTTTTGTTTTGGGTATTTTACAACCATCAAATCAAAATTCAGATATGCTTAAATACCTTTTTAATGTACGGTGTGGAATTCTTGGAAACCACCTGAGTGAGCTTGAAATACCAGAAAACACAATCGGCCAATCAAATAAAGTAAATGGCTGTGTGAAATATTCAAATAAGGAATAAGACAGATCTCCATTTATTTAAAAGATCGACGATAGAGAGCGATCGATCTACGCCATTTCAAACAGCTAAATACAGTAGTACTGGTATGTAGATATTTGATGGATCTCAAATGTCTACTACATTCCCACGACGGATTGTATGATTTGGGGTTGTTTGGCGAGGGCAAAGCCATAGGGCATCATGTTATAGCAGTCCAGGTTGTCTCCGTAGCTCACTCCCAACATATCACAATACCTCTTGTAAAACCCAATGCGGTTCTCCACGTAGGGGTTGGACCCCTGCCCGCATTCCAGCCCTCCGTTAATGATATTCGTGGTCATTCCATAGCCGGGTAGTCTGCCTAAAGCGATGTCATGGTCGGATGGGATCCACCCTCCCGTAATTACATCGTGGCATGAAGGTTTCGGAGATTGCTCCGTCATCCAGAACCAGATTGCCGTCTTGAACGAGATCGTGGGGTCTCTAGCCACAATATCTGGGTCGTTTAGTCCATCGAACCCTATTGCCTCTCCAGCCGGTATATAGTTAAAGTTCCTGCTCAAGATTAACAATCTTTAAAAATCTCTTGTATTCATGTCTATAGTTTGGCTGAATGAATAGACGTACGTACCATGATAGTTGAATGGGGCCTCGGCCATAATATTGTTTTCCAGGAGCGCAAGGAAATCGAGTTGAGTTGGCGCAGTAATCTCCGCCCGCAATCTCTTCGAGGAAGCAGTATCCCCATGCGAATGGACCATCTGGCGCTGTTGGCCACCCGCCTGTTTGTATTAACATGTAAGAGTACAAGCTTAACAAACCACAAAACTGTCAATCGTTGTTGTAAATTAGAAGAGAATGGAATTCATTACCAGTGGTTTCGTGGGATGTTTGGCCGAAGAAAGCAGCAAGCTCTCTTTTCTGATCAGTGGCATCACCGGTGGTGCCAAATCCATTGAAGGCGTTGGCAGCTGCAATGAAGGCATTGTAAGTGTAGAAGCCCCTGGCTGGACACGCTACATCGTTTCTGTGCTTCAACATTTCGTTGAACACATCTTCAGTAATAATGGAGGCAACCCCTGGACACGGAGGAGTCGGGGGAGGGGGAGGGGGAGGGGGAGCGGGAGGGGTAGGCGGGGGAGGCGGGGAGGCGCCTCCACATTGGCTTTGGCAACCATCGCCGCAATAGTTAGGTGTGTTGCCACACCATCCCCATTTGCTGCAGCACAGTCCGCCTGGACAAAGTGCTCCACCTGCTTGCTCTCCGCACTGTTCAGCAAGCGCAGGAGGAGGCAGGACGACTACCATGAAAGCCAATATCGAACAAACTAACATCTTAACCTTCACCATTTTCCCACTTCACTCAATTTGCTTAGCGAGGATGCGGAAATTCGCGTATTTATAGGATTGAGACACGAGATTTGTATTCCGCTTACGTCATGCTTCTTTTAAAATAAAATATAATACAAATCGACACTGTTGGCCGCCTCGGCATATTCTGGGCGGGATTCGTATTTTTTTTTTCGTTAAACATTATTTGTCTATATATATAAAAACTTTTTTAATATAAATAAATATTATATTATATGATATATATTTTAATATTTTTTATATATTAAGATGTTAATTATATATATATAATTTATGATACTTGTCTTATGTAATTGTTTAATATTCTATGTGTTTGTAAAGTGTGATATGCTTAGTTGTTATTATAAAAATATGTCATGGCATGCATATTTCTACTATAAGTGTACTCTGTGAAAGTTTTTCATGGGCATTGTTGCTACAATATTCAAATAATTTCATGCTTACAAGAAAATTTGCACCGAAGTTGAACCATAAAAGGAAATCATTACCACCCTTAGTAATTTCCTATGTTATCATGTATTCCTGCAATAGGAAAAGAATTTCACAAAGCTTCAGGGTCACTAGCATCCATTACAAAGACCTAATGGAGACAACGATGCCAATTTGTAGCTGGCTTGATAGAAAAACCCTATACAAAAAGAGATAATCTATAAATTTTAAACAACATTTATTGGGTATGAACTAGTCAAATTTATGATATCCGCCACCTTTGTCACCACCATGGCCTTTTCATTCTTTATTCATTGATTAATCCAAGTAGCTCTGATGGTGGGAAGCACAAAGCTCAATCTACTATTTTTCATGCGGAATAATGCCGTGTCCATCCCTCTTTTAATGAGTTCTTCATATAAAACCTTTAATTAGGAATGCAACGTTGAGACTCGACCCCAAAATGTCTAGATTACTAGTTTGGTGAGTTGGAGCAACTAGGTTTCAAAGGTGACTTAGGTTTTTTATGGATTTTCATAATAAATATTAGGATAAGATTATGGAGATGTTGTCATGCATGCTTACAGTAGGACAAGAATTTCACAAAACTTCAGGGTCACTAGCATCCATTACAGAGACTTAATGGAGACAAAGATGCCAATTTCTAGTTGGCTTGATAGAACAACCCTATCCAAAAGGAGGGAATCTATAGATTTTAAACAACATTTATTGGGTATGAGCTAGTCAAATTAATAATATCCACCATCTTTGTCAGCACCATGGCCTTTTCATTCTTTGTTCACTGATTAATCCAAGCAGCTTTGATGGTGGGAAGCACAAAGCTCAATTTGCTATTTCTCATGCGGAACAATTTCTTGCCCATCCCTCTTTTAACGAGTTCTTCGTACAATATCCTTCATTAGGAATGCAATGTTGAGACTCGACGCCCAAATGTCTAGTTTATTGTTTACTGGTTTGGTGAGTTGGAGCGACTAGGTTTTAAAGGTAACTTAGGGTTTTAATGGGTTTTCATTATAAAATTAGCATAAGCTTATGGAGGTTTCATCTTTCTTGTAACCTTGAGTAAGTGAGCGACATGTAGCAGAGAAAATAAAAGCAAATTAAAGATGTTGGCTCCCTCTGTCCTGGCATGTACTTAGATTTTGGGGCATAATACTAACTTTTCACACTAATTATTTATAACTAAAATTGATCAGATTGAATTAATATGTGAACGAAATAGAATTTGAGAGCTTTTGGTGGGATCAAAACTTGTGCATAACTTATAGGAGCTTTGAATGAATTTGCCAAGCCTTGTCCATTGGGCTATGGAGTCAACATCCTTATTTTAGAAAATTTGAATTGTTTTGGCCCTTGATTTATTTCCAATCACCTTTTAGGAGTGCGATTGGGGATGTTATTGCAAAATAAAAAATTTCATGACAACACATGGTGGCATTAAGATTTAAATTTGACAGTCAACCCTACCCATCAAATAAATATTTTATGAAGATCATCTATTCAACATTACCATTCAGATTTTTTTTGATTTTTTTTTAAAAGTATATATTTACTGTAAACTAAATATATATTTCTATAATATTTCATAAATTTTAATTGTCCATTAAAATTCTCTTTTATTAAATTTTTTTAATTTAAAAAGAAAACATTCATAAGACCATCAAATTTAAACTTTAAGTAACATAGTGACATGATTTAAAATATTTATATTAATTTAATGTTAAATATTTTAATTAAAATTTATAATAACTTGTTTCATAATGTAACAAAAAGATTATATTTAAAAATGTCATTAATTCTTTATATATTTCTAATTTTAAAAAAATAAAAAATAAAATTAAAAAAAATCACTTTAAAAAAAATGTTATCGATACGCTTCAACTAATAAGAAATTAAATAAATAATATATTTTTAATTTTTAATTTTATTAAAATAATAACTATAAATGAAAACTTATCTTCACCAACGAATATTAAAAATGAAAACGACCGTTTTGAAGGGACGCGGAATGAGTAGATATTGGAAAGCGAATCAAATGTGTCCCCACGACGACAATATCGTTATTTGGCTTCAAAAACATGTGTTACCCCTTCTACTAGATAGATATTGACATGTTGCATATATTTTTGGTTTGGTGAATACAGTGGGTCGACCCTGTGACGTTCCTATCACTAAGCCGGCAACATTGGATTTATTCACGAGTCATATTCAGCGCCATTTTGTTAATTGTTGCCGAAACCCTTTTATTTATTCATACATCATCTTCAGTGCCATTTTCTTAAAAAAAATTCCCTTAATTGTCAGCGTCCAAACCTTATCTGTGGCTTAAATTAAACACAAATTTGCACGAATCCACGTGCCATCTCTAAATATTGCTGACATAACTGTGACACCTCCACAACTTAAAAAAATAAGAAAATAATTTAATATTGGAACATTTCTTTCATCCCTTTCAAACAACGTAAAGCCTCAAAAATTTAACCCCATCAATATTGAAATTATATATATATATATATATATATATATATATATATATATATATATATAAAATACACACACTTATATACACACGTATATATGTCTCTTAAATATCAATATACGTCTTTGCATTTTAAGTATTATTTGATGTGTTTTAACATTTGAATTTTTTCAGTTGTTTATACATTTTATATATATATATATATATATATATATACTATCGATTGTAATGTCTATCTACTTTTTCCTCAAATTTAATGATTAGCAGTTGTTCCAAAGGTGCAATAATTACTCTTAAAGATGCAAATTATATTGAAAGAGATGCGATTTTTTATTTTAGTAAAGTGGGGTTTTATAAAACGATAAAGGATACACGGAGTCATCTCATTTGAAACCTATAACCACTAACCTATGATATCTTTTGTAAAACATAAATAATTTCACAAACTCAATCTTGTATGGGACTTTAATGTCACGTCCCCATATATATATATATATATATATGGGGACGTGACATTAAAGTCCCAAACTCAATCTTGTATGAGACTTTAATGTCACGTCCCCATATATATATATATATATATATATATATATATATATATATATATATATATATATATATATGGGGACGTGACATTAAAGTCCCAAACTCAATCTTGTAGCTTCCATTCTTACATGCTACCAATACATTGATACAAGAGGAAAAATTATATTAGGGATAAGAAAATACATTAGTGTTATTATATATATATATATATATATATATATATATATATATATATATATATATATATATATATATATATATAATGTAAGAATGGAAGCTACAAGATTGAGTTTCGGACTTTAATGTCACATCCCCACATATATATATATATATATATATATATATATATATATATATATATATATATATATATATAATAACACTAATATATATACATTGATATGGAGACGTGACATTAAAGTCCCAAACTCAATCTTGTAGCTTCCATTCTTACATGCTACCAATACATTGATACAAGGGGAAAAATTATATTAGGGATAAGAAAATACATTAGTGTTGTTTTATATATATATATATATATATATATATATATATATATATATATATATATATATATATATATATATATATATATATATATATATATATATATATATATATATATATATATATATATATATTTAACATATAATTTTAATTTTCTCCCATGCACAACTTTCAAAGGGATGAGGCCAGGATCATGTCCGAGTGACTTTGGCAGAATCAATACCCCTCAGTCCTTCGCTCTTAGCTTACGATCACCACATACAGTAGTGGTCAACAAAAAAAATTGTCTAGTGGTCTCGCAATTAACAGGTGGCTCTTTGATTTCAATGTCTTCACTCTCATCCTTAGTTATAGGTTGTCTGTTCCACATGTCTGAATGTATGCATTTAAAATTATGTGATTTTTCAATTCTATTTGTTTAAACTAAATTATCATTAGAGGCATGAAAAAATCTAAGGCATACAACCGTGCATAATCATTTCAAGCAATTTGAAAATAAATCGACACCATTGATTCAAACTCTGAGGACACTTGTCAAAATCGCGGATGGTTGGAACTCGCTATGGAAAAACATGTTGAATGATTCAAATATACAAGTTGTTGTCGGAATTATGCCAAATGCATTCTCCAAATTCACTTCATGAACAAACCCATACAAAATTTTGAAAAATTATGCAAACCTTCCAAAACCTTATGCAAAAATTATATAGCTTGGTCCAAAAAAGAAATTGACAAACTATAAAAACATACATATGTATGTATTTGATAAAAATACTACATAATGTCAAAGGAATTTGCAGTGGTCTGCATTGCATTACCATTGACACACAAAAAGAAGATCTATCAAATGATAGGATTTTTGGATGTGGTCTACACTCCAAAAATCTTGTTATGATCAAGATCTAAATTTGTAGAGAGGTCTAAGGGGGAACCTACTTTGATACCACTAATGGGTTTTACCCTATTTCATAGTAAAGAGCCGAAGCTCACAAATTATGCACATGTACAAAGAGTTTTTGGTCAATCAACTTCACTGCCTTATTTCATAAATTAGAAGCATACAAATAGTGAGAATTCCTCCTATAAAATAGGAGGTTTCTCCCACTACCAATACCACAATATTCTCTCCACACCTAAATATGAATTACCATGGGAACTCTAAATTCCCAACATGTTCCACATGTTTGAATGTATGCACTCAAAATTATGTGATTTTCAAATTCTGTTTGTTTAAACTAAATTGTCATTAGAGGCATGCAAAAATTTGAGGCATAGAACTTTGCTTAATCATTTCAAACAATTTTAAAATAAACTGACACTATTGATTCAAAATCTAAAGATACTTATCAAAATCATGGATGGTTGGAACTTGCTATGGAAAAATGTGTTGAAAGATTCAAATATATAATTCATTGTTAGAATTATGCCAAATGCACTTGATGAACAAACCCATACAAAATTTTGAAAAATTCTACAAACCTTCCAAACCCTTATGCAAAAATTGTATAGCCTAGTCCAAAAAACATTGACAAACTATAAAAACATACATATGTATGTATTTGATAAAAATCCTACATAATGTCAAAGGAATTTGTAGTGGTCTGCATTGCATTACCATTGACACACAAAAAGAAGATCTATCAAATGATAGGATTTTTGGATGTGGTCTACACTCCAAAAATCTTGTTATGATCAAGATCTAAATTTGTAGAGAGGTCTAAGGGGGAACCTACTTTGATACCACTAATGGGTTTTACCCTATTTCATAGTAAAGAGCCGAAGCTCACAAATTATGCACATGTACAAAGAGTTTTTGGTCAATCAACTTCACTGCCTTATTTCATAAATTAGAAGCATACAAATAGTGAGAATTCCTCCTATAAAATAGGAGGTTTCTCCCACTACCAATACCACAATATTCTCTCCACACCTAAATATGAATTACCATGGGAACTCTAAATTCCCAACATGTTCCACATGTTTGAATGTATGCACTCAAAATTATGTGATTTTCAAATTCTGTTTGTTTAAACTAAATTGTCATTAGAGGCATGCAAAAATTTGAGGCATAGAACTTTGCTTAATCATTTCAAGCAATTTTAAAATAAACTGACACTATTGATTCAAAATCTGAAGATACTTATCAAAATCATGGATGGTTGGAACTTGCTATGGAAAAATGTGTTGAAAGATTCAAATATATAATTCATTGTTAGAATTATGCCAAATGCACTTGATGAACAAACCCATACAAAATTTTGAAAAATTCTACAAACCTTCCAAACCCTTATGCAAAAATTGTATAGCCTAGTCCAAAAAACATTGACAAACTATAAAAACATACAGATGTATGTATTTGATAAAAATCCTACATAATGTCAAAGGAATTTGTAGTGGTCTGCATTGCATTACCATTGACACATAGAAGGAAGATCTATCGAATGATAAGATTTTTGGACGTGGTCTACACTCCAAAAATCTTGTTATGATCAAGATCTAAATTTGTAGAGAGGTCCAAGGTGGAACCTAATCTGATACCAATGATGGGTTTTACCCCATTTCATAGCAAAAAGTTGAAGCTCACAAATTGTGCACATACATAGAGAGTTCTTGGTCAATCAACTTCACTACTTTATTTCATAAATCAGAAGCATAAATATAGTGAGAATTTCTCCTATAAACTAGGATGTTACTCCAACTACCAATCCCACAATATTCTCTCCACACCTAAATACGAATTACCATGGGAACTCTAAATTCCCAACATGTTCTACATGTTTGAATTCATGCACTTAAAATTATGTGATTTCCAAAGTCTATTTGTTTAAACCACACAACTAAATACGAATTACCATGGGAACTCTAAATTCCCAACATGTTCCACATGTTTGAACATATGCACTTAAAATTATGTGATTTCCAAAGTCTGTTTATTTAAACTAAATTATCGTTAGAGGCATGTAAAAATCTGAGGCATAGAACTATGCATAATCATTTCAAGCAATATGAAAATAATTTGAAACCATAGATTTTGTCCCTCCATTGGGAAATTTGGATTTCTCCTGGTTGTGGTTGAGGAAGCCATTCCCATCAACATAGGAACACACCACATGCAAAGTGAATAAAGTTTAATTCATTCCCATCACGATTTGAGTTGAATCCATATTCTATAACCAACATTTGGAGCCTAATGACATTCTATTGGCTCAGCCCCCTATTTTTTGTGGGATATAAGAAAAAAGTAAGAACATACCAACTGGTCTACTAAAAAAAGAAATAGAATAACAAATATTGAATCCTCATCAATGGCAAAGGCCATCTTGTTATCTATCTAGAAATCAATGGTGATCAATGTTCTGCATACAGCTACATACATTTATGCAACATTCATCGGTCCATACTTGATATAGATGCTTCTAGGGTATCTAGGAGGTGTAGAGCATTTTACCAATGGATGCTATATGCTAGCTTATGCCTTTTTTATTGAGAAGATGGTGGACTCTCTAGCATAGAGGCAATGGTAATTTGAAGCTGAACATATTATATTAAGAGTCAGGTCAGGGATGAAAACTATTATATATAGGAAGGGTCTCTATCTTTCCAATAGATCTAAATAGAATTGTGCTAGTGTTGAAATCATCAACTATATGAGTGTGAATGTGGAAAGGTTTGGAAACTTTTCTTGGTACATACATGATTTCTGTCTTTTCCTTGTACAAGTTTTCCTTGCATTGGTGATTTTATATAAGAGTTTAGGCTTATCATGCATTGAAGGCCTGGAAACCATAGTTGTGGTGATGGTTTGGAATACCCCTTTTGTTAAATTACAAGAGAAATATCAAGATAAAATGATTGAAGCAAAGGATAAACACATGAGGACTACCTTAAAGACCATAAGGGAAATGAGGACACTACAAAAACCAAATATCTAAAGAGGCTCCAAGATTTTAGAGGGGTTGAGTGAGTTTAGTGTAGTCATATAAATCGTCATTTAATGCAATGAGTGCCATTTGAGACCATCCTATCCTTAACTTAGTCTTAGATCTATCTTAGGGCCTCCTTTGATCTTTTTTTTAACTTATTTGTGCACTCAACCCATGCCAAGATATACTAAAAGCCACATTAAGCCATCTCCTAGATATCCTAGACCCTTACTCATATGTACCATCCACTTAGACATTAACGCAACCCCTTTGGTCTATAACGCAGTGCATTATTGGTAAAGGGGGCAACACTATTGTCCTTTAACTCTTTATGCCCCCAATGAATATTTTTCCATTGTTGAAGCTTCCTAGGGTCGATCTAGACTCTTTTCATGTCTCGACAAGCATTAAAACATTATATAAAGACCACACTCATTCATTTATCCCATAGATGATAATTGTCATGAACATGCTAAAAAATAGTTTTATAAATTAAGATCATTGATCCCTATTTCCCCATATTTTTGCATACATCCATCTACAACAACCCAAAGCTTAATTATACTCATATTTACAGCTTCAAGTCACACTCAAATCATTCAAATTAGAATTCATACTTATTCATATTAACATCACTCTCATTTTCACTAACACTTATTATTAGCTAATTTTTTCGGCTATCATAAGATAGGTTTACAAAAAACTTGTTCTTTAGCTCATATTAAAACTTGTTGATATCCTTGAAGGTTTTTATCTAGCTCATAGCTTATCTTGTCATGGCAAGTTATCTTGTTGTCCTAATAGTGTTAGAGGTCTCCTAGGGTGTCAAGCCTAAACATGAGGTCATGGTCTTTAAGTGATTATCTAGTGGTTGTATTTGGGTCCTTATGCATGGTTAGAAAATATTAAGGTAACTTAGTATTTTTTTATTGTATTTTGTAAATATTAAGGATCTTATATTTTTAGCTTGATCAAGCTAACTTCTCATTATAACACTTGAATGTAATGTATAAAATACTTAATCCAACATATAAATCCTTTATAAAAGGAGGTTCATGAGAACAAGGTCATCAAAGGGGATATGGATATTCAAGTTCAAAAGCTG